>ML662438.1:6205944-6612981 GCA_007570785.1 Antilocapra americana
TATGTAAACCCATGGTGATATCATGACAATGTATGGCAAAAACAATTAAAAAAAATAATAAATAAAAAAATTTAAAAAAAATGGCTAACAAACACATGAAAAGATGCTCAACATCACTCATTATCAGAGAAATGCAAATCAAAACCACAATGAGGTACCACTTTACACCAGTCAGAATGGCTGCCATCCAAAAATCTACAAGCAATAAATGCTGGAGAGTATGTGGAGAAAAGGGAACCCTCTTACACTGTTGGTGGGAATGCAAACTAGTACAACCACTATGGAAAACAGTGTGGAGGTTCCTTAAAAAGCTGCAAATAGACCTGCCATATGACCCGGCAATCCCACTGCTGGGCATATACACCGAGGAAACCAGAATTGAAAGAGACACGTGTACCCCAATGTTCATCGCTGCATTGTTTACAATAGCTAAGACATGGAAACAACCTAGATGCCCATCAACTGATGAATGGATAAGAAAGCTGTGGTACATATACACAATGGAATATTACTCAGCATTAAAAAAAAAATCATTTGAAGCAGTTCTACTCAGATGGACGAAACTGGAGCCCATTATCCAGAGTGAAGTAAGCCAGAAGCAAAAACAACAATACAGTATATTAACGCATATATATGGAATTTAGAAAGACAGTAACGAGAACCCAACATGGGAGACAACAAAAGGAACGCAGATGTATAGAATAGACTCGTGGACTTTGTGGATGAGGGTAAGGGTGGGATGATGTGAGAGAAGGGAATTGAAGCATGTTAATTGTCATGTGTCTAATCAATCGCCAGCCCAGGATTGATGCTCGGGACTGGTGCAGCGAGATTTCCCGGGGGGGAGGGAAGAGGGAGGGGGGTTCCGGAGGGGAAGCATATGTAAACCCATGGTGATATCATGACATTGTATGGCAAAAACAAGTAAAAAAAAAAATAAAATAAAAATAAAAATCAAACTGCAAAAAAAAAATTAATTATAGATCTATTTAAATTATTAATGACATCATTCGCAATGCTCCTATTATTTTTTTCTGCATTTGATAAAATAGTCTCAGAAATGTTAATGTCTTACTATGATTATATTGTTTTTCTTTTCCCTATATTTCTTCTGATTTTTGCTTTGTGTATCTTTGTTTCTTTGTTGTTAAGGTGTCTAATAGTTTAGAATGTCTATCTTTTTTGTGAATTTTGCCTTTTATCATTAAAAATATTCATCTTTGTTTCATTTAGAATAAATAAATAAATAAATTTAAAATAAGAATATAAGATATAAAGATAGCAGAACATCCCATTCTCTGTTCCATTCCCTTGTTATATTAATAATTAACAAAATCATCTTATGGGAATAGAATGACCTACTTCAACGTACCTTGCTTTTATGTGATAGTTTAACAAATTAGATATTCACAGATGCCGACAAATGCCAAGAATTCACAACCATACTTCCATAGGATTGTGCAAAGTTTTCTGGCACAGTGGCTTATGAGGCTTTTAAGGTACTGGCCTCTGCCTTTCTTTAGCATCTTTTCTCAGTGTGGCCACTCTCCATCTTGGATTCAGCCATTCTGGGTTATTTGCTGTCTCACTAATACTCTAAACTGTTCTATAGCTTCTTGTCTAGTACCACCCTGATTTATGCTGCTAAAAATTATATCAAGATTAGAGAAGAGTTTTATGTGTTTAGCATTTCTCTAAACTGAAAAAGAAAAGTTAATTATGCTGTGTTTTGGGGTTTTTCTTTTGGTGGTACTAGAAGGAGTATTGTATGAGAGCTTTCTTCTTATTTTAGACTCTTGTAAAAGTTATAGAAATAGAACAAAGAATACTCTCATTTAGATTTCTTAAATTAATAGGTTTCAATAGTTAGATTTAAAAAAAACTAAAAGTAACTTGCAGACCTAAGGCTTAAACACTTCAAAACAAAACAAAAGACATTAACTTACATCATCACAGTTTGATAATCAAACTCAGGAAATTGGTACTGATATATTTTTGTGCAATGTATGGATTTCATACCATTTTTGCCAGCTGTCCCATTGTAGTGAAAACATTACTAGAAAAAAAATTCTAGTCCAGGATCCAATCCAGGATCAAACACTGCATTTAGCTGTCATGTTTCATTTGTCTCTCTCTCTTTTTTTCATTTGTCTCTTTTAATTTGAAATAGTTGTTTCATCTTTTTTTCTCTTTCATGTTCTTTAAATTATGAAGCTTTCAGGCCAGTTAATTCACAGCAGGTTCATTCCTTGATTTGACTTGTCTGATATTTCCTCACGATTAGATTTAGGTTATACATGTTGCCAAGAATACCGCAGAGAGAGCCTTTGTCCTTCTCAGCGCATTAACCAAGAAGCATTACCAATGATGCTAGCTCTAAACATTTTATTAAGGTGGTGCCTGCAAGTTGTCTCTGCTGTAAGTAACTTTTTCTCTATGTAATTAATAAATATTATATGGGAGTGAGATTATATTTAAGGCTAAATAAAAGAGAGAGCACAAATTTCCCTAAGTGATCAATGGGAAATTATATAGCCCTGTTATTTGACCTTCTTAGAGATTACAGGTAAAAGCTAGAAAACTTTAAAAATTGCAGTCTTCTGACACTGTCAGTGCTTTAGTTGCAGAATTTTTTATGGAAACAAGATGTAGCTGTTATTTCTACAGGGCTGAATATTAAAGCCTTAGGTAAACCAGAGTTCTGCATTCAGCAGCTCCTCAAGGGGATGGAGTTTTAATAGCAACAGAGCTGTTGTTTCTGTAATGCTGAATGCATTTGGCTCGCTGTTGGATCACTGTTCAACAACCTCTGACAGGAAGATAATGTCCTAGGCTATTAGTCATACTTTACAGTCAAAAGAACAGATTTATATTGCTGTTAAAGTGGTGAGTCCTAACTTTCAGACTCTTTGTTTAACTCACATATTTTTTAAGACAGAACTGTGCTCAAATTGTACAGGTAATTTGATTCTTGTTTACTCTTTTTTCCAGAGTTATAAATAAATCTAGCACAATAAATGGAATGTTTTTAAACTACTATTTCCAGTGGTATATAGGACCTATATATATATGTGTGTGTGAATGTATATATATATATATATATATATATATATATTGAATAAAATTGGTGAAAGTAGGCATCCTTGTCTTCATCCTGATCTTAGAGGAAAAGTTTCAGCTTTTCACCACTGAGTATGAACTTGTCATATATGGCCTTATTATGTTGAAGTACATTTCTTTTGTACCAAATTTGCTGAGGTATTTTTTTTTAATCATGAAACAATGTTAAATTTTGTCAAATGCCATCTACTGAGATGATCGTATGATTTTTATCCTTCATTCTATTACTGTATCACATTTAGTGATTTGCATATGTTGAATCATCTTTGTATCTAAGGGATAAGTCTCACTTGATCATGTGTATGATCCTTTTAACATGCTGCTGAATTGGGTTTGCTAGTATTTTGTTGAAAATCTTTTACACTGGGGATACTAGCCTGTAATTTTCTTTTCTTGCTGTATCCTTATTTGGCTTTGATGTCAGAGTAATGCTGATCTCATAAAGTGAGTTTGGAAGTGTTCCCATCTCTTCAGTTTTTTTGGAAGGGTTTTAGAATGATTGACATTTGTTCTTTAAATATTTGTAGAATTCACCAGTAAAACCATAAGGTCTTGGACTTTTCTTTGTTGGAGAGATTTAATTATTGATTCAGTCTCCTTTGTTGTTGTTACTGGTCTATTTGTATTTTTTTTAATATCTTCATAATTCAGTCTCAGTAAAGTGAAGTGAAGTAAAGTGTTAGTCACTCAGTCATGTCCAACTCTTGGTGACCCATGCACTGTAGCCCACCAGGCTCCTCTGTCCATGGAATTCTCCAGGCAAAAATACTGGAGTGGGTTGTCATTTCCTTCTCCAGGGGATCTTCCCAAGCCAGGGACCGAACACAATTCTCCTGCACTGTAGGCAGACTTTACCCACTGAGCGACCAGTCTCAGTAAGTTATATGTTTCTAGGAATTTATTCATTTCTTGTGGGTTATCTAATCTGTCGGCATATAATTGTTCCTAGTAGCCTTATGATGCTTTGCATTTCTGTGGTATCAGTTATAATGTTTCCTTTCTCATTTATAATTTTATTTATTTAAATCTTCTGATTTTCCTTAGTCTAACTAAAACTCTTAATTTTGTTAATCTTTTTGAAAAACCAACTCTTGATTTCATTGATCATTTCTATTGTTTTTTTATAGGCTTTATTTCATTTATTTTTGCTTTGATCTGTATCAATTTCTTGTTTTGTAATGGTAGGCTTAGTTTTTTTCTTATTTTTGTAGACTTAAGGTGTAAAGTTAGATTGTGTACTTGAGATTTTTTTTTAACATAGGCATTTATTACTATAAATTTCTCGCAGACCAACTTTTGCTGCATCTGATAAGTTTTGCTTTATTGTGTTCTCATTTTCATTTGTCTAGATACTTTTGATTTTTTCTTTGACTCACTGTTTGTTCAGGAGTGTGTTATTTCCACATATTTGTGAATTCTAATAATCCTTCTGCTAGTGATCCTTTTGCTAGATTCATAACATGGTAGTCAGAAAAGATACTTGGTATGATTTCAGTCTTCTTAAATTTGTTGACTTGTATCATAGCCTAACATATGATTTATCCTGGAGAATGTTTTACATGTACTTAAAAAGAATGTATATTCTGCCACCATTGAATGGAATGGTCTGTATATATTTGTTGGATCTATTTGGTGTATAGTGTTGTTCAAGCCTGCTGTTTCTTTCTTTTCTGTCTGGATGATATATCAGTTGAGGAGAGTGGGCATTGTGGTCCCACTCTCATATTGCTGTCATTATCTCTTCAGTTCTGTTAATATTTGCTTTACATCTCCAGGTGCTCCATTATTGGATGCACCCTCTTCTCTTTTTAAGAAGGTTTTCCCGAGTTGTGGTGAGTAGGGGCTACTCTTCATTGTGATGAATGGGCTTCTCTTGTTGTGGAGTATGGGCTCTAGGTACATGGGCTTCAGTAGTTGCGGCTTATGGGCTCTAGAACACAGGCTTAGCAGTTATGGCGCATGGGCTTAGTTGTTCTGCAGCATGTGGAATCATCTCTGACCAGGGATTGAATCTGTGTCCCTGTGTTGGCAGGTGGATTTTTAACCACTAGACCATCAGGGAAGCTCAGGTGCATCCTCTTCATGAGTTGACCTCTTTATTATTATATAATGAACTTCTTTGTCTCTTATGACAGGTTTTGACTTTTTTTTTGTATATAAATAGAGCCGCCCCTCTGTCTTTTGTTTTCTATTTGCATGGGATATCTTTTCCCATCCTTTTACTTTTAGCTTGTGTGTGTCTTAAAGCTAAAGTGAGTCTCAGGTAGGCAGCATATAGTTGGGTCTTGCTTTTTTTTTTCTTAATCCATTCAGACACTCTGTATCTTTTCATAAGAGAATTTAATCCATTTATATTTAAAATTATTATATTTATTTTTATCACACATCCTCACCAACATTTCTTATTTGTGTTTTTTTTGATGACAGCCATTCTGACAGTTGTGAGATGATATCACATTGTGGTTTTAATTGCATTTCTTTGATGACTAGCAATGTTGAGCATCTTTTCATGTGCCTTGTTTATTTACTACATTCCTTTAGAACTTTCTATATACAATATCATAACATCTACTTCTTCATTTACAATCTAGATGCTTTTTACTTTATTTTGTTGCCTAATTGCCCTTCTAGAACCTCTGGTATGATGTCAAGTAGAAGTGACAAGAGCAGACATCCTTGCCTTCTTCCTGATCTTTGGAGGAAAATATTCAGTCTTTCATCATTAAGTATTATGTGATATGGGTTATTTAGTAGGTGCTATAATGACCTTTAAAAGTATTTATAATTCTTACATTTTTCTGACACAGTTGCATTTCCTAAATGCAATAGCATAATAGAATTTAACAAGATTGAGATAAATATTAAATGAGGAATAGGGTTACATCTTGTTGTATTATCTGTAACTACTAGCCAGCTTCATTTTTTGTGCTTGTTTTGTTAATAACCTCCACCAAGGAAATTGACCCACTATTGGACCCTGCTGTCTCAGGAGTCATATATGGTATGGTGATATCTCCCTCCTTTCTCCATCCTTCACCCCACTTTTGGACTGAAATAACCCTCTGACCCAAGAAAACTAATCCTTAGGTGATACAGTAATCTTCACCCTCTAAGGCCAGATTCAAAAAACTTAATCTTACCAAATGATTTCTCTTTCTCATGAATGGACCTAAAAAGCAAAGAAAGAAATTTTCAGTTACTGGTGGAAGCTTTAGTTGAATATTTATGATACAGAATCAGGACTTGGGAGGCTATAATGTACCACATATAAGCTAAAATTATGGGGAAGCAGAAGCAGTTATTAAAGCAAGATAGAAAGAAGTAGATAAACAGAACAGAACTAACATTAACAGCAGAGTAATAAAGGAAAAATTCTTGAATTTCTGCACCTAAGGCTTCTAGAATGAACTTGAATCCAAAACCAGTTTCCTGCTTCAGTTTTTGAATTTCCATTAAATCCTAATTTCCTTTTTCTTCCACATGAACTAATTTGAAAGGGTCTTTGTTGCTTGTAGATAAGAGAAATAACTAAAAATATTCAGCATGAACTTGCTACATTTGACAATAATTGTTTTCCTCAAGTGTCCAGAATTCTAAAGAACAAGAACTCTTTAGAGAAAACTTAATGGGAAAAGTGAATGGAAGTTATGTGGGGAGTAGTGAAGGATAAAACGTATGTGGCTTAATGTTGCTGCCATTATTTGTTAGGGGCTTCTCTGGTGGCTTAGCGGTAAGGAATCCACCTGCAATGCAGGAAACCTGGATTTGATCCCTGGGTCAGGAAAATCCCCTGGAGCAGGTCATGGCAACCCACTCCAGTATTCTTGCCTGGAGAATCCCATGAACAGAGGCACCTAGCGGGCTACAGTCCATACGGTCAAAAAGAGTCGGACACAACTGAAGTGATTCAGTGTGCACACACACAAGAGTTATAGAACAGACATTCTTCAAATATTTCCTTTTCTGAAACCTCTCCATCAGATTAACCACAAATCCTATAAATTCTACTGCTTTATCCTAGCCTTGATCTAGACTCCACTTGCACTCAGTTCCATTTCATTACTGATCTTGCTTGCTTATCCTTTTACAAACCATTCTCCATCCTGCCACCACAGCTATCCTTCTAAAACACTAATTATGTCATGGAGCCTTCCTGCCTAAATTTCTTCAATTGTGCCCTGCAACCTCCAGGATTAATTTAAAACTCCTTTCCACGGCACAAGCCCTACTTATTCTCAATTTAGCTCTCCAGCCTTTTTCTCAACACTTGCTCCCCTATACCTTATAGTCGCACACAGCAAACTATTTGCAGTTTTGCAAAATGATCTTATACCTCGCCCTTTCCTCTATGTATCCTCTGCAGATTCATTTTATCTGGAAGTGCCCACCTTTTCTTTCCTCACCCATCTTCATCCTTTCAGTCCTTTTTCTTTCTTTTCTCAGTCTAAGTTAATCACCTCTTCTCAGGACAACCATAGCACTTGCTCATTCCACTATTTTAATGCTTTACATATTGACTTGTAATCGGTTTAACTGTTTACATTTATCACTGGACTGAGTAAAAGTTGCTCCATCGTGTCTGGCTCTTTGCAACCCCATGGGCTATACAGTCCATGGAATTCTCAGGCCAGAATACTGAGGTGGGTAGCTGTTCCCTTTTCCAGGGGATCTTGCCAACCCAGGAATTGAACCTGGGTCTCCTGGATTGCAGGTGAATTCTTTACCTGCTGAGCCACCAGGGAAGCCCTTTATCACTGGACTAGAAGTTACTTAGACACAAGACACAGTTCTTTCCATTCCATTTCCTTAGCAGTTGACACAGTGCCCGACTCATGTCATGGGCTCATTAACTGGTCATATATGCAATCAAGTCTACCTAATATCTCTCATAGACCTCTCCTCATCTTCATTCCTGCCACCATTGTCTTAACTCAGGTCAGTGTTGCTCATCTAGATCCTAAAACAACTTTTATCACCACTGTCTTTAGTCCTTCCCAGTGCCAATTAATTCTTCATACTGTCACTACTAACATAATATTTTGAATATTATGTTAGTAGTGGATCTACTAACACATGAATGGATCTGATCATTTTATTGAATGACTTAAAATTATCTGTGTCTCCTGATTATATTTAAGAATAAAGTCTAAAAAAGCCAAACTTATAGAAGCAAAGAGTAGAATGGTGATTACCAGAGGTTGAGGGGTAGGTAAAATAGGGCCATGTTGATCTAAGAGAAGAAACTTCCAGTTGGGAGATGAAAAAGTCCTAGGAATCTGATGTACAGCATTGTGATTATAGATAACAGTGCTGTACTATATACTTGAAAGTTGCTAAGAACATAAATCTTAAATATTCTCACTACAAAAGGGAATGGTAATTATGTGACGTCATGGAGGTGTTAATTAGTACTCTGGTGGTAATCAATTTGCAGTTTATGAGTGTATAAAAACAACATGTCACACCTTAAATTTACGCAATGTTATATGTCAGTTGCAAAAACTGGATCATAAAGAAGGCAGAGCTCTAGAGAATTAATGCTTTCGAACTGTGGTGCTGGAGAAGACTCCTGATTGTCCCTTCGATAGCAAGGAAATCAAGCCAGTCAATCCTAAAGGAAATCAACCCTGAATATTCATTGGAAGGGCTGATGCTGAAGCTCTGGTAATTTGGTCAACTGATTTGAAGAGCCGAGTTATTGTAAAAATCCCTGATGCTTGGAAAGAGGGCAGAACAGGGCATCAGGGGATGAGATGGCTGGATGGCATCACTGATGCAATGGACATGAACTTGGGCAAACTCCGGGAGATGGGGAGGGACAGGGAGGCTGGCATGTTGCACTCCAGGGGTCGCAAAGAGTCAGTCATGACTGGGTGCATGAACAACATATGTCAGTTATATTTTGATAAAGTTGGGGGAAGAAAAGAATAAAGTCAAACTCTTCAGCAAACCATCCCAAGGCGTTAAGGATAAATTCTTATGTCCTTCTCTAGCTCATCATCTACCCTGACTGCTCAACCCAGTCATGTCCCATACTCCAAAAATGCCTTATTTTCTAAGCTCTGTTCCTTTGCACACTTGGTTAACTCTGCTCATGCTTTCTTCTCCCACCCCGCAATTGCTAACTCCTAGTCATCCTTTACGAGATACATCCTTGTAGAAGTGCTTGCCGCTGCACCCAGTCTACCCTGTCCCCAGCACTGCACTGGAACAGTTGTCCTCCCAGGCTTTCTCTTGTACAATTCTTTAATGCCAGGGATTCTGTCCTGTTCATTAGTCCAGTTTGATCAATAAAGGTTTGTTAGACAAGTAAATGAAGGACATATTTGACACAACTAGATATATTAAAATGCAATTTTATTTACTTCTTCATCTCTAGTGTCAATTGCTTTAAAAGACTTTTTGCTGATCTACTCTCAGTGGGTTTTAGGCTCTCAGTTAACCAACGGGTACAGAACAGAAGTGTCATATTCTTATTCATGCCAAGAAACATTTTTTGGGTACTAGCTGTGTGCCAGCTAATACACCATATTGCTAAAGCTGATATCATTTTCCTTATCTGTAAGTCTTGAAATTATTCCCTTTAAACTTCCTCTGATCATCTACTACTTAGAGTCACTCTGAATTCTCTGTTTAAAACATTAGCAACCCTTTCAACCTAGTGTTTACAAACCATGGAAGCATGCACTTGTTATTGCTCTATCTCAGTTCAAGCACAAAAATATTAAATGATAACGGCAAAGGAATGACCTCTGGTTCCTGCCTTTTGATCCTTCCTGCCAGTATGATGGTAAGTCAGTGGCTGTTTCTGCCCTTTAATTTCTAATCTCTTGTGTTTCTACTCAGTAATATGTTGTTTTCTTCTTTTATTAAATTTCTTAATAATGATTATATAATTTCCTTGTCAAATTCAACAGGAAGTTTTCTTTACTAGAAGTTGCCAGTCTCTACTAGAAGATGGTGCTTATTCAGTCATAGTGTGTGTCTAGGGCAGTGGTGTGAGGAGGCAATGAGGAGCTGTAGAACTTCAGGTCTCCCCTGCTTCCTCTGTCAGTTATCATTCTGCTCTCCTAATTTAATTTTGAATGGGTGGGAACACATCTCTGTCTAGTGTCTTGCCCACTTCTCCCTATTTTGTTTTTTAAACTTTATCATCTCCACATCACACTTTTCCAGAATGGCAGACAGGCAGTGGGGAAGGAGGCAAAGTCAAGGCCTGAGCAGGTGTTTGCAAACCATTAAGGCTTCTCTCTTTTTCCTTGAGAGAAATGGAAGCCTCTATGGACGTTGAATGTTCTTGGCTCTAGGCTAAGTAGCAGAAGGAAACTACCTTGGTTGGAAAATATTTTCCAAAGTTGTCTTCTGAACTCTCATTCACTCTTTTATTTTTTTTCCCCCTGGTTGGCTCAGAAGTAAAGAATCCACCTGCCAATTCAGTCCTTGGGTTGGGAAGATCCCCTGGAGAAGGCAATGGCAACCCACTCCAGTACACTTGCCTGGAAAATCCCATGGACAGAGGAGTCTGGCGGGCTACAGTCCGTGGGGTTGCAAAGAGTTGGACATGACTTAGCAACTAAACCAGATTAGGAAGAAGGTGAACTTGGTATGCAAACAGCGGGTCTCAGGTGAGAAGTCTCAGATACATCAAACAAAGCTTTTACACATGCACATGTTTAATTTCCATTATACCTGGGACCTCATTGTTTCTAACAGGCCTTTCATATCCTCAGCCTTCTGAGATTCGTTGGTTCAAATATTTGCCATTTTTAACAATAACATTCAGGAATCGCAACAACCTATAGCTTATGCTATAACCTGATTCCTGTTTGAATATAACTTAGATTTAATTTCTCTGTCTAGAAATGATCATCTCGGACTACTTTTTTCCACCTTAACCAAATAAAAAATATGGAAAGTCTGTGAATTGATATTGTTAAAATGAAATACAAATGGAGACTAGACTTGAAAATTCCCTGGCAGACAAAACTGTTTAAGCCACATAAGCAAAACTAAATCAAAATTAGTTCGTGAACACAAGTAAAAATTAACTTAGGTTATCTCTTGTAAATGCCCCCGATAATCATAAAAAATTTTATCTTCCTAAATATGATATAAAATCACTTTTAATCAACTCCCTACCATCTGGAAACTCCCATTAAAAATAACCAATCATTGTAAAAGTTAACTTCCTAATTTTCACTTTATTAGCCATCCTATAACATCATGTCCTTGAGCTTCACGTCAGTTTTACATTTGAAAGTTCCCAGTTCTCAAATTTTCTTATATGCACAATAAATTCTTACTAAATACTACTTACTTATCTTGTGGTTTTAATTTTGCTATTTCTGGATTTTTGACAGTGTCCTTCCAAAACTTATATATTGAAGCCTTAACTCCTAGTACCTCTGAATGTGACTCTATTTGGAGGCAGGATCTTTAAAGAGGCAGTCAAGTTAAAATGAGTTGGGTGGGCTCTAGTCCAATCTGACTGGTGTCCTCATAAGAAGAGGAAATTGGTACAGAGACATACACCATGTAAAGGGAAGACCATGTAAAGACACAGGGAGAAGACAGCCACCTAGGAGCTCAGGAAAGAGACCTCAGAAGAAACCAAGCCTGCCAACACCTTGATCTCAGAATTCTAACCTCCAGAATTGTGAGAAAACAAATTTTTGTTGTGTAAGCCACTCCGTCTGTGGTACAGTACTTTATTATGGCATCCCTAGCAAAACTACAGTTGGTTTCCAAGTATGTGCTGAAAGGTGTGTTTCCAATGAGGCACATTCAAGTTAGATTGACTAGAGTACTGCACCAAAGAGGAAATCCTTCAAAATAATTGATTTTGACAGTGTAGTTTTCCTGATAGCGTTAGTTTTACTATACCAAGGAATAAGTGCTCAGAAATCCAGGGTTATGGTCACTGTTGAGTTGGTGGTAGTTAATGAAGTATATGTGGCTTTAAGCCATTTTCTAACCAAAAAAACTGATTTATCAATAGGTAAAATTGCAGTCTTCTCCTTCATGAAGCTTGTAATTAAAGTTACATAAATGGAGACATTTTAATTATAAACTCTACAATCAAAGTTGGTAATTTGATACTGTTTTTTGAAAAATTATATTTTGGTAATACTTCTTGGACATAAGATGCAAAAAAGTATGGTGTAAGACTAGGGGAAAAAAGAACAGGAAAAGCATTTACTGAATCTTAATTAAAACATTATTTGTTGAGAGTTGCACTTTTCTAAAGTGAAAGGAATGTATATGTTATAAAAACTAATTTAAGATTGCTCTTTGCTCACAAAGAGAAACAGCTGGGTTTTAGCATTTGTGTGTATTTAAGATCAGTGTTCACTGAGAAGAAGAAAATCTATAGCCATTTGGAGAAGAAAATGAAAAGTTGGCTTGCTCATCAGTCATTACACAACATTCTTTATATGCACATGGAACATAAAGCTCATCAGGTTTATAACCCAGCCACTTCCAGTTCTTAGAACACTTAATCTTTTGATTAGATGACATTTTTAGTTGAATATTTTATACCCAGAGTTAGAAATTTGTACAATATAATCATTTATTCACATTGCTACAAGGCAGCATCACTGAAGACCCATGAGCCATGGACCATACGTTCATTCTGACTTTTGGAGCTCTGGGCAGTTCTGGGATAGGATGAAAAGATGGTGACTCGAAGAATGCAGAGCTTCCCTTCACTCCCACATCTTTGCATTGATTCAAAATCTAGTGTAATGACTCTGAGTATCTAGAAAAGGAAAATACCCGCTACAAATTTATCGACTGCCTCAAAGGAGATGCTTGTACCTTAATCTTTCCAAATCAAGTCAGCAGGAGTAAAGAGAAAGTAATGATTTTTAAAGGACACCTGATTTGTAGCCATGACAGCCTTTGCTAGCTGTCAGCAAACACACCTGTGATATATCAGAAATGATGCAAATCTCAGACTGCCTCTCTAAAAATGGTAGAATTTCTGAATCTCTTCAGCCTCCACTAGAAAGAGTTTCCACCATCTGTGAAGCAACAAGACACAATTGAAGAATTCAAATAGTTGACAGAACACCTACCATATGCTGCCAGAAACAGCATAATCCTAATTGAAAGTAGATGTGAAGACCCTTGTCGTCCCTCTCTACCATGCCTTGAATGTGCAGGCACTGCTTTCTGAGGCAGCCGGATTGCAGGCTCCCTACCCCCACCCACCTCCACCCCACAAGTCCATTAATGTCCGCATGAGAACTGCAGGCCCCTGAAAGCAACTGGGCAGGATTTAGGAAGGAACTAAATGGTTGATTGCGTTAGCGCCCACCATGCCCCCAGCTCCAGAGCACTGAAAGGAGGGACAAGGATAAGGAGGGTCTTTGTGGCAGCGCCCACTGGGGGATGCAGCTTTGTGTACATGACATGCTTTCAGAGGATTTAGAGCTCTGGAAAGTGAGGGAAAGAGAAGATACTTCTTTTTCCTTCAGAGCTGCATTAAATGACATTTTGCTACTAGAAATGGGCCTAGGCCAGGATTTCCCAACCTCTTTTCTCTTGACATCTGGGGCTGGGCAGACCTCGATGCCAGTAACCATCCCCACCCCCACACCCCACCCCACCCTGTGAAAATATGTCCAACACTGTCTCCAGATTATGTTAAATGTCCCTCAGAGCAAAATCACTCCTGGTTGAGAACCATTGGAAGAAGACAACCAAAGACATAATTTAAGAATAGGTTATTCAACAAGAAAAGATAACCTAGATAACGTAGATCAGAACAGATCACTGAGCTCTAGATAAAGATCTTTAACTCCTGATATTTACTGTGAACACGTTGTATGTCAGGTGCTGTTCTAAGCATCTTGCCACGTTATTTCATTTCTCCCCAGACCATGCTATGACATAGGTACTGTTAGAATCTCCAGTTTGCTACAGAAGAAATGGAGACACAGAAAGGTAAGGCATGGGCCCACTCTCAAGTCAAACTGAGTCAAATCTGATTCAATCCCAGATAGTCTGACTCCAGAGGCAGCTTTCTAATCACGAAGCTATAACCATGTATGCCTGTACAGTCATTTGTAAATCGTGGGGCACTTTCCCAGTTTAATCCTGCCTCTCTCCCTGACTCACCTATATTCCATGGCGGTTTCTTCCTACAGGTTTAGCCTCAGGCAGTTTAAGAGTCTATTTTGACCAAGGCAGCAGTGCAGTTGTAGCACAAGACCCATCAGCTGGGGCCTGGCATTCATTTCAGTGCTTTTACTTAGACTCTGGAATGTCTGAGTTGAACCCCAGCCTTCCCCCACTTTCTCCCACATTGGCCTGTCCCCCTGGCTCCTGTATTACTTTCTGTTTTAGATAACCTGAATCCCATCCACTTGGCTGAGATCTTGATCAATCTAGAATCACCTGCCCCCGTGGTGGTTTTCTATTTCCATGCCCTCTCAGCAGTATAGGAGAGTGTATTCTTGAGGCATTGCTCCCCTCATTGGACTGACTTGCCAAAGATGGACACTGACCTCCATCAACCCAGAAATGGTTGTGCCCCTTGGTCGACAGTATTTAGAGTTAATACTGCCTCACCCTCAGGGACAAACCCTGTCATACAGCCAGTTCCTCTGGTCTGGTCCATCTCACCCCAGGCTTCCACTGGCCTCCCTAGGGAGCCCTTTAAAAGTTCATGCTTGACCTCTCACCAGTCAAGGTAAGGAGGTAGTTAGCCTTCATTTTTGGCTTTGTTGTTTGTTTTTGTTAAAAGTTATTTTGATCTTTCAAATAATTTACATAGCATGCAGGGTATATCTTTTGATCCCATTTGAGCAAAGCAGCTCAGTGACTTTACCTAATACCACAGCACTATTGAAGTGGCGAGGCCAGGGCTTAAACCTAGGCCATGAAACCCTAGATCTTTAGGGCTTGAAAGGCCTTTAAAAGTCATCTAATCCAACCAAGTAAACGCAACTTGGATCTCCTCCATCACATCTCTGCCAAGTAGTTAGCTAGCCTCTGTTTGAATGCCTTCCCTCACAGGATAGCTCAGTTTCATCTTTGGCTAGATCTGTTTAATGATTTGTTTAATCATTCTCACATTCTTTAATTCATCAAACAAGTATTTCAGGGCCTAATATGTGCATCATCAGATGTTACGTGGATACTGAAGTCATTTCTGGGAGCAACTTTAGTTACAGATAGAGAGTGGAAAGTTCTACACGAGGGCTACTGATAAAGTGCTGTGGAAACTGTTGGAGAGTTTCTTCCTTCCACTGATCTGAAAGCTGTCTTACTGTGTGGCTTCCAAAATTTGGTCTTAATTCTATTCTTCTCAGTCATGAGGAAACAAGCTTTTTTTTTTTTTTTCATTATTGCTAGTGTGTCATCCTTCAGTTGTTTCTCATAAAGGACTTCTCAGGTCCCCTTTTCCTCCTGATTACTCCTCCCTGAACCCATTTTAGTTTGTTTTTATGATTCCCTGAAACAGTTTCCCTGTAGCTGAAAAGCATGTGATGTGGACTGGTCTGAAGAGAAGTGAAACTATCATTTTCTCATTCTAAATAAAATAATTCTACAGGGCATTAAAACTATTTTACTTTTTGGAGACCACATTCATCCATTATTGTTTCAAACTCACCTTGCTATTAACTAAAACCCATGGTGCCAGGTGCTCTGAAGGTAGTGCAGAGACTAAGATCCCACTCTTAACATGTCTGACTCTGTCAGATTATGATAACATTGCTCACATGACTGACCACTTACAACTCAAAGTTAATTATTATTTTTGATTGAGGTAAAATATACAAAAGGTAAAATCTACCATTTAAACAAGTTTTAAATGTACAGTTGGGCAGCATTAAATATATTCACTTTATTGTATGACCATCACTGCCATACATCTCCAGAACTTTTTCATTGTCCCAAATTGAAGCTCTGTGTCCATTAAACTAACTTCACTTTCCCCTTCTCCCTGGCCTCTCCCAGTGAGCATTCTACTTTGTCACCATGAATTTAACTACTTTAAGTAGATCATATAAGTGGAATCATACAATAGTTGATTTTTTGGGGAGTGTGACTGGCTTATTTCATCTACTGTACTGTGTTCAGACTTCACCTATGTTATAGCATATGTCAATTTCCTTCATTTTTAAAGCTGTATAATATTCCATTGTACATACATACCACATTTTGTTTATTCATCCTTCTGTTGATAGACACTTGGGTGTGTTACTTCTAGCTTTTTGCCATTGAAAATAGTACTGCTATGAATGTGGGTGTACACTGTATGAATGTGGGTCTCATTTTGAGACCTTACTTTCAATTATTTTGGGTATATACCTAGAAGTGGAATTGCTAGATTGTAAGGAATTAATAATTATTTTTAATCCCTTCAGAATGTTTTTTAAAAATGTATTGCTTGGCTCTCTTAGAGCATTTTTGTTTGCTTGTTTGTTTTGTTTTAGATCTCACTTAGACAAGGTATTGGGGATTCCCTGGTGGCTCAGATGGTGAAGCATCTGCCTGTGATGCGGGAGACCCGGGTTTGACCCCTGGGTTGGGAAGATACCCTGGAGAAGGAAATGGCAACCCACTCCAGTACTCTTGCCTGGAAAATTCCATGGATGGAGGAGCCTATACAGTTCATGGGTTCTCAAAGAGTTGGACACAACTGAGTGACTTCCCTTTCTTTCTTTCTTTCTTTCTTTAGACAAGGTATGGAGAAGGCAATGGCGACCCACTCCAGTATTCTTGCCTGGAGAATCCCATGGATGGAGGAACCTGGTAGGCTACAGTCCATGGGTCTCGAAGAGTCAGACATGACTGAGCAGCTTCACTTTGACTTTTCACTTTCATGCATTGGAGAAGGAAATGGCAACCCACTCCAGTATTCTTGCCTGGAGAATCCCAGGGACGCCGGAGCCTGGTGGGCTGCCATCTATGGAGTCGCACAGAGTTGGACATGACTGAAGCAACTTAGCAGCAGCAGCAGCAGATAAGGTATAAAATTTCAGGTCTGGATAAATTTAGCTAAGTTTGTAATCTCCCTTATCAAATCTGATATTTGATGATGGCTAGTGCCAATTTTTGAAAAGCCTGTCTTGGAAGAGTAAGAGCACCAGATGCCAATTATGTATTGAGAAGTGTTAAAGATACTAGATACCTATTGGTAAAACACCAATGGAGATATGTATTTTTGTATCCTTTTGTGTAGGATTTCTCCTTTCCTCACAATGAATAGTCCATATTCTAGTAGTGTTGGCCATGCAAATAGCATGTCAACCTGACTATGCTAAGCATCATGTTGCCCTCGGAGTTTAAAAGATGAATACTGATTTAGTCTCAGTGTCACTTGAGGGCTCCTCCTTACCCTGTCAAATCTGACAAACATCAACAGCTGTCACTGTCTCTCTTGTTTTCTTCCCTGACTACTAAAAGCTAGTAGTGCAAGGCTGATACCACGTCATTAAGAGTCAAATCTCTAAAACAATATAATTTAAATACTCAGGTAATAACAAGGAACCTTCATTTGCAGTGGAGTTCTTATGACTTTTTCCTTTCTAAAATATCAACTTATAACATTAGATTTTCTTTACATCAGACATTCTGTGAAATTGCTTTACATAAGGCTCATATATGTGAAAGACATAAGCTATTGTCACTTCATACCTTTGAAGTATGAATCTTTTAACTATATTCCATGTCTGTTTAATATTTCACTTAAATGTATTGTATCCTCTTTTATAAGCAGTGAATCATCAGGATGTTACAGGGCTGTCAACAACCTAAGTTCAGTTAATGTTCACTATGTCATACAGTGTGCTGTGGTTGTTGTTTATTGCTAAGTCATATCTGACTCTTTTGCAACCCCATGGACTGTAGCCCATCAGGCTTCTCTATCCATGGTATTTCTGAGACAAGAATATGGGTTCCTCTGTCCATGGGACTTCCAGACAAGAATACAGAAGTGGTTTGCCATTTCCTTCTCCAGGGGATCTTCCCAGCCCAGGGATTGAGCCTATGTCTTCTGCATTGGCAGGTGGATTCTTTACCACTGAGCCACCAGGGAAGCTCCTCAGGCAGTGTTCTAAGGTGCTGGTATATACTGGTGAGTAAAGTTTAAACAAAGCCACTTCCATAAGGATCTTATACTTTTAGAGGACACTGTTTACATTCTAAAACCTGTTTGTCTCTCAACCTTCACCTTAGTAAAGTGCATCACTGCCATCTAACCAGCTGCTGAAGCCAGAAATCTAGGACTTCTCTTTGGTCTTCCTCTCTTAACCTTCCAGATCCCTTCTCTGCTACCTCCAAAATAGATCATGGCTGCATTTACTTCTCTTAACTCGACTACCGTTATCTGAACTCAAGCCACTGCTATTTCAGGTCTGAATTCCTATAATCACCTCAGTAACCCCCTAAGTGGTCTTTCTAGTTCTACTGTTGTTCCTCTTCCATTCTTTGCCATCTCTCCAGGAACTAGTGATCTATTCAGAAATTAGAACCCCTATAAACCTTGGCATGATATGTCCCTGCCTTTTTCTCTGCATTGATCTCCTGCCGCTCCCCTCTCTGCTCACTCTGCCCCAGTCACATTGGCAATCTGGCGATCCTTTCATTGCATAACAATGACAAGCTCTTCTCAGCCACACAACTTTCAGGTATGCTCTTCCCTCTGCCAGGGATGCTCTTACCCTATTTGGCATCTCTTTACATCCTTAAAATTTAACCTTATAGATTTTCTCTTTAGGGAGGAATTCCCTGAAAATGCTGGATAGGTCTCTCCATTAATGTGTGTGTGTGAGTATGTGTGTGTGTGTGTGTGTGTGTGTGTGTGTGTGTGTGTAGGGGAAGAGTGTAGAGATCAGTTTAATTGGAGTGAACAACATTGGGCCAAAGTAAACTAAGGTCAGGGTCTTGGAATGGGTGAATAACAGGATGAAGAACTAATTTTTGCTGAATATTTATCACATCTAGAATGACCAAAGGAATTGGGAGAAAGGCAGGGGTCAGGAAAGCCAATTAGGAAAATGTTGAAGTATTCCAGGGGTATAGATAAGGACCTAAACTGGGGCTGAGGATGAAGTGATGTAGAATACTGTCCCCTAAAGATGTCTGTGTCCTAATGCCCAGAACTTGTGAATGTGCTCTCTTACATGGTAAAAGGGACTTTGCAGATGTGATTGCATGCGTGCATGCTAAGTCACTTCAGTCGTGTCCAACTCTTTGCAATCCCATGGACAGTAGCCTGCCAGGCTCCTCTGTCCATGGGATTTCCCAGGAAAGAATACTGGAGTGGGTTGCTATTTCCTCCTCTGGGGTATACTCCCAGCCTAGGGATTGAACCTGTGTCTCTTATATCTCCTGCCAAGGTTCTTTACCACTTCCACCACCTGAGAAGCCCCACAGAGGTAATTAAGAATCTTGAAATGGGAAATTACCCTAGGCTATCTGGATATTTCTAGGGTAATGACAAAGGTCTTTATAAGAAAGAGGCAGGATGGTCAATGTTAGGAGAAATTTATGTTACAATGGAAATAGAGATTGGAGTAATGTGGACACAAGCTCAGGAATGTGAGCAGCTTCTAGAAACTGCAAGAAGTTAGAAACAGATTCTCCTCTGGAGCTCCTAAAAGGAATCAGCCTTGCCAAAACCTTGATTTTATCCCTGTATAAGAGAATAAATTTATGTTGTTTTAAGTCACTAAGTAGCTGGCAATTTGTTACAGAAGCAATACAAAATTAATACATGGAGGAAGAGATGGATATGAAAGACAAATTAAAAGAAAAATGGTTTCTGTTGAATGACTAGATGAGAGGAGAAGTTCTGAGAATCAAAGTAATTCCAAGATTCTGAATCTAGATTATGGTGGCATTAATTTCTGGGGGAAAACATGAGTCAATTATATATTTTTTGCCTGTGTTCCAGGGAGAGTATGTAAAATTAAGCTTACCTTATATGAGGATTTGATTTGGGGGCTTCAGGAAGGGGCCCTTAGGAGGAAAATGGAGCCCCCACATTGCCCAATGATGCTTATATCCTTTGGATCTGTTGTATTAGTTAGAGATGAACTCACTTCATTTAAAATTCCCTTCTGGGAGAGAATGGCCAAATATCATTACATATTAAATGTATTATTATTACATATTAGTATGAATGAGCTTAGAAGATTCTTAGATTTGATAAATGGTTGAGGTAAAGACTCCATGAACACTCTTGGAATGCCTAGATGTTCTTAGAAATCTTTTGAGAGTTATTGTTAAATCTTATGTGAGTATATGCACCAATTTTGTGGGGACAGCATTTAAGTTTCATCAGATTCTCAAAAAGATAGAAGATCAAAAATGAAAATTGAGAATCATGCATTAATGGTATGGGGTATAAGAGGGCAGAAGGGGACAGGCAAAGAGCAAGAGGAAACAGAAAGGGCAACATATAGACTCACAAATAGACTCACAGACACTGAAAAAAAAACCAACAACTATGGTTACCAAACACAAAAGACCCCGAATAGCCAAAGCAATCTTTTTTTTTAAATTAATTAATTTTAAATCGAAGGATAATTGCTTTACAGAATTTTGTTGTTTTCTGTCAAATCTCAACATAAATCAGCTATAGGTATACATATATCCCTTCCCTGTTGAACCTCCCTCCCATTTCCCTCCATATCCTGCCCTTCTAGATTGATACAGAGCCCATTTGAGTTTCCTGAGCCATACAGCAAATTCCCATTGGCTATTTTACATATGGTAATGTAAGTTTCCATGTTACTCTTTACATACATCTCACACTCTTCTGCCCTCTCCTCATGTCCATAAGTCTATTCTCTGTTTCTCCATTGCTGCCCTGTAAATAAATTCTTCAGTACCATTTTTCGAAATTCCTTATATAGCCAAAGCAATCTTGAGAAAGAAAAATGGAGCTGGAAGAATCAAGCTTTCTGACTTCCGACTATACTGCAAAGCTACAGTCATCAAGACAGTATACTACTGGCACTACTATACTACTAGTCAATGGAACAAAATAGAAAGCCCAGAGATAAACCCACACACCTTATCTTTGAAAAGGAAGCGAAAATATACATTGGAGAAAAGACAACCTCTTCAATAAGTGGTGCTGGGAAAACTGGGCAGTTACATGTAAAAGAATAAAACTAGAACACTTCCTTACACTACACATAAAAATAAACTCAAAATGGATTAAAGACTTAAATGTAAGGCCAGAAATCAAAAAGCTCCTAGAGGAAAACATAGACAGGACAGTCCTTGACATAATTCTCTATGACCCATCTCCTAGAATAATGGAAATAAAACCAACAACACAGAAAGAAAAAATAAATGGGACTTAATTAAAAGCTTTCACAAAGCAAAGAAATTATAAATAAGGTGAAAAGACAACTCTCAGAATGAGAGAAAATAAAAACAAATGAAACAACTAACAAAGGATTAATATCCAAATTATACAAGCAGCTTATGCAGCTCAACACCAAAACAATAAACAACTCTATGAAATAGTGTCAGAAAACCTAAAAACACATTTCTCCAAAGAAGACATATAGATGGCTAGTAAGCACATGAAAAGATGTTCAATATCACTCATTATTAGAGAAATGCAAATCAAAACTACAATCAGGTATCACCTTAGACAGGTCAGAATGGCCATCATCAAAAAATCTACAAACAATAAATTCTGGAGAGAATGTGGAGAAAAGGAAACCCTCTTGTAAATTGATACAGCCATTATGGAGAAAAGTATGGAAATTCCTTAAAAAACTAGGAATAAAACTACTATATGATCCAACAATCCCAATTCTGGGCATATACCTTGAGAAAACTGTAATTGAAAGAGACACATATACCCCAGTGTTCATTGCAGCATTAATTACAATATCTAGGACATGGAAGCAACCTAAATGCCCATTGACAGATGAATGGATAAAGAAGTTGTGGTACATGAATACCAAGAAATATTACTCATCCATAGAGAGGAAAGTATTTGAATCAGTTCTAATGAGGTAGATGAAACTAGAGCCTATTATATAGAATGAAATAAGTCAGAGAAAAACAAATATCATATATTAACACATATATAAGGAATATAGAAAGATGGTTTTGAAAAACCTATTTTCAGGGCATCAGTGGAGACACAGACATAGAGAACAGACTTGTGAACACATTGGGGAAGGAGATGGAGGGACAAATTGAAAGAGTAACATGGAAACATATACATTACCACATGTAAAATAGATAACCAGTGGGAATTTGCCATATGATGCAGGGAGCTCAACCTGGTGATCTCTGACAAAATAGAGGGGCGGGATGGGGTGGGAGGTAGGAGGGAGGTTCAAGAGGGAGGGGACAAATGTATACCTATGTCTGATTAACATAGATATAGGGCAGAAACTGACACAATATTTTAAAGCAATTATACTCCAATTAAAAATAAAAAACTTATGGGTACCAAAGATAGCAGGGGTAGTGAGAGATAAATTAGGAGTTTGGGATTAACATATATACATTATTATATATATAATAAATAAACAACAAGGATCTACTGTATAGCACAGGGAACAATACTCAATATCTTATAATACCCTATAAGGGAAAAGACCTTTGCTGATAAAGGTCCGTCTACTCAAAGCTATGGTTTTTCCAGTAGTCATGTATGGATGTGAGAGTTGGAACATAAAGCTGAATGCTGAGAAATTGATGCTTTTGAACTGTGGTGCTGGAGAAGACTCTTGAACTGCAAAGCTATCAAACCAGTCAACCCTAAAGGAAATCAGTCCTGAATATTCGTTGGAAGGACTGATCTTGAAGCTCCAATACTTTGGTCACCTGATGCGAAGAACTGACTCACTGGAAAAGACCCTGATGCTGGGAAAGATTGAAGGCAGGAGGAGAAGGGGATGACAGGATGAGATGGTTGAATGGCATCACCAACTCAATGGACATGAGTTCAAGCAGGCTCTGGGAGTTGGTGATGGACAGGGAAGCCTGGTGTGCTGCAGTCCATGGGGTTGCAAAGAGTCGGACATGACTGAGTGACTGAACTGAACTGAAGGGAAAAGAATCTAAAAAAGAATATATATATATATATATATATATATATATATACATATGTATTACTTTTGTAGCACAAACCAGATGGCTTAAAACAACAGAAATGTATTATCTCATGATTTTGGAGGCTGAAGCTCAAAATCAAGATGTTTGCCGTTGATTTTCTCCTGGAAGCTCTGATGGAGAATCTTTGCTCTGTGCCTTTCCCCTCACTTTTGGTGGTTGCTTGGCATTCCTTGACTTGGTCACTCCAGTTTCTATCTCCATCTTCACATGATGCTTTACTTTACTTGTGTGTTTCTGTGTGTTCACATGGCCTTCTTATAAGGATTCCATTTGTTGGATTTAGGGCCTTCCTAATCCAGTATGACCTCATCTTAATGGACTCTATTCCAAATATGTTCACATTCTGAAGTTTTTATGTAGACAAGAATTTTGGAGGGAAATATTTAATCCATGACACCCTCCAACCCATTTATCCTCAGAAATATCAGTACATTTCATCAGAACATAGTGCTTATAAGGCCCAGGGTATGTTTCATGTCAGGTACTGGACAGGTCACTTTAGTTGGTGCTAGCCTGACAGTTGCATATTTACCTTGAAATTTTATCCAAGTAATTAAAAAGGCGAGGACTTGGATGGAATGGTACAGATCTACCCCTAAAGGCTACGAAAGTGAATGCCTACATGATGGTTGGTAAGTAAGATCACTTTCTTCGATAACAGGTGGGACACGCTGGTACATGTAACAAGGTGGTTGATGGCAAACGTGATTGGACCATATTAGATGTTAGAAATCATTACACTAAGGTTTCTTTTTTTAGAAATGGACAATAAATACCTTCTCCTGCTACCGTTCTATTGCTGGATGACGCATATTCTGACACTTTGCTTTTTAATTTGCTATGAAACTCAGTGGACCATTGTTAGGTGTGTGTGCACTGATCATGGAAATGATTAACAGCAGTTTGAATTTGTACAGAACTTCCTTTCTGGAATCTTTTATTTTTGGCAGATATGTGGAAGGACTGGGGGAATAATATGAACTCAGACAGAATTTCAGCAAAAGACCAACCAGTTCAATCACGTTTTTATACATGTAAGTAATTTTCGATATGAGTATTTAGAAACAGCTAAGCTGATTTTTAGATGTGCACCACATGGCTTTTTACTTTACTAGATTTTTTTTTGTTCTGGTTGAGACTTGAGGTGGCTTACCAAATTAGTACCATAAACAAAAATGTAAACCAAAACAAAACAAAACAACCTCATTACTGGTAAGTGGACAGAGGCCACTTAGATACTATGTAGGTGCTTAGCTGGTGTTATCCTTTGTTAGCGATATATAGGCAATACATTACAAGAACTTAAAGAGACTATGTTCTGCCTAACTTCCAATTGTACTTTTGGGAATTTATCTTAAGGAAATAATCAAGACTGAGGGCAAATATTTTGCTGTGTTCATCATGTGTAGTTATGTTGTATATTGTTTATAATGGCAAAGGATTGAAAATAATTTTAACATGCAACAAGTGGGAAACTGATAATAGTATATTTGCATTGTTTAAAATGATGTAGAATAGTATTTAAATCTATTGAAGACATTTAATATATTGTTAAATCCAGAAAAGTCTTCCCAGTTAGTTGGGTGGTAAAGAATCTGTTGGCCCGTGCAGAAGACACTAGAAAAAGGTTCCATTCCTGTGTAGGGAAGATCCTTTGGAGAAAGAAATGGCACCTTCTCCAGTATTTTTGCCTGGAGAATCCCGTGGACAGAGGAGCCTGGTGGGCTATAGTCCATAGCATTGCAAAGAGTTAGATATGACTGAGTGATTAACACCTTTCATTGCATGCTTGGTTGTGTCTAATGGTACACAAATTCAGAAAGCATGGTGTATACATATAGGATGAAAACAAAATGCCAAAGGCCAATACAAAGTTATATACCAGTTAATATATTCCCCTTTACATAAGGGGATAGCCATAAGGTTTGGAAACACAAACAATACTGTTTTATTTTTTTTATAGGCTTATATTAAGTAAATTACATTATGTTGTAGTATATATCAACTTTACAAATATAACTGCCTTGATTACTTATTTCTTCTGGAGTATGCTAAAAGTATAGGTTTATTTAGTAAAAATGAGAGGGAGAAATCAGGTAACACACTGCAGATGCCTCTGCAAGGATTAAGAGAAGTATTGTATTAATGAATCACACTCATTACAACATGAACTATGCAATTGCTCCAAGGTTCTGTTTCATGCAATCTTCAGGGACAAGCCAAAGCTCACCCTAAAGGCTTAGGAAATGCTCAACCATCAAATCTTGTTATTGTTAATTAATTTCCACATATATGACAGTAGTGAGATTTTTATCTAAGGTGCTTGTGTCTCATCCAAAATGCTTGATAAGAACAAATGCAACTTAAATTATGAATAGTTTCAAGAAAAACAAGGGATTAGTCATAATGACCGTAGGATGACTTTCAATAAATACTTAATGCTTATTTTATTGATAGCAATATTCATTTACCGTCTCTTTCTTCCAAGTTATTTTTTCACATTAATAAATTAATGTAATGTATTACAGGATGGTTTTCAGTAAGTCTAGATAATTTCAGTTCAGTTCAGTCACTCAGTTATGTCTGACTCTTTGCGACCCCATGGACTGCAGCACACCAGGCCTCCCTGTCCATCACCAACTCCTGGAGTTTGCTTAAACTCACGTCCATTGAGTCGGTGATACCATGCAGCCATCTTATCCTCTGTCATCCCCTTCTCTTCCTGTCTTCAATCTTTCCCAGCATCAAGGTCTTTTCCAGTGACTCAGTTCTTCACATCAGGTGGCCAAAGTATTGAAGCATCTGCTTCAACATCAGTCCTTCCAATGAATATTCAGGACTGGTTTGATCGCTTTGCAGTTCAAGGGACTCTCAAGAGTCTTCTCCAACACCACAGTTCAAAAGCATCAGTTCCTCAGCACTCAGCTTTCTTTATGTTCCAACTCTCATACCCATACATGACTACTGGAAAAACCACAGCTTTGACTAGACTGACCTTTGTTGGATAAGTAATGACTTTTTTTAATAGGCTGTCTAGGTTGTCATACCTTTTCTTCCAAGAAGCAAGCGTCTTTTAATTTCATGGCTACAGTCACCATCTGCAGTGAGTTTGGAGTCCACCAAAATAAAGTCTGTCATTCTTTCCATTGTTTCCCTATCTATTTGCCATGAAGTGATAGGACCGGATGCCATGATCTTCATTTTTTGAATGTTGAGTTTTAAGCCAACTTTTTCACTCTCCTCTTTCACTTTCATCAAGAGGCTCTTTAGTTCCTCTTCACTTTCTGCCATAAGGGTGGTATCGTCTTCATATCTGAGGTTATTGATATTTCTCCTGGCAATCTTGATTCCAGCTTGTGCTTCATCCAGCCTGGCATTTCGCATGATGTACTCTGCATATAAGTTAAATAAGAAGGTGACAAGGAACAGCTTTGGCGTACTCCTTCCCCAATTTTGAATCAGTCCATTGTTCCATGTCTGGTTCTAACTGTTGCTTCTTGACCTCCATACAGGTTTCTCAGGAGGCAGGTAAGGTGGTCTGATATCCCCATCTTTTTAAGAATTTTTCACAGTTTGTTGTGATCCACACAGTCAAAGGATTTGGCATAGTCAGTAAAGCAGAAGTGGATGTTTTTCTGGAATTCTCTTCATTTTTCAATGATCCAACTGATGTTGGCAATTTGATCTCTGATTCCTCTGCCTTTTCTAAATCCAGCTTGTACATCTGGAAGTTCTCGGTTCACATACTGTTGAAGCCTAACTTGGAGAATTTTGAGCATTACTTTGATAGCATGTGAGATGAGCGCAATTGTGCGGTAGTTTGAACGTTCTTTGGCATTGCCTTTCTTTGGGATTGGAATGAAAACCTGACCTTTTCCAGCCCTGTGGCCACTGCTGAGTTTTCCAAATTTGCTGGCATATTGAGTGCAGGACTTTCACAGAATTATCTTTCAGGGTTTGAAATAGCTCAACTGAAATTCCATCACCTCCACTAGCTTTTTTGTAGTGATGCTTCCTAAGGCTCACTTGACTTCATATTCCAGGATGTCTGGCTTTAGGTAAGTGATCACACCATTGTGGTTATCTGGGTCATAAAGATCTTTTTTTGCATAGTTCTTCTGTGTATACTTGCCTCCTCTTCTTAATACCTCCTGCTTTTGTTAGGTTCATACCATTTCTGTCCTTTATTGTACCCATCTTTGCATGAAATATTCTCATGGTATCTCTAATTTTCTTGAAGAGATCTCTAGTCTTCCCCATGCTACTGTTTTCCCCTATTTCTTTGCACTGATCACTGAGGAAGGCTTTCTTATCTCTCCTTGCTATTCTTTGGAACTCTGCATTCAAATGGGTGTATCTTTCCTTTTCTCCTTTGCCTTTTGATCCTCTTCTTTTCTCAGCTATTTGTAAGGCCTCCTCAGACAACCAACCTGGGAATATATAGGCCTTTTTGATAAACTCTATTAAACAACGAAAAAAATGTGAGAACTGTTTTACAACCAATTTTTCCGTTGGAAAAAAAAATTTTTTTTCCGTTGAGTATTGACTTGACTGACAAAATGTGTTAATTTGTTGGGGGCTCTGTGGTACCAAGAAACACTGTTGTGATTGTGTACTTTTACAGGGTGCATACCCATTACCTGCTAAATAATCATTGCTTTCCCTTCCTAGAGATGGAGACACCTGTTCCTCCAAAATATGCCTATAGGACAGAATGTTGTGGCTGGCCTGGTTTTTTTTTCCCATTTTTTTTTTGGTTTTGGCCACATAGTGTGGCTTGTGGGATCTTTGTTTCCTGACCAGGGATAGAACCTGGGTCACCACAGTGAAAACTGCTCAGTCCTAACCGCTGGACCGCCAGGAACCTCCCCGTTTCCCCACGTGTTTAATCTGATTTACCAGAAGTTTGTCTCTGTCAAAATTTTACCAAGTGAAAGTTTGTCTGCAGTGTAAGTAAACACAGAGATCAATAATTATTAAACAGTATTTCTACTCCACTAAAATTTCTTTCAATTCAAAAATGGGCATATGCATTCAAGAAGTTGTGTAGAACAGAACAGATGGATGTCTGTTCAGGTGAGGTACAGCAGGCTTGGGAATTGGCCCCTGCCATTGGAGATTCCTTATGTGATGTTCAGTGCTTCAGCTGGACCACGTGATCCCTTCTTCCTGTCAAAGGTTATTTTAGACTTTATCCCACTATGTATTTATTTGTTTATTTTTGGTGTTCCAACAACTTTTGGGGGTGGCTTCCCTTGTGACTCAACTGGTAAAGAATCTGCCTGCATTGTGGGAGACCTGGGTTCGATCCCTGGGTTGGGAAGATCCCTTGGAGAAGGGAAGGGCTACTCACTCCAGTATTCTGGCCTGGAGAATTCCATGGACTGTATAGTCCACGGTGTCACAAAGACTCGGACACGACTGAGCAACTTTCACTCCACTCAGAACAATTTTTAATATCAACTTTCCAAATGTGAGAGTTGGACTATAAAGAAATTTGAGCGCCGAGGAATTGATGCTTTTGAACTGTGGTGTTGGAGAAAACTCTTGAGAGTCCCTTGGACTGCAAGGAGATCCAACCAGTCCATCCTAAAGGAGATCAGTCCTGGGTGTTCACTGGTAGGACTGATGTTGAAGCTGAAACTCCAATACTTTGGCCACCTGATGCAAAGAGCTGACTCATTTGAAAAGACCCTGATGCTGGGAAAGATTGAGGGCAGGAGGAAAATGGGACAACAGAGGATGAGATGGTTGGATGGCATCACCGACTTGATGGCCATGGGTTTGGGTGGACTCCGGGAGTTGGTGATGGACAGGGAGGCCTGGCGTGTTGCGGTTCATGGGGTCACAAAGAGTTGGACACAACTGATTGAACTAAACTGAAACACACAAAAAAGTTGGCAGTAATGCATGGTGAACACCCATCTTCCTATCATGTTAATCTATACTTAATATTTTTGCTGTACATGATTTATCACATATCTATCCATCCCTTCATTCATCTGTCAGTCCATCTTTTAATATAAAAACATTTTCAGAATAAGTTGCCAACATCAGATATTTCCTCCTAAATACTTCAGCATACATAGCATTAACTGGAGCTCAATTCTGTTTACAGTTCTTGTTGGCATTAAATATTTTTATAATGAATGTTTTTCTTTTGGAAAATTTCTCATGAGTAGTGACTGTCTAGTTCTCATTATGGCTATTTGGTTAATGTTTGCCTCCCCCTCCAAGGCTATAGGGACTGTTCTGTTTTGATACTCAGTGTAGAGTGTATCTGGTAGAGAACATGTGGAAGTTAGAAAAAAATGGATGGAAGACAGAGCTATAGAAATAGAAAGAAAAAGTAAACCATGGTATCTCTTCAAGCCAGTTTAAATATCTGCTGTTAGGACTATTGTTGTTGCTGGGGTCATTTAAAGCCATTTTGGTAAACAGAGCAGGACATGCTTATTGAGGAAACTGCAATTTTACGTTGTTTCAGTTAAGAAATTAAAATGGAAGTGGAGTGTGTACTTTCACTGATTATTCTGCAAGAGTAAGTTCCCAGGGTAAGGACATTTAGAATACCTCAGTTTGTAATTCTGACTCCTATCTCAACTCCATACTTGAATCTCAGGTAACCAACTTTTTTTTCAAGATAAAATTTCATATGAAAAACCATGAGCCAGAGATATTGACCTAAATGCTAACTGACTACAAACCTTATATATGGGACATGAAAACAGACTCTTATTCTTTCCTTCTCGACCACGGGGAAACCTCCTTCCCACAGTGATTTGTTTCTTGCCATTCCTCCAATTCTTTTTGGTGATACCATCTCTGAATTGAGATTATGTCTTTGTAGGAGACCTGGACTTTCGTGAAACTGCCACATCTCTGGAGAATAAGGGAATTGTGTTAATCTTGTCCCTGGCGTGTCTAAAGGTATCCAGTGTGATTCAAACGTCAAAGGTGGGAATCATTTTCATAGATGACAGTTAGCTATCTGGTAACTGCGATCTTGCTTTCTTGCCCTGTCACAGGAGCGTATGACAACCTGCTTATCAGTGACAGCCTATATGCCAGCCAACAGTGCCCCACCCCCAGGATGTATTACTCCCCAAAACTTCTTTTCTGCTTGGTCAATCTAGTTAATTCTCAAAGACAACTGCAGACCTGACCTGATTTTAATGTCTTGGGAAGAATCTGGCCTCACAGGACCTTCCCAGTTCAAATGGCAGGTTACAGAAATTCTTTCACGAGTTAAGTCATTCCTTTGAGTTAAAATAGTACTTTCCCCGTATTTCTGTTCTCTATTGCAAATTTAGGGGTATGGGAGGTGGTGCGGTAGAGTCATGAAGTCACTTTTGTGAGAATGTTTTCTCCACAAGATTATCTGTGGATCAGACAAGGATCAGGGTAACTGGGAAAGCACTGTGACCTTGGAGAGGAGACGGAAGCTCTGAGATTCAGCGCCAGGGAAAGTAGGGGAGGACAAACTTCTTTATCTATTACTGGGTTTTAGGCCACTTAGTGTGTCTCAGATCTCCGGCTTACTGATTTCTTTTCGTGCTTCTTTGCAACCCCCCAAGAGTCCCCCAAGCTCCCGTTGCTGCTGCTGCTGCGCCGCTTTTCTCTTCCACCCCAACTCTCTGCGAGGTTCCCAGGAAAGCGCCGACCTCCTTCCCGCCTGTCCCATCGCGCAGCCCGGCTTTCGGCTTGGCGCTTCCTCCAGTCCTCCGAAGGCGAGTGAAACAAGACTTCTCCATTGTGGATGGAATACGATGCTTAACAACGCACCCTCAATTGTCACCTCTAGCTTTTCCCCCTATGCCCCAGGCTTTTGACCACCTTGCAAAAATAAGACTCAGAGCCCAGAACCTGAGAAACCAACCGCTGGTTAGTGTCCTTCCCTTCCCCGCCAGTGAAAAGCAATCCAGTCCCAGCGCTAAGGCTCTGTATCTTGCAGTCGGATCCTCGCCGACACAAACCGACGCCACTGTTCCCTCGCCGAGCCCGCAGTGGTCCTGTCACCGTGGGCCGCCCCCGCCTCCCTCCGGAGCCTGGGCCTCTCCCGGCCTCCAGCCCGCGGATCTCGCCGCCCCGCCTCCGGCTCCGCCGCGGCCACCATTGGTGCAGGTCCGCCCCAGAAGGAAGCCCATTGGCCGGCCGGGCCGTCCTTTACCCAGCGCATTCCGCCGCCCGCAGGCTTGCGGGGAAACTTCCTTATTATTGTGACGCCGAAATCCGAGAAACCCTGAGCCGGGTCGGTGGAGCTGTCACCGCCGGAATCCCGAGCGGCGGTTCGGCTGCCGCCGAGGTGCGCGGGGCGGGGGCTGGGGTTCTAGGACGGAGGGCACCGCGGAGCTGCAGCCGCGCGCCCGCCGCGTTCGGCGCGGCTCAGCTGTCAGCGCTTGGCTCCCGGAGGGGCGGCTGCGGCTGCGGGGCGCTTTCCGCGGCGACCCGGAGCCGGGCGCGCGGCGAGGTCGGGGCGCGGCGCCTTCCGTGCCTGCGGGGCGCGGGCGGCGGGGCCGCGAGGGCAGGGTGCCCCTCCGCCTCGGGAACGCCTTCCAGGCGTTCTCGGAGCTCTCCTGACCCGAGGAGCCCAGGCGCCCGGAGAGGCCGGAAGCCGCTTCAGGACGGGAGCGCCCCCCACCCCGACTAGGCTGCCTGCAAACTGGGAGGAATTGCGACGCAGAAAGTCGAAAAGAGGATCCTTCCCTTCCTCCTCGCCTGCCCCTATTTAAATTCCGGGGCTCGGGTGACACCGTCGCGGTGAAGGGCCCGTAAGCTTCCCCGCGAAATGGGAGCCGGCGAGGCCTCTGCGTCTTGAGGGACTCTGGCTGCCGCGAGGAGTTTGCTCTGGGGTCTGGGGGCTCGGCGGCCGCGGCTCGCGGCGCCGCCCACTTCGCCGGGACCGTGCCGGGTTCGCCTGGTCGGAGTCCGCCTCCTGGGCGGAGCTGGGGCGGGGGTGTGTGTGGACACGTGTGTGTGCGTGAGTGTGTGTGTGTGTGTGTGTGCGCGCGCGCGCGCACGCGGACACGTAAGTGCGCGAACGGTCGCGGGGGTGTCAGGACCTGGGACGTTCGGGGGCAGGTGGCACTTTGAGTCATTTATGAATGTGTGGAGTGGGCACACCGGGACAACTGTCAGAGAAGGGCATGTGTAACCTGAAGCAGACCGACCCCGAGCTACTGTAGGGACCGCGCCTAAAGCAACTGTGGGTTAATTCGGGGTATGCTCCGTGGCACCGGGAAGATGTGTATTTGACCTTTGCTTTTGGTGTCTTAGTGTTTCTGGTTGTTTTCTGATTGCACTTTACTTTAGCTTTTAGGTCAGCCCCATTTGGAAGTATCTTAAATTCAGAGCTAAGCCTTCCAGGATTTTGCTTGCATTCATTACGCACGAAATGCTTTAGGAAAGACGATTCAAGCGCTCTCTTCCATTTTTGTGTCTCCTGACTCTTTCCACAAATAGGAAGCTATTTCTAGAACCTTTCATCTGATGATTTGATAACATCAAGTGGGCTGCTTTTTAAACTCCAGATTGAGGAGAAAGAAAAGCGAAATAAAATGAGAATTAACACCCTTTTAAGATGCAGTGACTCTGAAGAGAGATGCTGCCTTGTTTTAGTAGGAGATTACTGTGAAGCTGTTTCTTTTCCTACTTTCTTTTACTGGGCGGGGGGACGGCATTGTGTGTTAGAAAAGGGGAGTAATATTTAACCCCCTTTTAAAGCAAAATACAAAAATTACACATCATTGTCTGACCGCATGGAGGCTAGGAGCTTTCTGGAGAAAGAATGCAGGAATCAAAGAGGAAGACTAGAAACCTCTTTGGCTGAGCTCCTCTGGCATGAAAGAAAGAAACACGGTTGGTTAGCAGGCAGTTTTACTTTTTCAGTAAGTAGTTGGGATTTTATTTTTGAAAAAAGAAACAGATTTCAGAAGGTTCCAGATAGTGTGGTTGGAGCCATTGGCTATATATAGCATTTCATTTTGAGTAACAAATTTAAATTTCTTAAGATCTGCGTAATAATAGCTTTTTTCCCCCTACATAATGAGAGTTGCACCACTAGTAGAGATACAAGATAGTTTTGTTTCCGTTTCAGAAATAAAAGTAATAGTCTTCAAATTTCATGGCAGTTTCTTACATTATGTAGAACTAAGGTGCCTCTCAGATAGTCCCATCTTGTTTTGCCTGAAAGAGGATGTGGTGATGAGAAGGAAGGAAAAATAAGGAAGACTTGAAAACAGTTGTGGTAAAATATGCTGTAATACGTATGATACATGGAAAAATGGAGGAAAAAATTGAATTATTTTTCAAAAATTATCTTTTTTAACCTAAATAGGAGATTTTAAAATAACTCTGTTTTTACTTTTACATCTACTTACAAATGCTAGGAATTTTTAAAGGTGCTGTGTCTCTAGGTTCACTTTTAGCATCATGCTCTAACCAACTGAGCTAACAGTCCAGTTAATTGTAAGTTCACTCTGAGAGGTGACATCTTCATAGTTGGTTAGTGGTTATATTGTTAGCATTTAACCAAACTCTGGTCCTAAGTTAAAATATTTGGGGCATATTCAAGCTTGCATAATTTAAAGATATTTTCTTTTTAGAAGTTTACATTTCCTTTTGTTTTTAGTAACTTGAAAGCACTTTGTAGCATTCTGTTAATATATTGATGTTTGTTGTTTTTTTTCTTTACTTTGCTGATCTGCAGGGTGAGGTGGAACCAGTCTGGTTTAAGTAACTGATGCCAAGTGTGTTACCCGTGGTAAGTTACTCTATTTCTCTGAACCTCAGTTTCCTCATCTTGTACTTGGGGATAATATCTAATTCCCAAAACGGGTAAGAGGATTAAACAGGGTAATCTACATAAAGGACTTAGATTAATATAGCTGCCTAGAGAGGGACCTTAACAAATCCTTACTGGCTTCTTCCACTGTGATTGAGAGAAGAGAACAAGGTGAGCCCAGGAAGTAGGAGACCTAGTTTCTGGTCTCAGCTTCAACCAGTTACTTCTCAGAGGACCGAAGTTAACTTCAGCTGCCATTAAAATGAGGTTAAAAATGTCAGTTTCTTGTCTAGAGGTTGGATCAAATGGACTTTTAAGTTCTCTGTAATAAGATGATCCCTTTGATGGGATAACTCTGTCCCCTTTAGACATTTACAACATTTAGAAATAGTACTTGCTGGTGTCAAGGGCGTGTGTTTATGTGTATGAGCCAGTAAGTGAACTAATTTTATTATGAGGTTGGGGTGGACGTGGAGAGGAAGCCTGGCTGACTCTGTTGAGATGGCCTCGCTCATCCCTTCTGTCTTTGGCTGACACAAGTTCTAATTCAAGTTGCCTGTAAACATCACCATCAGTTAATATGAGTCAGCTAATATGAGCTCACTTACTGGGTGCAACGTCTTTTAACATTTGTTTTTAAAATCGGAGAAGGAAGATAGCTTGACTTTGTTTTGTTTGAGTGGTGATATAGCATTTTGTTTAATAAGAGCATGGGCTTTGGAGTCTGGGAGATGATATTTGAATCCTGCCTTTGCCACTTTAACTCAGTTGCCCCCACAGGTAGTATTTATTTACCATAGCTAGTACTTATCTATATGTTCCTGGGCAAGTGACTTAACATTGCCAAGTGTTGAGGTTATTGTAAAGGATAGAAGTTTTTAGCACAGATTCAGACACACAGTGGTAACTACTGCTTTTTCTTCATTCAACAGCTATTTATCAAGCTCTTCCTGTGTGCCAAACACTATTCTAGCCTCTAGGGGTAGAGAAATGAACCGGGAGGCTCAGTCCTTTCTTAATGGAGCTTCCATTCCTCAGCTTTAGCATTGAGAAACACCACTTTTTAAAGACAGCTTGGACGGTAAAAGGCATTCTGCTTTCAGATCTGTGAGGGAAAGCACAATTAGAAGGGAGGAAATACATTTTTTGGTTACAGCTTAGGGAATCTATATCTGCTATTATCTGGCAGACAAAACTTAGCAACTTTAGATTGTGGGAATTCTGGTTTTCTCAGATTTGGGTTCTGTTCTCCAGGTGCTTAAGTAGCATCTACTGTGCTCCTTTGTTATTCTGGGTACTGGAGATTCACAGATGAGTAAAACCTGGTTCCCTTCATGGGGTAGCCCTCAGTCTGCACATGGATGGGGAATTGGTCGGTGAGATGCAGGAAGCAGTGATCCTATCTTAATAGTACTTTTCTTCTTATTATATTGTGACATATCTGAAAGCATAAAGCAATATGTATAATATATGTGCTGCAGACAACAATCAAAGGGCAGAGGCAGAACATCAGCCACGTCACTGAAGCTCCCTCTAAGCTCCTTCCAGATGGTACCCTCCATTGCTACATTTATTAATACAAAAATCTCTCTTGGTCTTTGTATTAATATTGACTGTTTTTTAAATTTTTTTAACTTTAACACCACTAATGTTTTTCTTCAAATACTTGTTACACTTATGTTTGGACCTTGTAAAAGTGCATCACATTCTGCATTCTTTTGTGATTTTTTTTCCCTGCCTCAGCACCATTTTTAAGATGTAGCAAAACTGATGCTTGTAGATGGAATTAATTTTTTTTTCACTGCTGTGCAGTATTCTATCTTATGCATGTGCTGCAGCTTATCCGTTTTTCTTACAGGTGGACTTCTGGGTTGTCTCTGTTCTATGTGTTTCAAACAATCCTGAAATGAGCATTTTTGTACATATATCTTTGGGCATATATTATGGGTTTCTTGCTGCATTATATAGTAGGGTAGCCACTAGCCATATGTGACTGCTTATATTAAAATTATTAAAATTAAATGAAATTAAAATTTCAGCTCATCATTAGCCACATTTCAAGTGCTCAGTAGTCACATATGGCTGGTGGCTCCCATATTGGACAGGACAGATACATAACATTTCCATCACAGAATTCTCAGTTTCCAGGTTTTACCCGATTTTTGATCTCCAGTTCTCAGCATTGTGAAGGGACACTGTAGGCCCTTGGTAAGTTGGAGAGTGCTGGTTGTATATCTAGGAATTTAATTACTGTGCAATGGGGTATTTACCTCTTCATCTTCACTAGGTAATAATGTGCACTTGTTTTCCAAAGTGGTTCTGCTAACTTATACTTCCACCAGCTGTGGGTCAGAGTCCTGGTTGCTTTGTGTCCTTGACTTGGCGCTGTTAGACTTTTTAATGCTTGCCTGTCTGGTCAAGTGTCTTTTTCTGAAGGCAGCTTATGGCTTATGCACACAATGGAAAGATCATCCTTCTGATATGAAGCCCAGCACCAGGTAGTGAAGAAGGTGTCACTTGGGGCAGAGTTATCAGGGGAGGGGTAGGAATGTTTCCTGTGTCAGCTAAAAGGGTCAGAAGACCAAAGTCCAGTGGATTCACGTTGTTGAAAACTTCTCTCTGCCTTCTGGGCTATTTCTGCCTACAGTAGTAAACTTTCTGACAGTAAAGTATGTCATTAGAATAAATCTTCTTTGTTACTGGAGTTAATTCTGCATTTGAGTTTTGGCTCCAGATTTATTTAAAGCTTGGATCTGGGGAGTGCCTGCAGAGCATTGGAGACTGGGACATTCCCTTTTCCTGCTATTGGAAAAGACCCTCCCTTTCCCACACATCATTCAGAACAGGGCTCCTGAGTTTATTCAAAACGAAGCTTATTCCTGTCATAAATGAGATTAGAAGTCCTGCCTGAGTCTTATTTATATTTAGATTTTAGTGATTTTCAAAGAACCAAGAATCAGTTGTTAGGTTGATGTTTGCATAGTCTGATTAGTAAGACACAGTTTAGGAGTTGCAGCTTGTCTTTTAGTGTTCAACTCTAAGACTGATAAAAGGAGATTTATGTACCTGCCTTGAGCCTCTTGCAGTGGAAGCTCAGAGAAAATACATGTAAAAACCTTGTCCTTGCAACCTCAGATGTCCCATATGAAAGTTCTGCCTGCCAGCGGTAGTGCTGCCTCTGTGGAACAGCAGATGCTAACCACAGGAAGAAGGCAGTCACAACCCCAGCCCGTTGGGGAGCTGCCCTGTGATCTGAGGCCTCTGAAGAGCACCCGGAGTAGGAGTCACAGTGCCTGCAGCCTCTGACAGTTACCCTGAGTGCTGAGCACCAGGCTCAGCACTTGGTACAGCCCCGTTTCTCTTTTTACCATTTTAGGGACAGGAAATGGGCTTAGAGTGTTCAAACATCTGCTCCAAAGTTTCACAGCTAGCACGTGGTTAATTCAGGACTTGAGCTTTAGTCCTTGTGAGCTTTGTGAAAGTTGCTCAGTTGTGTCTGACTCTTGCGACCCCATGGCTTATATAGTCCATGGAATTCTCCAGGCTAGAATACTGGAATGGGTAGCCTTTCCTTTGTTTAGGGGATCTTCCCAACCCAGGAATCAAACCCAGGTCTCTCACATTGCAGGCAGATTCTTTACTGTCTGAGCCACCTTAATCAAGAATAAATGAGGAGAGGCACTAGGAAGAGTAGGAGGTGTGATGTGGAGGGAACAGAAGGTTCATCTTTCTTCCTTTTGTTTTGTAATAGAGAGGTAAGAGGCAGGAAACGGAGAGGCCAGGCTGAAGTGGCACAGGACAGCCAAGGTGGCTGGTTTGGGTGCTGAGCCAGTGTGTAGTCCTGTATTCTTCTGCAGTACCTTTTTCTTTTGGACTGTGTGGCATGCAGGATCTTAGATTCCTAACCAGGAATCAAACCTGTATCCGTAGAAGTGAAAGCAGAGTCTTAACCACTGGACAGCCAGGGAACACCCCTGCAGCCCACCCCACCCCCTTTTTTTTTTCCAGCAGCATCTTTTGTAATGGTGTGTTTTGAAGGGAAGTAAAATATTCTACTCCTCTAGAAGCAAGGGAGAGACAATGAGTGAGGAAAAATGGGAGGGAGGACACAGGAGATCAAAATGCCAATTTATGAAGAACATTGCCAAAAGTAGACCTTTAAATTCATGGACACCAGTAGCTACTAGATATGGAGGTTCCACCAGAGTGTACTTTAAGTGAAAGCTCTGTTAATGTCTGGCTTCTCTTGGACACAGTGAACTTCTCTCCTGACAGCTAGATGATTTTAGTACCTCCTGCTCTAGTTTTGGCAGAGCATTGTGATGAGCTGGACTGTATCTCCAATGAAGGTTAATAATTTATTCATAAAAATATATCTTGTTATCTGTGGTTGCTATTTAGTTACCCCTGAATTAGCAGTTTTCATTTGACTTTTTGAAGATTGCATTATTATAACTCAGGTAGGAAGAATTTTAACAATAGCCCTATTCATCTTTTTCCATAAATGGTTTCTGCTAGTAATTAAGGGATGAGGCCATATCTCAGGCTGCTTACTGAGGCTTGCAGTTGTCCAGAGTACCCAGAGTTCAGCTGACTCTCAAGGATTGAATCCCTGTTGGCTTAGATGGTAAAGAATCCGCATGCAGTGCAGGAGACCTGCTTTGATCCCTGGGTCAGGAAGGTCCCCTGGAGAAGAGAATGGCCATGCACTCCAATATTCTTGCCTGGAGACTCCTGTGGACAAGAGGAGTAGCCTGGTAGGCTGTAGTCCGTGGGGTCTCAAAGAGTTGGACATGACTGAGTGACGAACACTCTTACTTTCACACTTTTAAACAAACTTGTAAGAAACTGATGGATCCAGGATGCCAAATAAATAGTGAAAAGTAGAAACCCCAGGAAGGCTGGGATGCTTTGGTTAGCTACTCATGGTATTCTTTTCCCATACTAGGATCTGCTTTGGAAATCAGTTATTTAAGCTTGCTTATTAATCATGGAATCTGTGCAGGGCAAGTGGCTGAGTAAATTTATTGATTAGTGTTATGGAGTCTGATCTACCCATCTCCACTACTGGGCAGTAATTTACTTAGCAGATCAGTCAGCTTGACTGAATATGGTACCCTTTCTCCCTGGACAGTGCTGGAGATATTGGGGAGTTCTGAGATATTGGCTGTCCTCTTTCTAGGCTATAGCATACTAGTCAAGAGCATATTCTTGGACTTAAATTCTAGTTCTGCCACTACCTTGTTTTGTGATTTAGACAAGTCACTTCAGTACTTTCTGTCTCACTTTCATTTTCTTTATTCTTTTTTTGTCTTCACTTTCTTCATCTACAAATTTGAGTTGATAATCTTCTACCTCATAGAAGATTAAATGATTTAATACCTGTGAATCATGTAGAAAAGTTCTGGACTCAGCATACGCTCAGATGAAGTCTTATCTGCTATTATTATTAAAGTATTATTTTTCTACTATCAGTCAGTTTTTTTTTTTTTTTCCTCAAGGGACAGAGATCCAATTCAAACAAACTTAAGCAAACAAAGAAGGGTCTCATTAAACTGTATAGAGTTGATTCTCATAGTAGTTAACTTCTGTGAAGTTGCTGCAAAGACCAAATTAGTGCAGACTGAGCCGTTTTGCTCCCAGGGAGACACAGGGTTAGTTTCCTGCTGAGAGCCTCTATGTCAAAGATCAATACATACCTTTGTATTTCATGTATTTAAGTGTGTTTCTGGGGCGAATTCCCTAGCAGTCCAGTGGTTAGGACTGTGTAGTTTCACTGCCCAGGTTTAATCCCTGGTTGGGGAACTAAGATCCCACAGTCTCTTGGTATGGCCAATGGTGGTGGTAGTGGTGGTGGTGGGGGGGCTGTTTCTGTTTAGATACCTTATTCGATGAACATTTCTTATAAATAATAAACTCTATACAATATTTCTTTATAATATAACACTAGTCAGGAAGAGGTTTTTTTCTTTTTTAAAAAATGTTTTCTTGAATGCTGGGTAAACTTCTTTGGGTTTCAGCCTTGCAACACTGCTGTCTAATACACTCTATAATCAGGCATCATCTCATGAATCTACAAATTCAGTTGCTTTTCTGTCACTTCTGTGGCTTCATTATGCACTATAGATTTTACTTTAGCACTTTCCTAAAGGGTCACATGTACAGATCAGTGGATTTCCTCTTTTTAAAAAAATTAGCCCTGGACTCATGGAGCAGCACTGGAGCTCATCTATCACATATATTTTCTTTGGCCTTCTCTGAGTGTTTTGGCCAGGGTCATGCTCACCTCTGTGCATGAGGACATAGATAGGGTTGTTTTCAGATAAAGAGAGATAGTTCAGTTCAGTTAAGTTGCTCAGTTGTGCCTGACTCTTTGCAACCCCATGGACTGCAGCACACCAGGCTACCCTGTCCATCAGCAGTTCCTGGAACTTACTCAAACTCATGTCCATTGAGTCGGTGATGCCATCCAGCCATCTCATCCTCTGTCATGCCCTTCTCCTCTAGCCTTCAATATTTCCCAGCATCAGGGTCTTTACCAATGAGTCAGTTCTTTGCATCAGGTGGCCAAAATATTGGAGTTTCAGCTTTAGCATCAGTCCTTTTAATGAATATTCAGGACTGATTTTTTTTGGGATGGACTGGTTGGATCTCCTTGCAGTCCAAGGGACTCTAAAGAGTCTTCTCCAACACCACAGTTCAAAAGCATCAATTCTTTGGTGCTCAGCTTTCTTTATAGTCCAATTCTCACATCCATACATGACTACTGGAAAAACCATAGCTTTGATAAGACATACCTTTGTTGGCAAAGAAATGTCTCTGCTTTTTAACATGCTGTCTAAGTTTGTCATAGCTTTTCTTCCAAGGAGCAAGCCTCTTTTAATTTCATGGCTACAGTCACCATCTGCAGTGACTTGGGAGCCCCCAAAATAAAGTCTCTCACTCTTTCCATTGTTTCCCCATCTATTTGCCATGAAGTGCTGGGACTGGATACCATAATCTTCATTTTTAAATGCAGAGTTTTAAGCCAACTTTTTCACTTTCTTCTTTCACTTTCATCAAGAGGCTCTTTAGTTCTTCACTTTCTGCCATAAGGGTGGTGTCATCTGCATATCTGAGGTTATTGATATTTCTTCCGGCAATCTTTACTCCAGCTGGTGCTTCATCCAGCCTGACGTTTTCGCATGATGTCCTCTGCATAAGAATTAAATAAGCAGGGTGACAATATACTGCCTTGATGTACTCCTTTCCCTCTTTGGAACCAGTCTGTTGTTCTATGTCCAGTTCTAACTGTTGCTTCTTGACCTGCATATAGATTTCTTAGGAGGCAGGTCAGGTGGTCTGGTATTCGCATCTCTTTTAAGAATTTTCCAGTTTGTTGTGATCTACACAGTCAAAGGCTTTGGCATAGTCAATAAAGCAGAAGTATATGTTTTCCTGGAACTCTCGCTTTTTTGATGATCCAATGGATGTTGGTAATTTGATCTCTGGTTCCTCTGCCTTTTCTAAATACAGCTTGAACATCTGGAAGTTCACGTTTCACATACTCTTGAAGCCTGGCTTGGAGAATTTTGAGGATTTGCTAGCATGTGAGATGAGTGCAATTGTGCGGTAGTTTGAACAGTCTTTGGCATTGCCTTTCTTTGACATTGGAGTGAAACTGACCTTTTCCAGTCCTGTGGCCACTGCTGAGTTTTCCAAATTTGCTGGCATATTGAGTGCAACACTTTCACAGCATCATCTTTTAGGATTTGAAATAGCTTAGCTGGAATTCCATCACCTCCACTAGCTTTTTTGTAGTGATGCTTTCTAAGGCCCACTTGACTTTGCATTCCAGGATGTATGGCTCTAAGTGAGTGATCACACCATCGTGGTTATCTGGATCATGAAGATCTTTTTGTACAGTTCTTCTGTGTACTCCTGCCACCTCTTCTTAATATCTTCTGCTTCTATTAGGTCCATACCATTTCTGTCCTTTATTGTGCCTATCCTTGCATGAAATGTTCCCTTAGTATCTCTAATATTCTTGAAGAGATCTCTAGTCTTTCCCATTCTGTTGTTTTCCTCTATTTCTTTTCACTGACTACTAAGGAAGGCTTTCTTATCTCTCCTTGCTATTCTTTGGAACTCTATGTTCTTTCCTTTTCTCCTTTGCTTTACGCTTCTCTTCTTTTCACAGCTATTTGCAAGGCCTCCTCAGACAGCCATTTTGCTGTTTTGCCTTTCTTTTTCTTGGGGGTGGTCTTGATTCCTTTCTCCTATACAGTGCCAATAGTTCTTCAGGCACTCTATCAGATGTAATCTCTTGAATCTGTTTGTCACTTCCACTGTATAATCGTAAGGGATTTGATTTAGGTCATACCTGAATGGCCTAGTGGTTTTCCCTACTTTCTTCAATTAAAGCCTGAATTTGGCAGTAAGGAGTTCATGATCTGAGCCACAGTCAGCTCCTGGTCTTGTTTTTGCTGACTGTATAGAGCTTCTCCATCTTTAGCCGCAAGGAATGTAATCAGTCTGACTTCGGTATTGACCATCTGGTGATGTCCATGAGTAGAGTCTTCTCTTGTATTGTTGGAAGAGGGTGTATGACCAGTGTATTCTCTTGGTAAAATTATTAGCCTTTGCCCTGCTTCATTCTGTACTCCAAGGCCAAATCTGCCTGTCACTCCAGGTATCTCTTGACTTCCTACTTTTGCATTCCAGTCCCCTATAATGAAAAGGACATCTTTTTTGGGTGTTGGTCCTAGAAGGTCTTATAAGTCTTCATAGAACTGTTCAAGTTCAGCTTCTTCAGCATTACTGGTTGGAGCATAGACTTGGATTACTGTGATATTGAATGCTTTGCCTTGGAAATGAACAGAGATCATTCTGCCATTTTTGAGATTGCATCCAAGTACTGCATTTTGGACTCTTCTGTTAACTATCACAGCTACTCCATTTCTTGTAAGGGATTCTTGCCCACAGTAGTAGATGAAATGGTCTCCTGAGGTAAATTCTCCCATTCCAGTCCATTTTAGTTCACTGATTCCTAAAATGTGAATGTTCACTCTTGCCATCTCCTGTTTGATTACTTTCGATTTACCTTGATTTATGGACCTAGCATTCCAGGTTCCTATGCAGTATTGTTCTTTACAGCATTGGACTTTACTTCCAGCCCCAGTCACACCCACAACTGGGTGTTGTTTTTGCTTTTACTCCGTTTCTTTGTTCTTTCTGGAGTTATTTCTCCACTGATCTCTAGTAGCATATTGGGCACCTACTGACCTGGGGAGTTCATCTTTCAGTGCCTTCTCGTTTTGCCTTGTCATACTTTTCTTGGGGTTCTCCAAGAGAGACAGAGATTAGACAAAAGGGCCGTCAATAACACCTTTGAGGAATTTATTTTGAACAAAGCTTCCTTCTTCAGAAAGATTGCACCATCTTGGGGTTGCAGCTTTCTCTTACATTTGCTTTTCAATCATGGCCTCTATCCCTTTTTTATTTGATGAATAATGTTCCTTTGTATTTTATTGATCAGTAGTGTCTGTTGATGGACATGTGGGTTGTTGCTGTTTTAGTTTCGTATGAATAAAGCTGCTCTGAGCATTGTTTATAGATCTTTTTGTATGTAGACATACAGTCATGCTTCTTGATACCATATTTCTAGACATACTGTACTTGGCTGATTAAGGGGATGGGTTAATGCTACAGCTGCCTAATCTCATCCTATATCTCTCAGTGGGGAGTACTTTCACTCTCAGAGGGCAATTTTATTTTCAAGTTTCTAAGACACTGTTGTATATCGACTGCATCATTCCATATGTTTTTGCATGTGTTCTTGCTTCTTTAGGTGACGTATAAATCTGCTTTGGTAGCAGTGTAACCCAGGGGGTAAGAGTGTGCACATTAGCATCAGGCCTAGATTCATAGCCTGGTTCTGTTCCTTCTAGCTCTGTGACCTTGGGAATGCTTCTTAATCTCTCTGAGCCTTGCTTTATCTGAAAATGAAGCTAAAAATAGTGCTTAGGGCAGAGTTGTTAAGATGAAAAGAGATAATGATATAAAAGGCTTATTAGCACAGTGATTGTGGTATAGCCAGCACTATGATTGTTTATATAATTATTGGTAGGAGAGGTAAGATAAACTCATGAAACATTAAGAATAAGAAAGAAATTAGTATATACACAGCAGCTGAGCAGACTGGGAAAATTAAATTAATGACTTGATTATATGATCTTGCTTCTCTTTTAAAATGTCTATCCTACCTCCACCCCACCCCCATCCCCTCTCTAGTTTTCATTTTATCTCTCCCATCTTTCTCATCACTGCATTTAACTCAAAGAATAAGATTTAAGTTTAAGGTTTTATTTTAGTTTTAGTCTCTACACAGAAATAAAAAACAGAAGCAGAGCTTCCTGATTAAGACAGTAAATTAAGATAGAGTTTTATATTTTATTTTGGGCCTTTTTATGCCTTTCCAGAAAGCCTGAAGAGTTCAAACAGTCATATAGTATTATATAGGTAGTCAGATAACATTCCATTCTTTGGAAACCCCACACTTCATTTCATCAATGATGGGAATTTTTGTTATTTTCACCTTCTGGTACTATGAGCAGTGCTGCTGTGAGCGTTCATGTACCATTTTTTTAATGGAAATATGTTTATAATTCCCTTGTATATGTATCTTGGAGTGAAATTATTGGATCCTGTGGTAACTGTATTTAGCCTTTTGAGGAGCTTCGAGACTGTTTTCCATTTGCACTCCCACCAGCAGTGCAGGAGGGTTCTCATTTATCCATGTCTCCACCAACACTTGTTATTATCTGTTCTTTTCTGATTATAGCCCTCCTGGTGTTGTTTGTTTAGAAGCTAGTTATGTCTGACTCTTTCACAACTCCATGGACTATAGCCTGCCAGGCTCCTCTGTCCATGGGATTGCCCAGGCAAGAATACTGGAGCGGGTTGCCATTTCCTTCTCCAGGGGATCTTCTCTACCTAAGAATCGAACCCGAGTTTCCTGCATTACAGGTGGATTCTTTACCACTGAGTCACCAGGGAAGCCCTATAGCCCTCCTAGTGGGTGCAAACTGGTAGAGAGAGAGAGAGATGAGCTTTTGTTTTTGCTTGTATACAAGGGAAACATGAATTTTTAAATAGTAGTAAAACTTTGGGGTAGTCAGTGATAATCAGCCAAAGGTTGAATACCTGCTAAGTCAGAGAGGTATATGTTGTGCTGTGGTCCGTGCCTGAGACAGTTAAAATCTGGCTGAGGAGTTAAGTTGTAAAAGCTAGAGAAAGATTCCATCAAGGCAGTATAGTAAATTTGTCAGAGGGATGCAGGCTGACTGTGGCTGGAATGGTCCCAGAGGCTCGCAGGTAGGAAGTGAAGCTTGACCCACATTCTGAAGGATGTGTGAGAGGGAATGGCAGAGAAGATAACAGGTTTTGTTCTCATTGCTCGTGTTTGAGCGGTGAATTTTTACAAGCTAACAGTTGGCTACATAAAGGAATTAGTTCAAACTTAATTAAAAAAAAAAGGCCCTCCCCCACCCCCCACCAGAAAAATTCAAAGGAAAGGTACAACAAGAAAGGGCAAGGTGAAGTCATGAGGATGATTTCAAAATAGGTACGGCCATCATGCTTTGCAAAGATTGTTTCAGCAAGTCACCTGTACTCAGTTCTTCATCAGTGATCCGAAAACCACATTCTGTGTTCACTGTTCCTTGACAGAAAGCAAAATTTATTTAGAAATTTTAAAAACTCTTACCAAAACACAAAATAGCATTATTATTTTAACTACTGAAGCAATATTAATATGTTTTATTTTGAGATGCAAGGTATATGAAGACTATTAAGGGGAAAGCTTTTTAAAACTGATGACGTTTTAAAGTGACTTTTAAGTTAACGTGACTTTTTTTCTGACCCTCCGTCCCTGTTTTTTTAAAGCTCTCTTCTAGGCTACATGACTTCCTGAACAACGAGAACAATGTTATGTTGGGGATATTGGTCTCTGGGCCAACCTGGGATCAGCCCTAACCTGCAGGGCATTGTGCCTGAGCCACAGGTGTGTGGATTTATATCCGACAGAAGCGTCAAGGAAGTGGCCTGTGGAGGAAACCACTCCGTGTTCCTGCTGGAGGATGGCGAAGTTTACACGTGCGGTGTGAACACCAAGGGGCAGCTGGGCCACGAGAGGGAAGGAAACAAGCCGGGTAAGTGGCCCTCGTCGGCCTCGGTGACTGGGGAGTCAGGCTGAGCACCTGAGGAGCTGGTTGAAGATTTTCTTACCGAGTGTTGACCTTTTAGGGTGGCTCACCTTTTGGTGAGAAACGGTGAGGGAGGGTCTTAAATTGTGACTTGGTAGTATTTTTCACAATAGCATGTGCCGTTTTCTTACTTGGTGCCTTTTTTTATTCAATCTAAATCAAGATTCCAAAGCTTCATGAAAGAGGAGCCTTGCTGTTTTTAGTCTAGATGCTTTTTCTCTTTTGTCTTCTTTTAGGAAAGTCAGTTTGGCATCAGGATGAGCTTTTTTTTTTTTTTTTCTGTGACTGCTTCCCTCTTTTCTCATGTTTGTTCCCTCCCTTGGCAAAGTGGCCATGTTCTATAATTCCCCTGTTCAAGTGTCAGTATTGATTTGCATTTGTTAATTTTTTTGTTGACCCTTGGATAAAGGGCTGCAAGGCTGGTCTTAAGGATAAATTATAAAGTGTGTGGAGCATGGTTTGTGGGCTCTTTCCCCATTCTTTGCCTCCAGGTTCCCTCATTAGAACCTCCCTGAGAACCACCCCCCAACCCCTAGGCCTGCCCACCTGGAGCAACACCCAGTGTTCTAGCCAGGGGTTCCTAAGCAGTGGGCCTTGGGCTCTGGGGAGTTCAGGGAAGCGGTTTGTAGTATGGGCCATACGTATGCACACCTTTATGTGTACAAGCCACCTGATACTACATATTTTCAAATGGAAGTAAATCCTGTTGTTCATTGAAATGATTTAATTAACAGGGCTACCAGTTCATTATTTGAGTTAGTGAATCCTGATCATTATGTGTTTAACCAATTAATATAATACAGATTCATAATATATAGCTATTATGGTGGTGGCAAGGTTTTGATTTTTAAAAACACTTTTCATATTGGAAAAAAACAGAGGTCTTTTTCTCCCATCCTCCTGTGATAACTTACTTGTGTTTTACATGAAGCTTCTCCACTTACCCTGTTCCCAGGTGAGGGCCAGTATCTAACAGCTAACACCTGCAGAGGGGTTGATGGGCGGTCCCACCCAAAGGCGTGCGCCTTGCTAGGGGAATGTCTGCATTTTAAGACCCACTTTATCTCTGCGTTGGGAAGATCCCCTGGAGGAGGAGACTATTAAGACCACTCCAGTATTCTTGCCTGGAAAATTCCATGGGCAGAGAAGCTTGGTGGGCCACAGTCCATGGGGCTGCAAAGAGTTGGGCGTGGCTAAGCATACATACACATTAAAAGATAGGTAAGGCCCCCTTTGTACCAGTGAACCTGGACGGACTTGTGCTCACCCTGGCTAGCCTGTGAAGGGCGTGTTTTGGGACCAGGAGGAGATCTTTCCAGTAACCCCTGCAGAGACACCATGGTGAGTGTGAAACCTGGAGTCAGACACACTTTGTGGAGGAGGTATTACCTCTCTCTACTCTGAGCCCAGGCTCTTTTCCTTTAAAAAGAGACTTCCTACCGTTCTGTGGCTCTTGATGATAAAGAAGTCTCCCCAAAGCCACTGTAGCCTGTGAAGGTTGCATCCCCTCCCTCTCCCCCTACCTTGCTCTTGTCTGTTTTCTCTGTGACTGCCTTCTGTCAGGCCATGGGCACTTAGGGGTGCCTCACTGCACGTCTTGGTCCTAGGACCTGGAGCTGGAGGATTAGACCTGCAGTGGCGGCTGAAAAAAGAAATGAAACCCTTGCAGTCCAACGATAGCAAAGATCTGCAGATGGCACCCTGGTGAATACATCTGAGTGCCATCTGCCATTCTTCTAGCCAACTCTCTGGCCAGAACCCCTGGGGCTGGCTCTGGGAGCTGGTGGGCGACCTGGGAGCGGTTAGCCTGTGTCCTCCTGCGCTTGGCTTGACCTGCACCCACTCCCTGGAGGCGAGGGTAAGTGATGGCAAGAGACTTGAGCTAGAGGTATGCCAAGAAAGCGTTCGGATTAAATCATGGAATCCAGCCCGTGCTTGTAATCCAGATTTGGAATAAACCAGGTTCTAGTGTAAATTACAATGGACTCCAGAAATTTCTGTTGCTGGTTAAGCTTGCCTGTTAATTATAAACTCTGAGGCAGCTGCAGAATAGTGCCTCTTTGAATGGAAAGATTCTGTGGGTGGGCACCTCCCTTTCTTTAATTTTTTCTTCGGTAGGTGTGCTCTAAATCTGGGTGCCGTTGGGTTTATTTTTAAGGAGTGGGAAAAAGAGAATGAGCTTGTTTTCTATATGTGTTTATTGAGAACCATGACCTGGGGTGCTGCTAGGCATGGAAGGGACGTCAGTGACAGAGGGGCCCTGTTTCGGGAAGCCTGGGATGGCTGGGCCCATGGGAATACTGTCCCCGAGTCACCCCTGCAATCTTCGGGAGGGAGCTTGCAAGAAGGCCACCCCCCTAGAGAGTCTGCTTCTGGGGACAACAGGCAGGCCCTCGATTTCTGGTCAGCATCAGTGCCCAGTTCAAAGGGTTTAGCGGTAGGAAGGGTTAGAAAGAGCAAGGGGAAGGAAAGGTGGAAGAAGGTGGTGCTGTTGGGGATGCAAAAGGACAGAACCCTTCCATGTGAACATGTGCCGTGAGTCTGTCTTGCCAGTCATGAAATACCAGTTTCTACACTTTGTCTCTAGCTGGCAAAGTTGCAGGATACCTAAATTCACTTTTGGCGGGGAGGAGGAATTCTGTACTTGTCAGCAGAGCAGTGCTATAATGCCCTCCACAGCAATTTGAAAGGGTTTTTTTTTCCCCTCCTTGAGAACATCTGATTGTTTCCTGTTGCTCTTGCTGCTTCTGAGGCTACTGTGCTTTCTTTGTACTCGGATTTCTTTCCTCCTTGATGCTGCCCTTGTGTGACCTGTCAATTTTGTCTCTGCCTGGTGCAGGGAGGGTGTTTCCAGGCCACCTCAGATACTGGAACTCCAGGTTATGCAGGCCCAGATGTCCTCCCAGTGTGTCAGGCATCCTGGGGTTCTAGCTCAGGTGTGTCCATGATTCATTCATTTGTTCTTCAGCCAAAGGTAGAGGCCTGCAGTTCCCAGAAGCATTTTTTATTGGCAGGATCTCACAGCTTCATCTAAACTCAGTGTCCAACTTTTTAAAATAAGTGTGTTAGGCTTATTACTGTGGTGCGTACTCCTCTCGCATAGGACTTTTTTCTCCTTTATTCTCTCCCTCACGTTGTGGTATCAGCCTGTCTCCTCCCCAAAATCAAGGAGTTTCAGTGTTTAGGACAGCGTAGGATGATTACTAATTTCCTCATGTTTTTGTCCGTGAAGTCATCACAAAACTTAAAGCTATGTTCCGGGAAGATGTGTGTGCCTCCTTGTTTTTTTTTAAATCAAGCAAACAAAGCATGAGTTTTCTTCTAAATGACTTTTTAAGTGATTAATCTGTAACTGAGCATTAAACAAATCTTGAAGTATTTTACTAAATTAAAGTAGAAACTAGTTGCCCGCAGAAAAATGTTCAAAAATTTTGCCTCAGTTTGCTGTGCTCCTCTTCCTCCCACCCGTCCACGCTGTCAGCACTTCTCTTCTGCTGAAGAGACAGTTCTTTTCCTACACAGACGCTCATTGCCCGTACTGAGATTTTTAGCATAAGCAAATCCTTGTGTTATCAGGGATGTCTGAATTTATGTAAACCTCCTCTAACCTGTCTTGAGTAGGCAAAAACTGTGGTAGATGTAATTATTTAATTTAACCTATGTTAAATTTAAAAATTCTGCATAGAGATCCCAGGAAACCTTTCCATAGCAAACCCAAAGGATAACTAATTATAAGCAGACTAACGTTTCTGTGCAGCGGTATTTGATTCATACTTGTGACTGGTTCCTTTTACCTCCTCCTTAGTTTCTCTCCTTCTTGTAAGGTAATTTAATCCAGTTCACATTTTCTGTTCAATCAGAGTATTTCCTTAATACCCATCACCATATGTAACAGCTCTCCCGCTATTTGATAAATGAGGTTTATAAAGCAGAGCATCTCAAAAGCCTCAATTCCCAGAGCTGTAGTTGCTGCTAACCCTGGAGAAGTAGCACTTTGAACCAGCTTATCAGGTTGCTCTAGGGCATCTGAAGGACGCAGTAACTCTGTCATGTTAATCAGCTTTTGCCGAAAAGCAAACTAACTGAGCTGAAAGGAAATAGAAGAAATCCTGACTTTGTAATATTGAAACACGTGTTTCCATGGGCATAACTCTGATATAAAGAGCAGAAGGTACCGTAGCAAATACTCAGATCTCAACGCTGCCCTTGTTAGGGGCCCATCTCTTCCTCTAGGAGTTGCAGGTGGTTGGGGCTCGGCATGTGGCTGCACAGCCCTCTCTGATGAGGAGGAGAAGGGTAGTCATCAACCCACATGGGGTATGTTGACTTGTTGACTGCTTTCATAGCTGAGTGGGCAGTTTTCTGGTCCAGAGGCCTAGGGATCAGGAGCAAATGTCAATTAATACTTGTATTTCCCAGTGTGGTTAATGAAAAGTCACTTTTTTTTCTGTCTAAAGTACTCTGCCTACTTTGTTTAAAGACATTTGACTGTTTTAGAAAATATATACTTATTAATGAGCATATTCTTCAATGTGAGATACTGTTTGTGTTCTAAATATTTGCAGTTCACTTTTAAGTAATTAGCACAGTGGTTTGCATCATGACATAAGTCTCAGTTCATGTCAGTTTTAAAAGTGGTTAGGTATACATATTACAAGCTCTCTTCATCTCAACATGCTGAGTATTTTTAAGCTGATAATTCTCATGATAGTCCTGTAAAATAGGTCAGTATTAATATCTCAGGTATATGTAAAGAAGAGCAAAGAGAGTTGAGTGTAAGTCATGGTCAGGTACCAACAGTTTGGTTTTAATAATCCTAGAATTTTGTTCATGGACATCTTTTTAACCTCAAGCTGTTTGGGAAAGCCCAATAGAGTTTTATTTCCAAGGTGTCTTTCTTGTTTATATTTAACTTCCACTTAGTCCTTGTAAAAAGAAAGAAAACGATAAGAAGTTGGCCACCAAAAACCTTGAGTATCTTTAATTTAGAGGTTGAATACTACATCTGATCAAGGTGTTTTGATTAAAGATGTGCAGAAGCAGTGCCTTTTCATCTTTAAAATCATTAGATGACTGTCAGCTGACAAAAAAACTTTTGTGCTTTTTTGGGTATCATAATCTGGGGAAAAAGAACAGGTCTCAGGAGGATACATTTTTTGCCTTGAAATTTACCTCTTGTGCTTTGTTCCTTTATTTCCTTGAATTACTTACTTCTCATGAAGTCATTGATAGCAGATATTTACGGAGTGGTTAGACTACAAGGTCCCACGTTTGTTCTAGACACTGCCAGGACACAGCATGTTCAGTGCACAGCTGCCTTTTGGCAATTTATAGGCCAGGTGGGAATAAGGTGTGTTCCTGTGAAGGTTTCCCAGTGCAGTGCACCTTGTGTCAAGCGAGTGATCGAGGTCCCAAGTGTGTCAAATTTAGAGTTGTGGTGGAGAGTTAGGTCTAAATCAGGTCACCCACAGTGCTGAATTCTGATTTCTAAGAATTTTTTCCCACCAACACACATATAAAGTTCAAGTTTACTACAGATTTGTGAGCTTGCAGGAGGAGTGAGCTTAACAAGTCCAGAGACAGGGCTTCTTTGGTAATGGTGTCAGTGCTCCAGGAATGTTTTGTGATTTTAGGAAGTCCACTCTTGAGTGTTTATGTTGTAATAATGACTTCCTTGTCTGGCAGTCTTGATGAACTCTTGTCTGGCTTGGTGATCTGTGGTCTGGACTGATCAAGGATAGGTAAATGGTTCTAAATCTATCAGTCTGGATGGAGTATATTTAGTTAGCTGATATTTCACTGATTTAGGAGCTACTGAAATCTTTGAGTAAATGTCCTTTGATGGCATGTAATGTTTAAATCTGTGGCAACTCTGCAATAGATATGGTCTCATATCCTTACAGATTTAAAATAATTTTTCTCTAATTATTCAGATATGTTTTTCAATTTCCATTATACATAATTATTAACTCAGAGCAACTGAAGTCATATGTGAGTGATTTTAGGATGTTAGCTAACTATGCAGACAGTATAATGAATAAGAGCATAGACTCTGGAGCAACTTGGTTGGAATCAACTCACTGGCCTTGTGACTCTGAGAAAGTTGCTTAACCTCTTTGTGTCTCATTTTTCTTAGTTGTAAAGTGTGGATAATGTTAATAATGTCTACCTATTAGGACTATTGTAAGGGTTTAGTAAGCTGTATGTCAGTCAGATATTTGGAATAATGTCTGGCTGAAAGTAAGCACTGAATTAGTCCTAGCTATTATTACTGCTAGGTCTCCCAGGTGACTCAGTGGTAAAGAATTTGCCTGCCAGTGCAGGAGACACAAGAGATGTGGGTTCGATCCCTGGACCAGGAAGATCCCTTGGAGAAGAAAATGGCAACCTACTCCAGTATTCTTATCTGGGAAATCCCATGGACTGTAGCCCACCAGGCTCCTCTGTCCATGGGATTGCAAAAGTTGGACATGACTTAGTGACTAAACAACAACAACATTATTACTGCTGATAGTAGTAATTTGTCTTAACACTTTCTATTACAATTTATTTTGATTCTGCTATTCCAGCATATAGCCAAATTCATAAATTAATTACATGTATGTTCAGTTCAGTTGCTCAGTTGTGTCCTACTCTTTATGACCCCATGCACTGCATCACGCCAGGCTACCCTGTCCATCACCAACTCCCTGAGCTTGCTCAAACTCATGTCCATTGAGTCGATGATACCATCCAACCATCTCGTTCTCTGTCATCCCCTTCTCCTCCTGTCTTCAGTCTTTCCCAGCATCAAGGTCTTTTCTTATGGATCTGTTCTTCCCATCAGGTAGCCAAAGTATTGGAGCTTATACTTCAGCATCAGTTCTTTCAGTGAATATTCAGGACTGATTTTCTTTAGGATTGACTGGTTTGATCTCCTTACAGTCCAAGGGACTCTCAAGAGTCTTTTCCAACACCATAGTTCAAAAGCATCAATTCTTTGGCCCTCAGCTTTCTTTATAGTCCAACTCTAACTTCCATACATGACTACTGGAAAAACCATAGCTTTGACTAGATGGACATTTGTTGGCAAAGTAATATCTCTGCTTTTTAATATGCTGTCTAGGTTGGTCATAGCTTTTCTTCCAAAGATCAAGTGTCTTTTAATTTCATGGCTGCAGTCATCAACTGCAGTGATTTTGGAGCCCAAGGAAATAGAGTCTGTCACTCTTTCCATTATTTCCCCATCTATTTGCCGTGAAGTGATGGGACCAGATGCCATGATATTCATTTTTTGAATGTTGAGTTTTAAGCCAGCTTTTTCACTCTCCTCTTTCACTTTCATCAAGAGGCTCTTTAGTTCCTCTTTGCTTTCTGCCATAAGGGAGGTGTCATCTGCATATCTGAGGTTATTGATATTTCTCCCAGCAGCCTTGATTCCAGCTTGTGCTTCATCCAACCTGACATTTCTCATGATGTACTCTGCAGATAAGTTAAATAAGCAGGGTGACAACATACAGTGTTGATGTACTCCTTTCCCAGTTTGAAACCAGTCCATTGTTCCATGTCCGGTTCTAACTGTTGCTTCTGACCTGCATACAGGTTTCTCAAGAGGCAGGTCAGGTGGTCTGGTATTCCTGTCTCTTGAAGAATGTTTGACAGTTTGTTTTTATCCACACAGTCAAAGGCTTTAGTGTAGTCAGTGAAGTAGTATTAGATGTTTTTCTGGAATTCTCTTGCTTTTACGATGGTCCAACGGATGTTGGCAGTTTGATCTCTGTTTCCTTTGCCTTTTTTAAATCCAGCTTGAACATCTGGAAGTTCTCACTTCATGTACAGTTGAAGCCTAACTTGGAGGATTTTGAGCATTACTTTGCTAGCATGTGAGATGGGTACAGTTGTGCTGTAGTTTGAACATTCTTTGGCATGTATACATAAATAACGTTAGTCATTTTTGTAGGCTCTCTTAACTCTGTAGGATCTAATAAATGCTGCATATATCCAGGGGAGGGAGGTGACGTACGTTAGGAATGTTAAGAGAAACTTATTTTGAATTTTAAAGAACAGTCTGTTTTATTTTTCATTTTATTGAGAGGGTCTTTTACCTTACTGTTCCTAAGAAAAGTACCTTAGATACATTGGTAACTCTGTAAAAGCTGCTTTTCCACATGTGAGATACATACCTGTATCTTATCTCTATACCATGGTTTACATTGCCTCCAGCATTCTGGTTCGAAATTGCAAAGATGAGGGAAACAAATGAGGCCACTGTGGACATTGTGTCACACCAGGGGTACTTAGTGATGCTCCTAGAGGACTTGAAGTGGTTTGCCAACATATGGACAGGTGATATGATCTTACCACAGTTTCAGAAAATTGACTGCAATCCATTGATATTGAGCCCATTTGAATTTTGTGGGCTGTTACTTTAGGCTTCCAGTTAGCTTTGATGGAGGTGAATCTTTGGACAAGAATATACATGACCTGAAGGAAGGTAAGTGGTTTTCTTTCTGCATTCTGCAGTTGCCTAAGAAGCAATCACCCTGGAGTCTGAATTTATTTGATCCTTGTTTTATTTATTTTTTTAACGGGCCTCTGTCGCTCAGGATGCTTTTATCTGCAAGTAGCAGAATACTAAACTAAATATGGGTAAACAATGAGTAAAATTTCTGATCTCAAACCCAAAGAGTCTATAGAGAGGTACAGGGGTGGTTAGAGCAAGAGCACCCTGACATCATCAAGCCACCCAGGCATCGAGGTGCTTCCCTCCTTGCTGTTCTGCCATCTTCATTAACTGTGTTAACCATACTTGGGCGTGTCCCTTCAGGGTCACAAGGTGCCTGCCGCCCCTGTAGGTGTCACATCCCCACACAGCTGTGTTCAGAGACAGACGGGGGGCGGGGGGAGTTGCTTGTGTCACCTTTCACAATGGGGAAAATCTTTCTCAGGAACTCCCAGCATACATCTTCTTGAGTCTCACTGGCCAGGCCTGACCAGTGAAACAAGAATCGTTTGATCGGTTTAGGGCTCATCTTCTAGGCCTGGGGAGGGGCCCAGCAGCCTTGAGGGTTCCTGTGCAGGAAGAGGGGGACAGCGGCCGACGAGTAAGCAGTACGTAGTGTCTGATTTCATATTGCGTGCACACTTGTTTCTTTGAGCCAGTAAGTCTATGTTTTGCTCCATTTTGAACTCAACGCCTTTACATCTGCTTTTAGAACAAAAATGACTACTATCATGAGGCAGGGCTTTCTCTGTAGTATTTATTATATGAGATATGATGCGAAATTGTGTATTTCTGAAGAATTAGTGTCTTGTTCACCTGTGTGTTTTAGTGCTAAGCATAATGTGGTAGGCACATAGTGTAGGTAATTTATTAAATATATGCAATACTTCATGGGTTTTATTATTTAGTTACTTTACCATGCTCTGTGTGAGCTCTGGGAGATTGCTAGGGTTAGGTCAACAAAGATTATAGTGATTTGTGTTTAAAGAAATTCGCTGAATTTCAAGGGTGAAGGATAGAAGAGTGACTTGAATGTTTTATCCACCCTTCTATTTTCCATTCTTCTCTGAAAGTAACAGAAATGCCTTGGTGAATGCCTTTAGTGTATGCAATGCAGAGACATTCATGATGAATAGTGTCTCGTCATTCTGTTTCATGTTTTCCCATTGGTCACTGAGGGTATCACTCAGACTGGCTACGAACCTGTCTTCTTTCTTCTTGACTATTCTGATTCATTATAAAACATTTCATTTGGAGGGGAATTCATCTTTAGGTTTTATACACATTTTGTTAATAGCTATTTTTTTCTCCCCCAATGCTGCATGACTTGTAGGATCTTAGTTCCCTGAACAAGGATTGAACTTGGGGCTTTAGTAGTGAAAGCACAGATTCCTAACCACTGCCCTGCCAGGGAATTTCCAATAGCTGCTTTTTATATATCTAAATTGACAAAATGTGATAAGGAGTGGGAAGGGGTGGACCAGAGCAATGAGCGATATTTCTCTTTCCCTCTGCCTTCTTTTTCTTTCTTCCCCTCCCCGCCTCTCTCTTTTCCTCTTCTCTCTCTTTTCCTCTCTCCCTTTCTTCCTCTCTCTCCACACACACAATTAGCAGACATAGGTTGAATGGAGGGGAGAGTGCCAGTTCATTTCACCTGGCGTTGGGCAGGACCCCTGACCTACAGAGTTTTCTCTTCTTTATTTCATGAGCTCAAGAAAAACCAAACTCTTTATTTCATCTCCTTGCTGCTGTCTCTTTGTTAAGTCATGTTATGAATACCATTTAACTGACCTGATTTAGATGTTTTGTGTCAGAAAAACCTCTTTCAAGTTTTAAATTGTGGAATTTAAAGGAGCAGTTAGCTTTGGCAGCGTTGAGAAGACACACGTTGCAGCCAGACGGTGCCGTCTGGAGCTTTGTTAGAACTCATCTGCACGTGTCTAGGTGAGGCGGGCTTCAGGCTCTAGTGCCTGGATGAAACCGACCAGTGGAAACATTTTGACAGGGGAGACTGGAAGGAGTCAAAGACTTCAAGATTGAGGGAATCTTTTTTTCTAGTTTTCAAGATTGAGGGAATCTTTTTTTCTAGTTTTAGTTTAATTGCCTATCTTCTTTCCCTTCCTTTAGTTGGATCATCACAGTGAGGCCAGAGCCAACAAGACAAGAAGAAACCGTGCTCTGTCGCCTTTCACTTTTGCTGTTCTTCTCCTTCCCTTATTGCATTCTTGACTCTGAATTTTATGCCACTGTGTAATTTGCATATTTATATAAAGTACTGGGGCGCTTTGACTTCCCTTATGCTTTTATGCAGAATTTTTTTCTGGTCGAGATTGCATGGCTACGCAGGCAAGTCAGGCCTATGATCAGGCACTTACTATGTGGGAACGAATGGATGGTTTCCTTAATAAATGTTGTCGATCAAATTGGCAGTTCACCTCCAAACACGCCTACATGCCTTAGCTCACTGTGTAATCAAAAATAACTTCCAGATGTATGAAAGACATAAATGTAAAAAGTAAAAGTACAAAAATAATAGGGGAATGTATTTAGAACCTTGGGACTTCTAAAGTGAGACAGGTGGTTTAGAAGCCATAAAGTAAATGAGTGGCAGATTTGTATGAATATAAAATTTTTTCTGTAAGGCATTTGTAAACAAAATGGCAAGTGATAGACTGGGAGAAACAATTACCACAAACTACCAGATAAAGATTTCATATTTCTGACATCTCAGGTCATCTTCAAATTGAAAAGATAAGCCACCCTGTAATAAAATGAACATTTTACAGAGGAGCACTTGCAGATAGCCAGCGAATATATGCAGATATATTCAGAGTAATTAAAACAAGATACCATTTTTTTTCAGCCATTTGGTTGGCCAAAAGTTTGAGTAATAGCCACTGCTCACTGGTCTAGGAAAAGGGGCAGTTGTGTCCTGATTGAGGAAGTATGAGCTTCTATAATTCTTTTGTAAATCAACTGGCTGTTTCTAATAAAATTTAACATGGTCATACCTTTTGAATCAGCAGTTCCATTTTTAGGAGGCTTCCTTACTCAAAAATGTCAATATATAGCATAAGGAAATATTTCTAGGATGCTTATTGCAGCAGTGTTTTTAATGTCAAAATATCAGTATCAGCTTACTCATGATCTAGGGAATAGTTTGAATTATGGGTAGTTACAAGATAAGCTATAAGTACCGTTCTTTACACTGTTGACTCAGTAATTATTTCCAGCCTCAACTTTACTGAATTTCAAGCTTTATGTTCACTTAAAATCTCCACTTAGATGTATAATTGGCATCTTAAATTTAATATCCAAACCAAACTGGTTTTTTCCCCTTAAATCTCTTCCTCACCTTGTTTTTCTGTTTGTAAATGGCAGTTCCAGTCTTCAGGCGAAAAACTTGAAAGTCATCTTTAATTCTCTGCTCCTTCCTCCTTTCCTCTCGCTACACTGTGTATTTCCTACACCTTCCCCCAGCACTTCTTATTTGTATTCCCTGCTTTGTTTTGCTTCACAGTTTATCCCTAGGTGATATACTATAACTATATTCAGTATTTGTTTATATCCCCCCCCCATTTTTGTTTAGGGTCCATGAGTGTCATGACTTTGTTTTTTATCCCCATTATCTAGAATAATTGCACATAATAAAAGTATTTTATATTAAATATATATTATAATTTATTAAAATATATTATGTGTTAAATATATAAAAATATATTGCACATAATAAATGCAATCTTTACTAATTATTTTTTGAATAAATGGCTATACTGTGACAAGAAAGAAGTTACTAATTGAGTATAGAATCTCTTTTTTGTATAAATAAAATGAAGCCTAAACTTTGTATTAATGAACTGTATACCTCTCATTTTTCCTTCACATGGCTGGTATGTGGGATTCATTTGTAGACAGCTGCAGCTATCAGACCTTTGCTTGGTGGCTGTGATGATCTGCCTGTCTTCACTTGTGAAGGACCTGAGACGGCAAGGTCTCCCCTAGAAATCCGGCTTGCTCTCCTCCTACATTAGGTTCATTGGGTTTGCTTTTGGGGTCTGCAGTGTTTGTGAGTCAGTTGCAAATACATTATTGGTTCTATGCTAGGGCTGTAAATGTATTGAGCATGGATAAGCTGCAGTGTGTTAGTTCCTTTAGTATGTCTGAAGCTTCTTTCGTAACCCTAAAACTGTAAGCATTCCAGAATGAGAAGCCCGTATGATCGCATCGGTAGTAGATAATTGCTATGACAGCCTGCTGACTAAAGTTTGGAACCATTCCCCACCCTGAGGTGTTTTTTTTATTTAACAATAGCTTTATTAAGATGTAATTCACATATTAAACAGTTTATCTACTTAAAGCATACAGTTCAGTAGTTTTTTTTTTTTTTTTTAATGTTCACAGAGTTCTACAATCAAGCTTAGAACATTTTCATCACTTCGTAAAGAAATCCTATACTCATTAGCAGTCACACAGCTCTTTTCCCCCAATCCTTAGCCCTAGGCAACCACTAATTTACTCTTCTGTCTCTCTAGATTTTCATGTTCTGGATTTTTCATGTAAATATAATGGCATCATTCAGTGTGCGGTCTTTTATCATTGGTTTCTTTTAGCATAATGTTAACAAGATTCATCAATACTTTAGTATGTATCTGTATTCTGTTCCTTTTTATTGCCAAGTAATATTCCATTGTATAAATATACCACATTTTGTTTCATCAGTTGGTTGACGCTATGGACATTTGTGCACAAGTTTTTGTGTTAGTATATGTTTTCATTTCTCTTAGACTCATACTTTGGAGTGAAATTGTTGAGTTATAAGGTAACTCGATATTTAACCTTTTGCTGCTGCTGCTGCTAAGTCGCTTCAGTCGTGTCCAACTCTGCGATCCCATAGACGGCAGCCCACCAGGCTCCCCCGTCCCTGGGATTCTCCAGGCAAGAACACTGGAGTGGGTTGCCACTTCCTTCTCCAATGCATGAAAGTGAAAAGTGAAAGTGAAGTCGCTCAGTCGTGTCCGACTCCTCGCATCCCCATGGACTGCAGCCTACCAGGCTCCTCCATCCTTTTGAGGAACTGCCAGTTATCTATATTGTCCACAGTGGTGGTTGAACCATTCTGCATTCTTGCTAGTAGTGTATGAGAGTTTGAGAGTTTTTTAAAATGCAAATCTTTTCCTAAGAGTGCCTGCCTAATAGGATTGTTGTGGAGATAAAACATATAAAGCACTTAAAACAGTTCCTGGCACATAGGAAGCAGTAAGTGCTGGCTATTTTACTGTTACTGATACAGTGGGTACTCCATGTATATAACATGTTCAGAATCAATGCAGTGATTCCTTTTTTTTAATTGTGGTAAAATATACATAACGTGAATTTTACCATCTTAGCCATTTTTAAGTATGCAGTTTGGTGGTATTAAATGCATTCATAATGTTGTTCTATTATCACCACCATCTATCTCCAAAACTCTTCATTTTGTAAAACTCAGACAGTAGCTCCTCATTTCCTTTCCAAGCCACCCCCTCAACCACCACTCTTTTCTGTCTCTATGAACTTGATACTTCATATGATCTATGTTGTAGCATGTGTCAGAAGTTCCTTAGAGCTGAAAAATTGTCAGTCTATGACATACTGCATTTTTTTTTATCCATACATCCATCAGTGGACATTTACGTTGCTTTCTCTTTTTAGCTATTGTAGTACCTCCAAGAGCATGGATATACCAATCTCTTGGAGACCTTGCTTTCATTTCTCTTTGGTATATACCTGCAAGTGGAGTTGCTAGATATTTAATTTTGATTGGGGCTGCCATACTGTTTTCTGTAGGGGCTGTCCCATTTTACATTCTCACCAGTACTGTGCAAGGATTCCAATTGCTCCATATCCTTACCAACACTTGTTATTTTTTATTTTTCTGACAGTAGCCGTCCTAATGAATGTGAGATGGTATCTCATTGTACTTTTGATTTATATTTCCCTAATGACTAGTGAGGGTTTCCCAGGTGGCTTAGTGGTAGCGAGTCTGCCTACCAGTGCAGGAAACATGGGCTCGATCCCTGGGTCGGGCAGATCCCCTGGAGGAGGAAATGACAACCCACTCTAGTATTCTTGCTTGAAGAATCCCTTGGATAGAGGAACCTGGTGGACTACAGTCCGCAGGTCTGAGAGTCAGACACGATTTAGTGGCTTAGCACACGTGCAATGATCAGTAGCGACATTGAGAATCTTTTCATATGCTCACTGGCCGTTTGTATATGTTCTTTGGAGAAATGTCTAAGCCCTTTGCCATTTTTTGAATTGGGCTGTTTTTTGTTGAATTGTAGAAGTTCTGTATATATTTTGGCTATTATTCCCTCATTAAATATGTCAGTTGGAAAATTTTTCTCTCATTTTGTGGGTTTCTTTTTGACTCTGTTGATAGTATCTTTTGGTGCACGAAATATTTAAATTTGTCTCTTTTTTCTGTTTTGTTGTCAAACCCGGTGTTGTGAAGCTTTTCAGTGCATTGTTTCTTAATATCAGAATCACATGGGCAGTTTAAAAAAACAACAACAAAACAACAGATGTCTGTTCTTCTTCCCTAAATTTTCTGATTCTGGAAGCTGAGATTGATGCATGTATATGTATTTAGAAACATATACTGAAACTTCCTGAGGGCTTCTGCTGCTCATTTTCTGTTGTGAATCACTGCTTTAGAGACTCGACTCTGACTGCTTACTCCAAGAAGCTTTCTCTAGGCCCTCTCAGGCCAATTTTGTTACTCATCCTTTGTCCTCTCAGCACATGCTTGACACATTTTTGTCTTTGGACTCACACACTACAGTGTAATCTTTACATCTACAGTTACGGACTTTGGGTCACTTGGAATGGGTAGGTAAATGAATAAGGAGCTAGCTCTTTATTACTCAGGGCACGTCTTGGACGTCACCTCTTCCGATGAGCCTTTCCTGACTCGGCCCTGCACTGAGGCTGGAATGGATGCCTCTCACATGGGCCGCTCTTAGCAGTCTGCATGTGTCTTTCATCACATTGTGCTGTCACGTCAGTTCATATACCTTGTTTGCCTCTAGTCAGAGTGAACATTGGTGCAGGACCAATCTTGTTTATTTTCTGATCCCTGATATCTAAAAAAGTGAATAACTCGTTCTTTTTCTGGTGTACTTTATTTTTAACAGCTCTAAAGCTATAATTTACATACAGGAGGATTAACTCATTTTAAGTGTGCAATTTAGTGAGTTTTGAAGTCATGAGAATTAAGTAACCACCACTGCGGTCATCATACAGAGTGTTTTTTTATTTGCCAGAACTTGTCTTATGCCCTTTGTAGTCTATTCCATTTCCACACCAACTACTTTCCCTGTATCTGCTTTTTGTCCCCATAGTTTTGATACTTTGAGAATTTTATGTAAATGAAATCATGCATGAAGTAGGCTTTGTGTCTGGCTTGTTAGAATAATGCTTTTGAGATTCTTTCTACATTGTTGATTCAGTGGTTTGTTTTTGTTTGGTGAATATTATTCTTTGTTATGGACATACGACATTGTTTATCCATTAACCAGTTGATGGACATTTGGGTTTTTTTCCAGGTTTAGGCTCTTTTGAGTAAAATTGCTGTGAACATTTGAGTACGAGTCTTTGTGTAGACATGTGTTTTCATTTTTCTTGAGCAATTTCCTAGAACTGGGATTGTTGGTTCATATAGTAGGTGCATGTTTGACTTTATAAGAAACTGTCAAATTTCCAGTGACTGTGTGATTTTCATTTATCCTCACAGTTTATAAGAGTTTTAGTTGGTACAATTTCTCCCCATCACTTGGTGCCATCAGTCTTTTTAATTTCAGCCATTCAGATAGATATATAATGAAATCTTGTGGTTTTAATATGCATTTTGCTAATGAGTAACAATCTTGAGCAACTTCTCATGAGCCTGTTTTCAGCCATTTGTATGTCTTATTTTTGGCAAAGTATGTGTTCAGATATTTTGCCTGTTTAAAAAAATTTCAAATTGCCAGTGAGGGAGAGTAATAAAGACTCACGTTGCATTTTCTACCTACCAGGTGTTCTTTTAAGAGTTTTACTTGAATAAATTCATTTAATAGTCACTACAAAAAAATCAAATTGCTTGTCTTTTGAGCTGTAATCATTCTTTATTCAGTATGCAGGTCTTCTGTCAGAGAGATATTTTGCAAATATTTTCTTTCAGTCGGTGGTTTTCCTTTTCATTTTCTCAACAGTGTCTTTTGAAGAGCAAAAATTTTATTTTGATGAAATCCAGTTATTAGTTTTAGCTTTTATGATTCATGTTTTCTATGACCTAAGACTTTTGCCTAACTTAGGATTATAGTGCTTTTTCTCTTAAGTTTTCTAATGCAGATTTTATAGTTTAGCTCTTACATGTAGGCCTGTGATCCATTTTAATATGGTCAATGTTCAGTTTTTGCTTATGGATATCCAGTTTTCAGGACCACTATTGAAAAGACTGTATCCTACTCTGAATTACTTTGGCACCTTTGAAAACCAGTTGGCTATATGTGTGGTAGACTATCTTGAGACATTTTATTCTTTCTATGTACATGTCTATCCTTAGTTCTACACTGTGTTGATTACTGTAGCTTTTTGGTAAATCTTCAGAGTATGTAGTGCAGTAATATAAATTTTCTAACTTTTTTTCTTCTGAACTGTCTTGGCCATGCTAGGTCATTGGCTTTTGCATATAAACTTGAGAATCAGCTTTCCAATTTCTTTCAAAAAGCCTGCTGGGGTTTTCATTAGCATTACATTGAATCTGTAGCTCAATTTGGGGGGAGAATTGACATCTTAATAATATTGACTGTTGTGATTTATGAACATGGTGTATTTTCCATTTTTGGGGTCTTTAATTTTTCTTGGCAATGTTTTATACTTCTCTCTACAGCTCTTGCATATAGTTTGTTCCTAAATTTATAATAAATTGATGTTTTTATACATAGTATTTTGAAATAGTTGCTAATTTTTTTGTAGTTTATAGAAATATGGTTAATTGTTTGTGTATTGGTCTTGAATCACCTTGCTAAATTCTCTTTTAAACAGTCCTGGTTACATTTTCTGTAAACTCCTTAGAAATTTCTACATAAATGATGTCTGTAAATCAAGTCAGTTTTATTTCTTTCTTCCCAGTCTGTATGTCTTTTACTTTCTTGCCTTATTTTACTGAATGAATTCTAGTCGGTGATAAATAGAGGTCATAAAAAAGGAAATCCTTACCTTGTTCCTTATTTTAGAGGGAAAGTATTAGTTTTTACCATTAAATATGATTTTCTTGTAAAAAAAAATGTGACTTGAGTTTTGTTAAATGCTATACTGAATCTATTGAGGTGATTGTATTATTTTTCTTTTTTCTCTTTTCATTTTTAGACTTTTAAGTGGTAAATTACATTGATTATTTTTGAGTGTTAAACCAACCTTAGACTCATGGAATAAATCCCACTTGGCTGCTTTTGATTTCTAAAAGTTTGATAACGATTTGTGTTCATAAGGATTATTGTTTCCTTTTCTTATAGTGCCTTTGGTTTTGTTTTGTCGGTCGTGGTAGCCTTATAAAATGAGTTGGGAAGTGTTCCATCTTGTTTTCTGGAAGAGTTTGTCTATATTTTATATATATATAAAATATAAAATATATATATTTATATATATTTGTATTTTTATATATTTATTATCGGTTGTTATCGTTACTTAAATGACTGGTAGAATCACTAGTAAAAAGCGTCTGAGGCAACGGTTTTCTTGTGTGGACATTTTTAGTTACAATTTCAATTTTTAAAAAAGATGTAGGACTAGTTAGATTATCTGTTTCATATTAGATGAGTTTTCATAGTTTGTCTTTTAAGGAATTTGTCCACTTCACCTAAGTTGTCAAATTTATGGACAAAAAATAGTTCATAATGTTCCCTTACTATCCTTTTCGTGTCTGTAAGATTTGCTTTTCCGATATGGGTAATTTGTGTATTCTCTGTTTCTTGATTAGACTGGCTAGAGGCTCACCTGTTTTATTAATATTTTCAAAGAAAAAGTTTTTATTTCAGTGATTGTTTTTAATCTTTCTTGGTTTTCTCTGTTTCACTGATTTGTGCTTTTATATTAATATTTCCTATTGTTTACTTTGTGCTTAATTAGCTGTATTTTTCTAGTTTCTTAATTTTTCTAGTTTCTTAATGTAGAAATTAAAATCAATGATGTGCTATTTCTATTTTGATAAGCATTTCGTGCTAAAAATTTTCCTTTAAGCATCACTTTAGATGTATTCCACAAATTTTCACTTGATGTTTTTAATTTTATTCAGTTCAAAATACTTTGTAATAGTTTCTCTTATTTGACCCATGGGTTATTTAGAAGTAAAATTCCCAAATATATAGGGATTTTACTGATATTTTTTAGTTAATGATTTCTAGTTGAATATTCTGTGGTCAGAGTACGTAATTTATATGATTTCAGGCCTTGTAAATTTATTCAGATTTGTTTTATGGCCCAGAATATGGTCTATCTTGGTAAAATACTCTGTGTACATTTGAAAAAATGTGTATTTTGCTGTTGATGGATAACGTTTTATAATGTCAATTAGATCAAGTTGGGTGATAGTATTAAGATATGTATATTTATTAATTTTATGTTTACTTGTTATAATTTACCGAGAGAATAGTGGTGAAATGTTTGACTATCATTGCTGATTTGCTTATTTCTTCTGACTCTTTGAATTTTGCTATATGCATTTTAAAGCTTTGTTAGTAGGTGCGTACACAATTAAGATCGTCAGATCTTCTTGAGGAATTGTTCCTTTTAACACCATGAAATATCATACTTTATCCCTGATGATATAATTGTTTTGAAATCCACCTTGCCTGGTATGAATATAGCAGTTTGAGCTTTCTTTTGATTGGTGTTAGCATGGTATATCTTTTCTCCATCTGTTTATTTATTTTTCTATGTGTTTATATTTAGAGTTTTTTTTTTTAAAGAGTACATAGAGTTGGGTCTTGCAATCTGTCTGTCTCTATATTCTGATTTGTGAGTTTATATACACGTATGCTTTTCAGAGAAAATGGACAGAGAACTATAATTCCATAGATTGATCTTAGTGCAGGGATGTTTTGCCTACTGTGATAAAACTTTACTCAGTCTATAAAAGCAAGTGGGATTAAGTGTGTTTATGAAGCCTCTCCAGAAGCAGCTCGTCTTGTGTTGTGATTACACAGTGATACTGTTCATAAGGTGGCATATAGTCTAAAATAGTAAGCAATGGCAGTCTTGGAAATGGTCTCCAGTTGCTATATCACATTGAATGAAAAAGCTTTGAGTTGTTGAAAAAAGATATGAATAAGAAAGGGAAGTGGTAAAAAGTCCTTTTATAAAAGCCTAAAAATTTTCCATATTACAAAAATAATGCATGTATATTGCTCACAGTTTAAATACCCTTAAGCAAGCAGAAGCAGATAAGAGTTTTAACTCTTTAATTCTATCACTTTGAATGATAAAACATTACTTTGAAATATACATTTCCAATATTTTTAAAACATCAATGTAATTTTCAAATAAAGTCACTTTGTAATACTTCTTTGTAACTTCCTTTTCCACTTAATATGTCATGAATATTTTTCCATGTTGGATGTTCATACTGATCTATATCAGTCTTTTTAATGGCTGAATATTTCAATTTATATTTTATAAGCCAATTGATTTCTGTATTTTTTGTTAGTAGCAATGCAGTATATAGTGTTTCTTTAGAATACGTTTAGAAATTTGACTGTTGGATCAAGGAGCATGGAAAATTCTAAAGCTTCTGGAGTATTGTCAAAATGCTTGCCTTAAAGTCTACACTGATTGGTAGTGTGTTAGTGTTAGTCACTCAGTCATGTCCAGTTGTTTGTGACCCCAGGGTCTGTAGCCCGCCAGGCTCCTCTGTCCATGGGATTTTCCAGGCAAGAATCCTGGAGTGGGTTGCCATGAGCTCCTCCAGGGGATCTTTCTGACCCAGGGGTCCAAACCTGTGTCTCTTATGTCTCCTGCATTGGCATGTGGGTTCTTTACCACTAGTGCCACCTGGGAAGCCCATACTAACATAGGTGCCTACTGTTTACTTTTTTGGGAGATATAAATTGGATATGTATCATAAATTTGATTTTCTGGTCCTTCATTTTTTTCCCTTAAAGCTGATCGACTTATTTTATTATTTTGATTTAATCAAAGACAGTTTTTACATCTACCGCAGTTTAAATGGTGAGTAAAAAAGAGAGACTTTTAACACAGCCTCTTGGAAAAGAAAGGGAGTGGAAAGTATTTTGTTGTGGTTGCACTGGTAAAACATGTCAGCTTCTCAGTGTATTTTGTGATTTCCTATAGAGCGTTTTTTAATTCTCTTTTGGATCATCCATGGGTTTTTGGCTGCCTTGCAGGGAGTTAAAATATTTGAGCTCTAAGGAGTAAAATAGCTAGTGTTAAGTGTAGTATGTGGTGAAAATTGGGAGGATGCGAATATATTTGTGAGATACTAGGAAATATATATGTAAGAATGTTTTTTATATATATCCCCGTTCCTTGGCACAGGGCTTCTAAAACCCTTGTGAATGTCTAAGTGATAATAGAGTACTAGGATACTAGGAGTATCTTTTTTGGTGGGGGAAGGGGCATGCTGGGGGGCTTGAAGGATCTCAGTTCCCTGATAAGGGATTGAACCTGGGCCCCGCCGGGATCCTAAACAATAGGATACCAGGGAACTCTCATCTTTTGTTTTAATGCGGTGGCTTTGGTTGGGATTCTGGGCTGGGATGGGTCACCAGAATGACAGAGCTGTGATTAAAGGCTTGGAATGTTTAGCCCACCCTGTATTCTCCAGAGGGGAGAGGGGCTGGAAATGGAGATCTTAATTGATCACACCTATGTGAGGAAGCCTCATGTAGTAAAGAAGACATACAGAACAGGTTTGGGGGAGGGCAGTGGGCCCAGGGTGGGGGTGGTGCTGGGCTTTCTTAACAATCTTCTTTTTAGTGAATCTGGTGCAGATTTATTTTTTCTGAAAGGATCTGTCATGGTTCTGTCACTTCTCTGATTCATATAAATATTTTATTTTCTCCATTCCCCCATAAAGGGTGATGATGATATCCCTTATTCCCCTTGTTGTTTAATTGCTTAGTTGTGTCCGACTCTTTGCAACCCCATGGACTGCAGCATGCCAGGCTTCCCTGTCCATCACCAACTTCCGGAGCTTGCTCAAACTCATGTCCATTGAGTCGATGATGAGGCCACCTAACCATCTCATCCTCTGTCACCTGCTTCTTCTCCTGCCATCAATCTTTCCCAGCATCAGGGTCTTTTCCAATGAGTTGGCTCTTCCCATCAGGTGGCCAAAATATTAGACCTTCAGTATCAGTCCTTCCAGTGAATATTCAAGGTTGATCTCCTTTAGAATTGACTAGTTTGCTCTCCTTGCTGCCCAAAGGACTCTCAGGAATTTTCTCCAGCACAAAAGTTCGAAAGCATCAATTCTGTGGCGCTCAGCCTTCTTTATGGTTCAACTCTCATATCCATACATGACTACTGGAAAAACCGTAGCTTTGACTGTATGAACCTTTGTTGGGAAAGTGATGTCTCTGCTTTGTAATACATTGTCTAGTTTTGACATAACTTTTCTTCCAAGGAGGAAGCAAACTCCTCTAGTAATTTGAAATAACTAGTTTGTTTTCCTCTCCTTTGATAGGAACTATAGCACCATAATTTGTAATTTTTTTCTTTTTTCAGTCGTTTGAGACATCTTAAAGCCTGACTTTGCATTTTGCTACCTGAGACTTTGTATATTCAACGGGTGTTCCTAGCATTTCTTTAATGAGAAACAGACTTCTTGGAGCTTACATTCTAATTCTTGTAGGTACCCAAACAGATGCTCTAGTGCCAAAATGCTTTGTGAGAGAGAAAGCATCCATGGTAAGCTGTGAGCTGAACTTTGAGAGACCATTAATATTTTGAACTGAGGAGTAAGATTTCAGTCTTCATGGAGTGATCTTAAATTATCACCTGGAGGACTTAGGCATTTAACTACACAGTGTTATATATATTGTCTCACCATTTCAGTGGTCCTTCTGTTTTTAGGATTTCCTCTATCAGAGCTGTCAGGTAGTTTCCTAATTTATAGTCGTTCTCTATTAAAATCGTTTTACAGCAGTAGATTATGCCATAGTTGGCAATTCTGAGTTCCTGAAAATAACTGAGTTACTGACTGCAGCTGATATTATCCTGAGTAGTGAAGTGCTAATGACTCAGACACAAAGTCTTCTCCCCTCCCGTGGCCTGTGGCAGGCCTCCATACATTTTATTTATTTTTCTCCATATGTTTTAATTGACTTAGTCAGTGATTTTGGCTTATTGCATCTAAAAACATACATGGTAAACTTAGATTTATGGCTTTAAAAAGAAACTATTCTCAAACATGTTTCATAGTGTATAAGTATTTCCAGGCTTTGTATGTGAGCATTAAAGCCCAATGTTAAAGTCATCTGGTCCTGAACTGAGACCTACTGCTCTAAAGTCTATTGTAATTGATCTTTTCTCTAATTCTTTAGTTGAAAATATTTGGTTGAATGATTGTTTAAACTTGGGCAAACATAAGATTATGCAAATAAGTGTTTGTTATGCTAAGATAATTTAAATGGAAACGTCAGTTGCTCAAAGATACTGCCTGCCACTGGGAATCAAGCTTTTAGGTTAAACACAATTGTGGTTGGAGCATTTGTGGGAGAGCTGTGCCTTTGATTTTTTTTTTTTTTTTTTTTTAGCCAAGTGGAACAAATCAGTTTGTGGACATACACACATAGTAGGGAAAAAAATATTATTTTAAACATCACACTCTGAGTTTCCAGTTCCATTTCACAGACTAAGCACCAGCCTTCCTGTTGCTCCTACTAAATGCAACTGTAAAACCTGGATAGAGTACATGGAGCAGCCTTTTGAGGATGCTGAAAAGCAAATAATGGCAGGTGAATTGGGAAAGAAGACCAGAATTGAAAGTGCCATTGAATTGGCAATGAGTTTACCATTTTCCCTCTCTGGTCACCTTGCCATTTGGCCCAAGGTAAGCCCAGCTGTGGAAGCACAGTATATAGGCTGGAGAGCTAAAAAGAGAGGCCCGGGAAACCTGAAAGTATCTGAGAGATAGCAGAGGAGGAGGAGCTTGGGAAAGCAACTCCACATAGTTATCTATGAACTCTTGGGCTCATCCCTGAGGTTACATGTATGAATCTGATCCTGCTTAGCATATAAATGACTTTGAGAACTTACCTGACAAGTAGATAGCCACTCAGGTTTCAGGCTGGCCACTGTGTGGCACACGCAGGACACAAAGCCAGTTAGCATGCAAAGACTTTGAAAATTAAAACAAAATTGTTAACATTCTCCAGAAGATTTAAATGAGACCCAGAATCTTAGAATATTCAGAATGTTCATAATACAATCATACTCAACATTGGAAAGCCCAGGAAAATCTCCACAAACATGAGAGACAACAGATGATGAAATGACATAGATATTGGGACTATCTGAAGACTTTATTTAGAGTAACAATGGTACATATTTTTCAAGAAGCTGGCTCATACTATTGGGAAACAAATGGACAAATGAATTTCTTTGCTAAGAAATAGATGATATAAAGAGGAACCAATACCATAATAAAAATGAAAAAACTGGATGGTTTCAATAGCAGAATGAAGATGACAGAGGAAAGAATCAGTGATGATGAAGATCAATAGAAATTATGCAAACTGAGTAACAAAGATTAAAAAGGCAGATAAAAAAAATTAACAGAATTTCAGGGGGTTGTGGGACAAGAACAGAAGGTCTGACATTCATGTCATTGGAATCCTAGTAGGAGACAAGAGAAGGTAGTGCTAAAAATAATATGGCTTAGGACCCAGCAATCCCACTGCTGGGCATGCACACCAAGGAAACCAGAACTGAAAGAGACACGTGTACCCCAATGTTCATCACAGCAGTGTTGACACAGCCAGGACATGGAAGCAACCTAGATGTCCATCAGCAGACGAATGGATAAGGAAGCTGTGGTACATATCCACAATGGAATATTACTCAGCTGTTAAAAAGAATACGTTAGAATCAGTTCTAATGAGGTGGATGAAACTGGAGCCTATTATACGGAGTGAAGTAAGCTGGAAGGAAAAACAACAATACAGTATACTAGTGCATATATATGGAATTTAGAAAGACGGTAACGATAACCCTGTATGCGAGACAGCAAAACAGTCGCAGATGTATAGAACAGTCTTTTGGACTCTATTGGAGAGGGTGAGGGCAGGATGATATGGGAGAACGGCACTGAAGCATGTAAATTATCACATGCAAAACGAATCGCCAGCCAAGGTTCAATGCCTGATACAGGGTGCTCGGGGCTGGTGCACTGGGATGATCCATAGGGATGGAATCGGAAGGAGGTGGGAGGGGGATTCTGGAAGGGGAACATATGTACACCCATGGTGGATTCATGTCAGTGTATGGCAAAACCAACACAATATTGAATCAATATTGAATCTGTTACAATAAAAAAAAAGAAAATAAATAAAAATAATATGGCTGAAAATTTTCCAAATTTGGTGAAAGACATAAATATGCAGATTCAAGAAGTCAGTAAACCAAGCAAGATAAATCCAAAGAAATCTATATGACAGCAGACCATAATCAAACTTCTGAAAACTACAAAGAAAATACTTGAAAGGAGCCAAAGAAAAACAAGATATTACTTAGAGAGGAATGTAGATTTCACCCCAGATACTATGGAGGCCATAAGTGGTGCATTGTTTAAGTGCTGAAACAAATGAAATCAACCCAGAATTCTATATTCAGCCAAAAAGAAAAAAAAAAAGGTAGAATAAAGTCGTTTTCAGACAGAGGTAAAGGCAGAAAATTCACAGCCAGCAGACCTTTACTAAATAATAGTTAATGGAAGCTCTTTGGACAGAAGTGAAATGATACCAGAGGGAATATTGTTACATCAGTAATGAAGGACGATTCTACACATAGACATCACCAGATGGTCAATACTGAAATCCCATTGATTATGTTCTTTGCAGACAAAGATGCAGAAGCTCTATAGTCAGCAAAAACAAGACTGGGAGCTGATGTGGCTCAGAACATGAACTCCTTATTGAAAAATTCAGACTTAAAGAAAGTAGGGAAAACCAGTAGACCATTTCAGGTATGACCTAAATCAAATCCCTTATGATGTACAGTGGAAATGACAAATAGATTCAAGGGATTAGATCTGATAGAGTGCCTGAAGAATTATGGACGGAGAGAGGTTCGTGACATTGTACAGGAGCCAGTGATCAAGACCATCCCCAAGAAAAAGAAATGCAAAAAGGCAAAATGGTTATCTGACAAGGCCTTACAAATAGTTGTGGAAAGAAGAGAAGTGAAAGGCAAAGGAGAAAAGGAAAGATATACCCATTTGAATGCAGAGTTTCAAAAAATAACAAGGAGAGATAAAGCCTTCCTCAGTGACCAATGAAAAGAAATGGAGGAAAACACTATAATGGGAAAGACGAGTGATCTCTTCAAGAAAATTAAAGATACCAAGGGAACATTTCATGCAGATATGGGCACAATAAAGGACAGAAATGGTATGGACCTAACAGAAGCAGGAGATATTAAGAAGAGGTGGCAAGTATACACAGAAGAACTGTACTAGAATGATCTTAATGACCCAGGTAACCCGGATGGTGTGATCACTCACCTAGAGCCAGACATCCTGGAATGCAAAGTCAAGTGAGGCTTAGGAAGCATCACTATGAAAAAGCAAGTGGACATGATGGAATTCCAGCTGAACTAGTTCAAATCCTGAAAGATGATGCTGTGAAAGTGCTGCACTCAACATGCCAGCAAGTTTGGAAAACTCCACATTGGCCACAGGATTGGAAAAGGTCAGTTTTCATTCCAATCCCAAAGAAAGGCAGTGTCAAAGAATGTTCAAATTATTGCACAATTGCACTCATCTCACACACTAGCAAAGTAATGCTCAAAATTCTCCAAGCCAGGCTTCAACAGTATGTGAACCGTGAACCTCAAGATATACAAGCTGGATTTTGAAAAAGCAGAGAAACCAAGGATCAAATTACTGACATTCATTGGATCATCAAAAAAGCAAGAGAATTCCAGAAAAACGTCTGCTTCATTGACTATGCTAAAGCCTTGGACTGTGTGGATCACAACAAACTGGAAAATTCTTAAAGAGACTGGAATATCAGACCACCTTACGTGCCTCCTAAGAAATCAATATGCTGGTCAAGAAGCAACTAGTACCAGACATGGAACAGCATCAAGGCTGTATATTGTCACCCTGCTTATTTAACTTATATGCAGTGAAATGCCAAACTAGATGAAGCACAAGCTGGAATCAAGATTGCTGGGAGAAATATCAATAACCTCAAATATGCAGATGACACCACCCTTATGCAGAAAGTGAAGAAGAACTAAAGAGCCTCTTGCTGAAAGTGAAAGAGGAGAGTGAAAAAGTTGGCTTAAAGCTCAACATTCAGAAAACTAAGATCATGGCATCTGGTCCCATCACTTAATGGCAAATAGATGGGGAAACAGTGACTTTATTTTTTTGGGCTCCAAGATCACTGCAGATAATGACTGCAGCCATGAGATTTAAAAGATGCTTGCTCCTTGGAAGAAAAGCTATGACCATATTTGACCATATTAGAAAAACATATTCAAAAGCAAAGACCTTGCCGACAAAGGTCCACATAGTCAAAGTTACGGTTTTTCCAGTAGTTTTATATGGATGTGAGAGTTAGACCATAAAGAAAGCCAAGCACTGAACAATTGATGCTTTTGAACTGTGGTGTTGGAGAAGAGTCCCTTGGACAGCAAGTGTGTCAAAGCAGTCAATCCTAAAGGAAATCAGTCCTGAATATTTATTAGTAGGACTGATGCTGAAGCTCTAATACTTTGGACACCTGATGCAAAGAACTGACTCATTGGAAAAGACCCTGATGCTGGGAAAGATTGAAGGCAGGATAAGGGAGTGACAGAGGTTGAGATGGTTGGTTGGCAACACCAACTCAATGGACATGAGTTTGAGCAAGTTCTGGGAGTTGGTGATGGACAGGGAGGCCTGGCATGCTGCAGTCCATGGGGTTGTGAAGAGTTGAACACAACTGAGCGACTTAACTGAGCTGAATGAAGGAAGAGCAACAGAACTAGTAGATATCTCAATAAATATAATAGACTATTCTTGAATTCTTTAAAAATGTCTTGATTAAAATAAAAAATTATAAAATTGTTACAGAGATTTCAATATATACAGATGTAATATTTAAGATTACTATAACTTAAAGGAAAGAGAGGTAAATGAGAGCTAGCTATATTGTGGTAAAGTTTCTCAATTCCACTTTAAATGGTAAATGATTGATTCTAATTACACTTTGAAAAGCTGAATACTTATATTGTAATCTCTAGTGCAATCACAATTAACTAATCAAAGAGATGTAATAAAAACACAATAAATAAAAATGGAACACTGGAAGATGTTTAATACAGAAAGAGGGAGATTTGAGGTAAAAGGGCAGTGAAAACCAAGGAAGAACAGCAAATTAAAAAATATCACAAAATCAAACATATCAATAATTATTTTAAATCTAAATAGTCTAAGCAAAATAGTCAGTGCAGAGATTATCATATTCAATTTTTAAAACAACCCAACACTGTACAGGAAAGTTAAAAAATACCCACTCCTGAGTATTTACTCCAGAGAAATGAAAACTTATTTTCATGCAATAACCTGTGCACAAATGTTAATTGCATCTCTATAATTGCTTAAAATGGGAAAAAGCCTTTTGTGGTACATCCATAATACAGTGGAATACTACTGACTAATATTAACAAAAAGGAGCAAACTGATGATCCATATAACAACTTGGATGGATCTCAGAGTTGTCATATTGAGTGAAAGAAATAATTTCAAAAGGTTAGATACTATAAAATTCTATTCTGTGAATTCTGTGATTCTGTTATATTAAAAATATAAAACTGTAGTGATTGAAAGTAGATCAGTAGTCACCAGGAGTTAGGGATGAGGAGAGAATGACTAAGGGATAAAACTCTTTGTCCTTTAAAGTTAACACTCTAAGGGACTTTACTGGGTGATGGTACTGTTCTGTATCTTGATTGTGGCACTGATTGCATGTGCTTAAATTCATAGAATTGTACACTAAAAAAGGTCTATTTTACTGTATGACAGTGTAAAAAGGTTTTTAAAAAGTTGACTCTAGTTTGTGTGCTTTGGCTCAGGAACAAGGTAGAATTTCTTCTATGGTAATAACACTCTTATGGGAGGGAGTGGTCACTTGAAAGTGAGTTGTGTTGGCATTGAGATCCCACTAAGCATAGCCCAGATACCCAAAAATGTTTAGATGAAAATTAGAAAGTGGTTGGAATATGGCTTGGAAATAAGACCTTTCAGACACAGAAGCAAAGAAAATGAGGGAGAATCTTGCCAAGTTGTAGGAAGCCAGGGGCCCCTAGGAGGAAAGATGGGCACTAGGAAATTCTCTTTGTTGGGATCTGCAGGGAACTTAGTTATATTCTATTTTGAGTGGTTTGCTGATTTCATTTCCATTATCCCAAACTTTTAGTAAAAACCTGCTGTACCCCTCAGACTAGGTTGATAGTACTTTGGAGAAAAACTGTCCGGGGAGAGCAGAGTATAGCAGCAGAAGGCAAGATGTGAACTAGAGTGAGAGTTCAGTGGGAAATGAAAATCAGAGTTATGGTGAATATGAGGACTTGGAATCCACAGAATGGCAGCTCAGAGCGTGGGTTTCCTACAGTGTGGTTCTGTCTTTGTTGACTACTGTTAAATAGAAGGTGTAGATAGTTGGGGGCAACTCAGGAGACATCTAAGTGATGAAAGTTAATCTCTTTTTCATGCTAACTGCTGACATTTAACTTACTTGACTTTAAGTTTTATGAAAAATTGAGTACCAAATATTTATTACTAATTTTATATATTCTGTATACCTTTCACCCAAACTGCTCATAAACTGTAAACTACTTGATAACATCTCTCATTGGAACAGGCAGTAAGAGTAATGACTGTTAGTGATTTAAAATCACCTAGTTCTTTTCCATGAGGGAAGATGATACAGACTTGCGGGTATAATGGGTTTGAGAGTCAGGAAGACCTGGGATCCTGTCCTAGCTCCACCACTCATTTAGTTGTGTACTCTGACCAGATAACACACTTTTTCTCAGCAGGGGTTATTAGAGAGGTGGAACCTTACAGGATTGTTCCAAGGATTAAGTTCATAGGAGCAACATCCATCTACCCTCCAGGCACATCCTTCTTTATTACCACCGTATGATGGTTCACTGCCCAACTTACTATTAATTTGAAAACACATTAAAAAAATTATGATGGGCTCAAAAGCCAGCTAGCAGTAATCCTAAAAACCTGAGTGCAGTTGAACTGCTGCCTTGCCCTAAGCATCACTTCACATTTGCTGCTGTTCTGCCCTATTACCTTGGCTCATTCAGAGTCGCTAACCTGGCTGAAGACTTCTAAAGATCTTAAATTGCTTCTTGTGAAAGGATCAGAAATAAAATATGCTTTTATTGTCAAAAAATGCCAAATATTTCCTTAGCATGTTTAATTATTTAAATGTGTGGGTTAAGTTTCTGTCGTGATCTGCAAAATATAGCATACAGTCTTGACAGAATGAATCAGAAGAGATTACGTTTGAACATGTGCACTGCAGCCTGAATGTTCCCAACTGGGGCAGGGGTGTATTCAGTGAGAGATGTGAACGAAGCATTCCCAGTTGACCCAGGGAGTAGATTCTAGAAGAGCAATTAAAATTTCACTGTAACAGATTCCTAGTATGAATCAGATGAGCTTAGTTTTCTGGCTAGGAGAAATGAAATAAATTGGACTTGATACAACTAGGATTTAATTCTCTACAAATCTTTGCGTTACTGAATGGTACCTCTGCCTTTGGGGCTGCAAGTTGTGTTGTGGTGAAATAGGGGTTCCGTGTCTGTTTTGGTGGCTGATGTGTGATGAGACAGGAATTAGTTTGCCTAGGGCTTGCTCCTTGGAAGAAAAGCTGTGACAAACCTAGACAGCATTTTAAAAAACAGAGACATCTCTTAGCCAACAAAGGTCCGTGTAGTCAAAGTTACGGTTTTCCCAGTAGTCATGTATGGGTGTGAGAGTTGAACCAGAAGGAAGGCTGACACAGTTGCTCCTTTCCAAGTTTAAAGATGAGCTTGTTGTCCCTTGACTTGACCCTGCTTACTTACTTTATCAGTAAAGTTTCCAGTTTCGTCAGGATTGGCAGGTAATTGAAGACTGGAGAGTTCCCTGGATAGCAAAGAGATCAAGCCAGGCAATCCTAAAGGAATGTAACCCTGAATATTCATCTGAGGGACTGATGCTGAAGCTGAACTCCGATAGTTTGGCTCCCTGATGCAAAGTCCAACTCATTGGGAAAGAACCTGATGCTGGGAAAAATTGAGGGCAGGAGGAGAAGGGGACAACAGAGGATGAGATGATTGGATGACATCGCCAATTCGATGGACATGAGTTTGAGCAAACTCTGGGAGATTGTGAAGAACAGGAGAGGGCTGGTGTGCTGCAGTCCACGGGGTTGCAAAGAGTCAGAGGTGACTTGGCGACTGAACAACAACCATGGCAACGCTGTACACTAGCATCCAGGCAGGAAAGGCTAATGGTTGGCATAGGAGGTCAGGTATCGGGGGCGCAGGTCTTGGTTCTGGCTGAGGTATCAGGCTTGGCATTCAGGCACAAGAGAGTGTAAAAGCTGCCGGTCCTTAGAACTACAGTACAATGTGGAAATTTGGTGAAGGAAGAAAGAATCTGATTCACCTGAGCTGCTTTGGTAGGAGTTTCTTAGTTTTCCCAAAGTAAATACAGGACTGTTCTTAGTGTGAGGGACAAGGCTGAGTTGGGAGTTAGGGCCTAATGGCGAGTAGAGGGTAAAGGAGATGGTCATGGGAATGAAAGGAATTGAGATAATTCAGGAGATTTCTCTGACATGAGCATGTTTTCAGCTACTTAATTAAAAAGAAAAATTATATGTATTTGACCTCTATTTAGGTCACATAACACCTCCTTACCTCTCCTGTCCCCATCCTTGAGTCTCACTTGCAAAGGCCATCACTTTCAGTTCTTGAAACTTTTTGGGGGGAGTTTGCCTTTATATTTATAAATAACATGCTATTTCTGGATTTTTTTTTTCAACATTGGACATAATCTAGAGGCTTCATATTGGGGAAGATTATTCTGCTTTTATATTCTCCACCCACCTTTCCTCTTTCTTACTCCTAGATGCTCATTTTTTCCCATATAGTTGATTTTTTAAATTGATTGACAGATTTAACTATGTAAATTAATAAATTATATTTACTTGGTTATTATGACTTTGTGTATCATGATTGTTCTTATTTCTAGTAAAGCATTTAGTGTTTCCTGGAGTTAATTATTTCATTTTTTTCATTTGCATGTACTCTTTATTCTCTGACAGAACTGTAAAACTCATAGTAATATAAACTCATCAGATTATATGTCATTTTTCACTTTGGAGTCATTCCGTCCAATTTTCCTTCACTGGCTGCTACATAGCTGTCATGGAAATAGTTTTCACCCTTTCCTGAATCCAAAATCTTGTTGTTTTTGTTCTGCAGGCATGATATTATGTAACTGAGATAGGCATGGGAGGTAAAATATTTTGAGACCCTTACATCCCTGAAAATTGTTCTTTCCCCTCTCCTCTCAGATTTTTGGTTGGCTGTTGTTCTTGTTTAGTTGCTAGGTCATGTCCAATTCTTTTGCGATCCCATTAACTGCTGCCCATCAGGCTCCTCCATCCATGGGATTTCCTAGACAAGAATACTGGAGTGGATTCCCATTTCTTTTTCTATGGGATCTTCCCGAGTCAGGGATCGAACCCATGTCTCCTGTATTGCCAGGTGGATTCTTTACCACTGAGCCACCAGGGAAGCCCTTTTGATTGGCTAGATATGAAATCCTCTGTTAGAAGTCATTTTCCTTCAGAATTATGAAGGCATTGCTCTAGTGTCTTTCTAGCTTTCATTATTGCTTCTGAGAAATATGATGCCATGCTGATCCCTGTTCAATTTTATATAAACTGTCCTTTCTAGAAAATTTTAGAATCTTTTTTGGTGTTATGAAATTTCAAGCTGTAGTGTTCTGAAGTAGTTCTTCTTCTTTTTAAAATTCAGTCCTTATTCTTTTTATTCTGAGGTTTTAAATCAATCTTTTCAATTTTTGAAACTCATGTCTTTCAGTTATGAGCAATGCTGTCTTTGAAAATTTCTACTTTGTTTTTTTCCATTCTGTTTTGGGGATTCTTATTTTTCCATTGTTGAGTTTCTTGAAATAGTCTCATTTCTTTCTTCTTTTTCCTTCTGTTTTGCTCTTTGACTTCTTGTTCTATTTCTTAGAAAGTTTCAATTGTTATTCCCCATCCTGCTTCTGAAGCTTTTTCCTTTAAATTTGTGCTGCATTTTCCAAGGTAATTTTGTTTGTTTTCTGAAGGCTGGAATCTTCTTGTCTTATATTGCTAATGATCTAAAGATTTTTTTTTCTGTTCCTTGCTTGATCATTTTCTTCAGAGTTTTTTTCCTTCTGTTTTCTTTGCTGTTTAACTTTTATGTTAAATTATCTTTACATATGTGGTTGTCCTTGTCCAGCCTTTTTTTTTTTTTTAAAGTGAGGTACTAAAATGTAGCAGAACGGTGTACGGGCAAGTTTCATTAACTTGTGGGAAGCTGAACATTTCCTAGGGACCCAGGATTGCCAGTAGCTGTGGGTCTTTTCTTTTGGGCCAGTTTTCTCAGAGAAATCCTCCTGGCTAGATATGTAGAGAGACTTGTGTAATAGACCTGAGGAAAGAAGGGTGTTTTTGTGGATGGGGAAGGGCTCATTGCTCCCAGGCAAGATCTCCCTCAGTCCCACTGCTCTTAGTAACAAGCCTCACTCCTATTTACACTGAGTCCTCTCTGGTCCCACACCTCCAAATACTGAACCTTTAAAGCATCTTTCTAGGGAGAAGCACCAGACACAGGAGAGAACATCTGGCGTGTATGCACTGCTCCAGGTCTGCGCACTGCCCAGTATAACTGGGGTCTAAATTTATAGCTTTCAGAAACATAGAAAGTTTATATTCTCTATACAGATGCAGTGGTTCTCTTTGAAAACGCAACTGCCTAGGATGCCAGTTCTGTGTAATTCCTGTTTCTGGGCTTTACATTTTCTTCCTTTGATTTTTTATTTTTTTCAGAGCAAATTGGAGCTTTGGCAGATCAGCACATTGTCCATGTGGCATGTGGCGAGTCCCACAGTCTGGCCCTCAGTGACCAGGGCCAGCTATTTTCCTGGGGTGCAGGCAGTGATGGTCAGCTGGGACTCATGACTACTGAGGATTCTGTGGCAGTACCCAGGTAAGACTGTCAGTTACTGTTAAAGTTATTTCCTGCTATTTTCTTTGTTAGACTCCTTGGTTTGGGTTCTGCTTTCTTCTTTTATTAATAATTGTTGTTTCCTTTGAGTCATTGTCATGCCTTATACTGTTATAACAACTTGTCCCCAGAATTGTAGAAGTGTTTGAAAGTAAAAGTCGCTTAGTTGTATCCAACTCCACGAGCCCATGGACTACACAGTCTATGGAATTCTCCAGGCCAGAATACTGGAGTGGGTAGCCTTTCCCTTCACCAGGGGATCTTCCCAACCCAGGGATCGAACCCAGGTCTCCCGAGTTGCAGGCGGATTTTTTTACCGACTGAGCCACAAGGGAAGCCTGATAGACGTGTTTATCTCCAGTTGAAAACTGTGAGTTGTTCGGAAACTATACTTCATTTATTCCAATAGCCTGTTGCTGATAGTGTTTGGAGCTCATTAAATGTTTGAATTAAAAAATCTCTTTTCACATGCTGCAGTTACTAACCTTTAACTTAAAATTGCAAGCCTAAATCAGTTATTCAGTTAGACACTTTAAAGTTCAGTCAAAACCTGACCTGTTACTCTTTAATAATAGGCCAAATTACCTTCAGCATTGTCAGCAGCTAATATGCCAAATATACATAAGTTCTTTAACAGAGAAGTACTCATACACTTAGTCCCTTAAGTGTTTACTTAATTCTAAATCTTAGATGAAGGGCTTCACGGGTGGCTCAGTGGTAAAGAATCCATCTGCCAGTGCAGGACACTCAAGTTTGATCCCTGGGTCAGGAAGATCCCCTGGAAAAAGGAAGTGGCAACCCACTCCAGTATTCTTGCCTGGAGAATCCCATGGACAGAGGAACCTGGCGGGCTACAGTCCATGGGGTCACAAAAGAGTCTTGACGCCACTTAGCGACTAAACAACAACAACAAAATCTTAAATGACTTGGGTATCCAGCAGATGCTTCACCACTAAGAAAATGTCTGTAGTATTGAAGTTATTCTCAAGTGGACATTTTGAGGGTGGCATCTCTGTTTGTTGAGGGTTCTTAATAATCAGAGAGGCCACTGGTTTATTTCCTTCATTTAATTCCTATTCCTTTGTACTTCAAATGTACAACATTCTCCTGTTGCAGTACTAGTCACATTCATTGCAGTTTTTAATTTAATAACTAATTTTGGTACAAAGCTGGGAGCTCTTGGTGCCAGGAGAACTGGATTATTTATTTTGGCATCGCCATCGCTAAGGGCGCTCTCCACATGCATTGCTCAGTATAGGTCTGGTTAATAAATGGCCTCTCCTCCCGTGCCCAAGTATTGTCCCTTTTAAAGTACAATACATTCTTCCTCCTCCTCCGTTTTGCCCTTCTTAGGTTTTTGTCTTTTTAATCAAAAGCTGTTGAAGGGAAAAGAGAGGAACGTGGAGGTAAGAGTAATTTGACTCATTTCCTAAGTTCTAACAGGTAATGTCTTGGGCTCATTACTTTCAAAAATTAATTTAATTTTGGGAGAAGAGTGTGAGTGGAAATTTTAAAAAAGGGATGGCTTATGTTAGTGAAATTGCATGTATTATTAAGGAAAAGATTTATAACGTTCATGACAAAAATATTTCATTTGTTGATGAATAAATACTCATTAGTGGCATTTCATTTAAAAAAATGAGGTAGTCTGTGTTAGAGTAGCAGTTTGTTATTATTTTTATTAGTTATGCCTAAATTATGGGTGATTTCTGATGCTTTAGTTTGTATATAATTTTATAAGTTAATTAAGATAAATTCATAATTCCTATCTTAGTATTGTGGAAAGTAACACAGCTTTGACATCAGACAGCCTCAGATTCCAGTATTGGCTCTGGAATCTTCATATTAGGTGAGTTGCTTTCGGCAAATGGTTTAACTTATCTGAGCCTCAGTTTCCTAACTTAAAAGTGAAGTTATGTAGTATTGTGTACCTTTACCAAGCTGTTGGGAAGATGGAGTAAGATGAGTAGGTAAAACACGGTGTATGCTTCTGCATATATATTCCCTTTTCTCCATCTTATGGTACAATTTCTTACTGTCTTCTTTCTTTTGACCTGCTTTTTTTTTTTTTGTAACTGTCATTGTGAAGGTTGTGATAAGGGTAATGGTGACCCATAAAAGGAGAAGTGTGGGGAATTTGAGTGGAAATTGGCCAGAAAAAGGACTCTTGTTTCATAAAGTTCTGAAACATTGGTCCCTAAGACAGGATGACTTTTTCCAGTTTTAAAAAATAGTGGGTTTCTGGGCTTCCCTGGTGGCTCAGTGGTAAAGAACCTGCCTGCTAGTGCAGGAGATAAGGATTTGACCCCTGGTCTGAGAAGATCCCACATCTGCAGAGCAACTAAGCCCCTGTGCCACTACTGTTGAGCCTGGGAGTCATAACTGCTGAGCCCACGCATGTCCTAGAGCCTGTGCTCCGTGACAAGAGAAGCCACCCCAGTGAGGAGCCTGCACACTGCAGCTGGAGGGTAGCCCCTGCTGGCCCCAACTAGAGAAGAGCCTGCATAACGGCGAAGACCCAGCACAGCCATAAATCAAATAAATATTTTTTAAAAACAGCGGGATTCTACAAGCTATTGATACATGCAGCGAAAAAATTGCCGCATATATATCATGTCCAAGGAATTATTCTGAGTGAAAAAGAAGCCAGTCCTAAAAGGCTCCCTACTATATGATTCCATTTACATAACATTCTTGCAGTGACAACATTGTGGAAATGGCGGGTAGATTAATGATTGCCAGGGGCTAGGATGGAGGAGGGGAGGAGTGGTTGTAAACACAAGGAATCCTTGTGTTGGAAACATTGAATATGGTGGTGGGTGCATGAACCTACATAGGTGACAAAAATACTATAAACACAGAGATGAGTGCAAATAAAACTGGGGACAAAGAAATGAGATTGGTATTTTTGTCAGTAAACCTGTTATGATTTTTTTTTCTATAGTTTTGCAAAATGTCATCACTGGGAGAGACTAGATAAAGCCTACAAGGGACCTCTGTATTATTTCTTAAAACTGCGTGTGAATTTATAATTATTTCCATAAAAAATAGTTGGGTTCTGTTTGGTGCTAAATGCACATGTGAGCTCTATTTTATAAACTTTTTTTATATCCGAGAAAATAAACTGTTAAAGCAACATTTACTTGTTACTCTACGTAACCCCCAACTTCCCTGTTGGACATCTATCTTGTAAAATACCCCTCTGAACATAGATCAATGGAACAGAATAGAAAGCCCAGAGATAAATCCACGCATCTATGGACACCTTATCTTTGACAAAGGAGCCAAGAATATACAATGGAGAAAAGACAACCTCTTTAACAAGTGGTGCTGGGAAAACTGGACAGCCACTTGTAAAAGAATGAAACTAGATCACTTTCTAACACCATACACAAAGATAAACTCAAAATGGATTAAAGATCTAAGCATAAGACCAGAAACTATAAAACTCCTAGAGGATAACATAGGCAAAACACTCTCTGCTATAATCCAAAGCGGGATACTCCATGACCCACCTCCCAGAATATTGGAAATAAAAACACGAATAAACAAATGGGACCTAATTAAAATTAAAAGCTTTTGCACAACAAAGGAAACTATAAGCAAGGTGAAAAGACAGCCTTCAGAATGGGAGAAAATAATAGCCAATGAAGCAACAGACAAACAATTAATCTCAAAAATTTACAAACAACTCCTGCAGCTCCATTCTAGAAAAATAAACAACCCAATTAAAAAGTGGGCCAAAGAACTTAACAGACATTTCTCCAAAGAAGATATAAAAATGGCTAACAAACACATGAAAAGATGCTCAACATCACTCATTATCAGAGAAATGCAAATCAAAACTACAATGAGGTACCACTTTACACCAGTCAGAATGGCTGCCATCCAAAAGTCTACAAGCAATAAATGCTGGAGAGGATGTGGAGAAAAGGGAACCCTCTTACACTGTTGGTGGGAATGCAAACTAGTACAGCCACTATGGAAAACAGTGTGGAGGTTCCTTAAAAAGCTGCAAATAGACCTGCCATATGACCCGGCAATCCCACTGCTGGGCATATACACCGAGGAAACCAGAATTGAAAGAGCCACGTGCACCCCAATGTTCATCGCTGCATTGTTTACAATAGCCAGGACATGGAAGCAACCTAGATGCCCATCAACTGACGAATGGATAAGAAAGCTGTGGTATATATACACAATGGAATATTACTCAGCATTAAAAAAAAATTCATTTGAAGCAATTCTACTCAGATGGACGAAACTGGAGCCCATTATCCAGAGTGAAGTAAGCCAGAAGCAAAAACAACAATACAGTATATTAACACATATATATGGAATTTAGAAAGACAGTAATGAGAACCCAACATGGGAGACAACAAAAGGAACGCAGATGTATAGAATAGACTTGTGGACTTTGTGGATGAGGGTAAGGGTGGGATGATATGGGAGAAGGGCATTGAAGCATGTTAATTGTCATGTGTCTAATCAATCGCCAGCCCAGGATTGATGCTCGGGACTGGTGCAGCGAGATTTCCCGGGGGGGAGGGAGGAGGGAGGGGGGACCCGGAGGGGAAGCATATGTAAACCCATGGTGATATCATGACAATGTATGGCAAAAACAATAATAAAAAAAATAATAATAAAAATTAAAAAAAAAATACCCCTCTGAGTCTTTTGTTCCCATGGCATACACTTAATGAAGAGGAACATGGCAACCTATGAATTATTAAAATAGGAAGCAGGAGATATTTCTCAGACTGTCAAACTCTATTGGGCAGTGCCAAACATGTTTTTCACTTAATTCTCACCACAACCCTGTGAACAGGTACTGTTCTTCTCTCTTTCACATAAGCAAGCAGGGGATTGCATTTTACAAAGTGATCATATGATCTTCCTCTTTACCATCCCAGGGAACCAAGAGTTTTGAAAGCACTGCCCTTAGTAATTTTTAAGAATTGTGGCAAAATACACATAACATAAAATTTACCATCTTGGGCTTCCTTGGTGGCTCATTGGTAAGAAATCCACCTGCCAATGGAAGAATCTACATGCCATCGAGCAGCTGAGCCCACGGGCCACAGCTGCTGAGCCTGTGCTTCAGAGCCCAGGAGCTGCAGCTGCTGAGCCCGCGCGCTGTAACTACTGAAGCCTGTGCGTCTAGAGCCCACGCTCTGCAGTAAGAGCAGCCAGTGTAGTGAGAAGCCCATGCAAGGCCATGAAGAGTAGCCCCTGTTCACTGCAACTAGAGAAGAGCTCTCGCAGCAGCAAAGACCCAACACAGCCAAAAATACATAAATACAAAATGAAAAGAATTTACCATTCTAACCATTTTAAGTGTGCAGTTCAGTAATGTTACGTAGATTCGCTCTGTTGTGTGACTAATCTCCAGAATTCTTTTTCTTGTAGAAATAGAACTCTACACTCATTAAATGGAAACTCTTCATTTCTCCTCATCTAGCCCCTGGCAGGCACCATTAATTAGACTTTCGATTTGTATGAATTTGGATAGTCGAGATATGTCACGTAAATGGAACCATAGACTATTTGTCTTTTTGTTACTGGCTTATTTCTCTAGGCATAATTCCAGGTTTTATCCACACTGTAGCATGTGTCAGAATTTCTGTTGTTAAAGAGTGATGAATATTCCATTGTAGACATATTCTGAATGTATATACCACATTTGTTTTTCTGGTCATCGGTCGAAGAACACTTGGGTTGCTTTCACCTTATAGCCTTTGTGAATAATGCTGCTGTGAATGTGGGTGTACAAATATCCCTTTGGGACCCTGCCTTCAGTCTATTTGGTTATGTACCTGGAAGTGAGATGGCTGTATCACACCACTGCTCTCATTTGAAAGCCAGTTAGATACCAGCCATGTTCTTAGGGTATGTCTTTGGCAGCTTACTCCTTTTGTCTCTGAATTGGAGATGACAAGGTAGAAATTAACACAGGGTTGTGGTAATGGGTTTAAGTGCGGAGCAGGGTTTCTTTCATTTAAATGGTAACTACCAAAGATTTGGGAGGTTAGTGAAAGACTTAATGGAACTTTATCATGTAAGATCATATATTTTATTTTAAAAAGTGTTTTGTGAAAGGTGTTATTTATTACAGCTGTTTTATTTAGTTGGGAATATTTCCAATCATTGTGAATGCCCTTCTTAAAAGGAAAGTCTTTTCTGTTTTAGGTTAATACAAAAGCTGAACCAGCAGACAATATTACAAGTTTCCTGTGGCAACTGGCATTGCTTGGCTCTTGCAGCTGGTAATGTAACGTTAAAATCTGTGCTAGTGTTGTGTTGATTTGGGAACTATTTCTCTTCGTATTATCATGTGATGTTATGTAACCGGATACATTTAACTAAGTAGTTAGGGTCTATGCATTCGACAGCGACAGTTCTAAGACAGCTCTTGTGTAGCTCATACTTTTCTCAGGGTGTGGATGATGAAGAAGATGGTTAACACTGCTTTTCCACCTCTCAGGGAAAGTCAGCAGGAGGCAAGACTGTTTGTTCATCAGTGTACTTGAACAGAGGATTGGTTTTTCTTAGCTACAACTTATATGGCTATTCTACCATAAAGCGCCCAAATAAATGAAGAAGATGAAGTTTGGAAAACCTTAGCCAACATATGCCGCTATATTCTGTTAGGATAAATTTGTGGGGAAGTCAGCACCTAACACGTCCTGCTTGATTCTCTGTGGTGTTGTCTGGGTCGTAGCTGGACCTTGTGAAGTCCCGGGTCTCTTGTAGTCCTGGTATGGTCAGAATTAGTTCCCTTTGCTTAGTGAATCTAAGCCTGATAATTGGCCTATTCAACACTGAACTGATTTAAACATTTAGTTTTTTCTTTGCATAAATATTAATAGCCTTTGAAGGGCGTTGATCTCTGTGTTGTCGTGACAAGTAGGAGTTCTGATTGTGAGACTCACACTGTGAAGTGTGTCTGCTTGCTTTCTCTTGGGTGTGTGTTGGGTGGGGTGGGAGCCCGGGGGAACTCCATTGTTCTAATAAGTTTATATTTGTGAATGAGCCCTGGGGGAACTCCATTGTTCTAATAAGTTTATATTTGTGAATGGAACTAGTATCTTTCTGGTAATACCAGTTATCTTCTGATTTCAGATGGCCAGTTCTTCACGTGGGGGAGAAACAGCCATGGGCAGTTGGGCCTGGGGAAGGAGTTCCCTTCCCAAGCCAGCCCACAGAGGGTGAGGTCCCTGGAGGGGATCCCACTGGCGCAAGTCGCTGCAGGAGGGGCCCACAGCTTTGCCCTGTCACTCTCAGGAGCTGTATTTGGCTGGGGGATGAATAATGCAGGGCAGCTCGGGCTCAGTGATGAGAAAGGTGGGTGAAGTCTTCACGTGGGCCTCTTAACCATTTGTTTAGTACATGCTTCCTGAGGAGCTTCTGTGTGCTCGCCCCGTGTCAGGCACTAAGGGTGCAGCAAGGACCAAAACAGATAATACCCTTGACTTAGTGGAGACTGCATGCTAGTGGGCAGACACAGACAACAAACCAGTATGTGTACTGTGGAAACAGTGACAGATTTTGTTTTCTTGGGCTCTAAAATCACTGCTGTGGATGGTGACTGCAGCCATGAAATTAAGACGCTTGCTCTTTGGAAGAAAAGCTGTGACAAACCTAGACAGCATATTGAAAAACAGAGACATTACTTTGCCAACAAAGGTCTGTCTAGTCAAAGCTATGGTTTTCTCCAGTAGCCATGTATGGACGTGAGAGTTGGACTGTAAAGAAGGCTGAGCACTGAAGTGATGCTTTTGAACTGTGGTGCTGGAGAAGACTCTTGGGAGTCCCTTGGACTGCAAGGAGATCCAACTAGTCCATCCTAAAGGAGATCAGTCCTGGGTGTTCAGTGGAAGGACTGATGTTGAAAATGAAACTCCAGTACTTTGGCGACCTGATGGGAAAAACTGAATTATTGGAAAAGACCCTGATGCTGGGAAAGATTGAAGGCAGAGGGAGAAGTGGGTGACAGAAGTTGAGATGATTGGATGGTATCACTAACTCAATGGACATGAGTTTGAGCAAGCTCCAGGAGATGGTGAAGGACAGGGAAAGTTGGCATGCTGCATTCTGTGGGGTCTCAAGGAGTCAGACAGGACTGAGCAGCAACAACAAATGTATGCGATGTGTCAGAAGCTTTGAGAGGAAAGTTTCCTATTTTACATAAGGTACCGAGGGAAGGCCTCTCGAATAAGATGTTTAGCAGAGCCCTGTAGGAAGTCCAGTAGGAGAGGAGGTGTTTAGAGGAGCTGGGTGAAAACTGTTCTAGTCAGAGGGAACAGTGTGTGCAGAGGCTCTGATGTGGGAGAAATCATGTTGGACTTGGGGGTGAGATGAGCAGGGAGAGGAGTAGCAGAGCTGGAGCTCTGAGAGGAAGGGAGGCCATGCAGTGTAGGGCCCTGAGGACAGGGTAAGGATTTGGCTTCTCAGTGAAAGAGGAAGACATGAGGATGTTGAGGAAAAGAGTAATCTGATTTGACTTTGCCTAGAATCGGTCCACGGGGAAGCTAGAAGACCACTTTGGAGGCAGTGGAAATAAAGATGGATTTTGAATATATTCTGAAGGTGGGGTCAGTTGGTTTTCCTCATTGTAGGATGTACTTTGAAATAAAGAGAGGAAAAAGTGGAAGGGTAAAGCTGTATTTGTGAAGTGAAGAAAACTGTATGGGGAAGTAGGGAAGAACGTGGCAGAGTTGGGGAGTATGGGGAATTAGGCTTTAAATATATTAAAAATGAGATGCCTATTAGACATCCAAGTGGAGGTTCAGGCAGCAAGCTGAAGAGGAGAATCAGAAATCAAGGGGGACCCAAAATCGAGGCTAAGAGAACTGTGCATGTTTCATCTCAAAGACAGACAATACTGACTTTCTGATACTTCTCTTTTTTTAGATCGAGAGTCTCCTTGCCATGTGAAGCTCCTGCGAACACAGAAAGTCGTCTATATCAGTTGTGGAGAAGAACATACAGCAGTTCTTACAAAAGTAAGGGATTTCAGTATTCTGGTTTGTTCTGTGGTAATGTTATAATAAGGATGATTATCCTTGCTTGATTATTTTTGATAGCATCTTTTAGAGAGAGTAGGAATAGTGTATAAAAATAGTTCAATATATATATAGCCTTGAAATACATATAGTGATATTCTGTGTTCCTAAGCTGGAATCAACATTGCAAGCAGAAACACCAATAATCCCAGATGTGCAGATGATACTACCCTTATGGCAGAAAGTGAAGAGGAATTAAAGAGCCTCTTGATGAAGGTTAAAGAGGAGAGTGAAAAAAATGACTTTAAACTCAGCATTCAAAAAATGAAGATCATGGCATCTGGTCCCATCACTTCATGGTAAATAGATGGGGATACAATGGAAACAGTGAGAGACTATTTTTTGGGCTCCAAAATCACTGTGAATGGTGACTGCAGCCATGAAATTAAAAGATACTTGCTCATTGAAAGAAAAGCAGTGATAAACTTAGACAGCATATTAAAAAGCAGAGCTATTACTTTGCCAACAAAGATCTGTCTAGTCAAAGCTGTGGTTTTTCCAGTAGTCATGTATAGATGTGAGAGTTCAACCATAAATAAAGCTGGGCACCAAAGAATTGGTGCCTTCCAACTGTGGTGCTGGAGAAGACTTGAGACTCCCTTTGACAGCAAAGAGATCAAACCAGTCAATCCTAAAGGAAATCAAACCTGAATATTCACTGAAAGGACTGATGCTGATGCTGTAGTTCCAATACTTTGACTACCTGATGTGAAGAGCTGAATCATTAGAAAAGATCTTGATGCTGGGAATGATTGAAGGCAGGGTGAGATGGTTGTATGGCAGCACTGACTTAATGAACATGAGTTTGAGCAAACCCTGGGAGATGGTGAAGGATAGGGAAGCTGGGAGGGCTGCAGTCCATGGGGACACAAAGAGTCGGACATGACTGAGCGACTGAATGACGAAAAAAAAAGAGCAGTGTAATTAATGTTTTAAAATTATTCAACCTATTTCTTTTGCTTCTAAGACAGTCACGTCTAGAGAGAATCAAAAAGTATTTTTGTGTTGAACAAACTGTTACAGATTTACTTTAATAAAATGCTTCAGTATTTGTTCAAGTACAGCTGCTAAAAAAAAAATCTTACTAAGGAATCTGTGGAGCATTTAATTTCTTACATATGAATGGTCATGTAAAATTCATCTCATTTCACCTATCTTTTTCTCCTTTTTTTGTATTCCTGTTTATTAACACCATTGTACTTTTAAACTATTTGTAAAATTTATATATAGATGGCACACATTCCCTTGAGCAGTACTGTCTTTGTTCCATAAAGATGTAGTCTTAAATTCTTTTTAAAAATTCTCTTTTCTATTTAGAGAACATTCCAAAGAAGTGATTTGTCTAAGAGTCAAGTGGGCATAGTGTTCTTATACAGACTGTTGTGATATGAATTTTGTATACAGAAGTTAGAGTGTACCCAAACTCAGAGACACGGTGCGCTTATGTGGTGTTTGCTCCTTGTTAGAGCGGAGGTGTGTTTACCTTTGGTGCTGGTTCCTGTGGGCAACTTGGACATGATTCCATGAATGATGAGGTCAATCCAAGAAGAGTACTGGAGCTGATGGGCAGTGAAGTCACTCAGATTGCTTGTGGCAGGTGAGTGCTCCTAAGAACTTCCTCAGATCTGTGAAGACTCAGAGATGGATCTTGTCTTTGTAGTGATGTGGCTACTCCTAACCAATGTTGTTTTAAGAAATCAACTGCATGTATACCTATGGTGAGAATTTGGAGGGAGTTCAGTCTGAGCGAGTTGTGACAAGAAAGGGTTTTAGAGAAGCAGAGCTGCATGGGGCCAGTATAGTTCTTTGGGGATAAAGAATAGCATGACGTGAGGGAGACATGTAGAAAGGAAAGTGATGAGAGCCTCAAAGAAATCATGGAAATTTTGCTGATTCTCCCTGCCTCTTTCTGTTCATCCCAAATGCAGCAGGCCCTTAAACTCTTGTCAAGTCTTACCACCATCCCAATGACCTAGGGTATCAGTGAAGGACGGTATTGTGAAGATCCAGCATTGCCAAAACAAGTGCATGTAAACGCGAGGGGGTAGGTTTCTGGGGTCACGTGCAGGAATTGCTGTGCTCACATATGGTTGTGAAAAGTCAGTGTGTGTATTCATTCATTCTCAGTGGAAACAATGCTGTTGGGTTAACTTACATTATTTTCCCCTAGACAACACACCCTAGCCTTTGTGCCTTCTTCTGGACTCATCTATGCATTTGGTTGTGGAGCCAGAGGTCAATTAGGAACTGGACAGACTTGTAATGTCAAGTGCCCTTCTCCTGTGAAAGGTTACTGGGCCGCCCACAGCGGCCAGCTTTCGGCCAGAGCTGGTAAGAGTGATGTTAATTGGAATTTAATGGTGTTTTAAGTGCTAAAAACACTTGTTATATATTTTTTTTAATCTTCAGGTCTTTTGGAGGGAATAAATCTGAGATATTCTAATGTCAGTCAACAAATATTTGAGCACTTACTATCTACAATTGAGATCCTAGAGAATAAAGCAAAAATTCTACTTTGGCCATAAGGATTTTGATAGTGGTGTATACATTTTATTTACTATTGTTGCTGATAATGAAAGTTCATACTTATTGAAGGCTTAACCAAGTTCCATTACCAGGCTAAGCACTGAAAACAACCTTAAGCACTAGTAGTTATTATCCCCATGTTGGAGATGAGGAAACTGAATCTTATGAAGATTAAGTAGCTTGCCCAAAATGATGTAGATTCTGGGAGCAGAATTTAAACCCAGGCCTGCCTCTTTCTAAAACCTGTGTTCTTTTTAATTTTAAAAAATTTTACACTTTAAAAAAGTTGCACTCCATTTACAGGTATCACAAAATATTGGCTATATTTCCTGTGTTGTATAAAACATCCTTGTAGGCTATCTCACACTCAGTAGATTGTACCTACCATGCCCCCAACTCTGTATTGCCACTTCCCCCCACTGCCCACCACTGGTAACCTTCTCTGTGAACTTTATAGCCAGTGCTTTTAATGCTTGAACTCTTGTTACCTTCCCTTTATGATTGCTGTTTTGGTCACTATAGGACATTTTTTTTTAATACCATTTCTATTTCTTCTCTTAAAAAATAGTTAAATAACACAGTGTTCATTTCACTGGAAATCAGAATAACGCAGTCATTCAGTAAGAGTGACTTGAAGCAATAAATCCAGAAGCTTAAATGAAGATGGAGAGTCATTACAAAGAAGCGTGATTTAATAACTGATTTCGATTTTGAAGACTATAAAGTGGCAGAGTTATGGCTTAACCAGAATTTTAACAACCATAAGTACCCTACCGGATTATGAGAAACTTAAGTACAGGGAGGGCCTCCCTGATAACTCAGTTGGTTAAGAATCCACCTGCAATGCAGGAGATGCCCATTCAGAGTCATTTCTTGTTTGTAAACCTGGCATATAGCACAGGGTCTGGCACAAATTTCTCACTCAATAAATATTCATGGAATGAATATATGAGCATCTAAGAATGTAGTGGAACTTGAAATGTAAAATAAACAAGATTTTGTTTTGATCGTGTTCCCCAAAGTGGAAAAATGGCTAGGTATCCTCTTAATCTATCATTTATAAATTTCTTTTTCTCTAAGGCATTGTACTCATGTTAGAAAAGCATATATTTAAGAAATACACCAATTTTTAAAAACTGCAGTATGTAGGTTAATTTTAAACCACAAAAGTTTTCAAAGTTTAATTACAGGATAAAACTTATAAGTAGAATTTCAATTTGTTATATAAATGCTGGTTTTAGGAACCTTCATGGTAATTTGGGAGCACAATGTTCCTGAGATAGGAAGTTTGAGCTGTGTCTTAAAGGATGGTTTGGAGGTAGCCAGGTAGAGAACCCTGAAGGGGTAGGCTGTGGTGAGTACCATGGAACTGTGTGATTCCAGGAGCACCTTTCCATCATACTCTAGGGGGCGCCATTCCTGGAGAACAGTGTGCCCTGGGGGTGGTAGAAGGGAAGGGCATGGAGGCATATTAGAATTGAGTGAGATGGTGGTGTAAGGGTGTCGCTGTGGGCACAGTGTGATGGGAGGCAAAGCGGAAGCAGGACATGGAGGTCCATCTGTCTGTGGCGAGCTTCATCTGGAAGTAGCTGCAGACCTCCACACTCAGATGCTACATGCTGTCTTAGCTGATGTCATGGTTTATAGTAGTGACTGTTTTAAATTTCAGTGGCATGACAGAGTTAGAATGAAAAAAGAGAAACGAAGTCAGGACTAGCTGGCAGTTGGTAGGAGGAAGAGGGGGTTAGAGTGGAAGATACAGTTTTATATGTTTAGTTTTAACTGAAGTAGAAACAGTCCTGGGAAGTGAGCCAGGAGAGGAGGTTTCTTACTTCTCTGACATAATTAAATGGATAGGAAACTACTCGGAAATATATTTTGGAATGTTAGAAAAAGGGATCAAGGAAAAAGTTTAATTGTTGAAAAACATGCTCTTGAAAATTTTTTGACAGATCGGTTTAAATATCATATTGTTAAGCAGATCTTCTCTGGAGGAGACCAGACTTTTGTACTTTGCTCCAAATATGAGGTAAAATTTTCTTTTGACTATTATCTTGGGGGTGGAATAATAGTCAACCAATATTTATTTTAATAAATAATAATTACATGAGAGCAGAGTTACTCTTTGTTTCTGCCAACTTTCGTTACTTTGTTTCTACCAACTTTATATTATTAAAATAAGCTGACTAAACTTTGACATAATCTCTATTTTGTTTCCTCAAAGTGCCAGTAATTTTCTTGGATTAATCACAGAGTTCTACTTTATAATTGAAAATTATTTATTTCTATCTTGATTTGTCCCAAAAGAGATTTAAGGAGGGCTCAGAGAATTCATCTTCACTTGGGGATTATTTGACTTTCTATTGTTTCCTTCTCTGTTGCTGCTGCTACTGCTGCTAAGTCACTTCAGTCATGTCTGACTCTGTGTGACCCCGTAGACAGCAGCCCACCAGGCTCCACCGTCCCTGGGATTCTCCAGGCAAGAACACTGCAGTGGACTGCCATTTCTTTCTCCAGTGCATGAAGGTGAAAAGTGAAAGTGAAGTCGCTTGGTCATGTCTGACTCAGCGACCCCATGGACTGCAGCCTACCAGGCTCTTCCATCCATGGGATTTTCCAGACGAGAGTACTGGAGTGGGGTGCCATTGCCTTCTCCTCCTTCCCTGTTAAGTAGCAACAAATGCTAGGTATTTGAGAACTCACTGGGCTTGTTTGATGTGATTTAGTATATACTGAATATGAGATGTCATTCAGATATCCTTTATTATTTATCGTCTGCTTATAAAACCACATTAAAATTTCCCTCAGGTTGTCTCCTGCATCACTGTGGTGGGCAAATGACATTCTCTTAGGGTTGGAGGTGGACGAGAACGTGGGCTAAGTATCTGTGTTGTTGTTCAGTTGCTAAGTTATGTCCGACTCTTTGCGACCAAGTGGACCTCAGCACACCAGGCTCCCCTGTCCTTCAGTATCTCCTGAAGTTTGCTCAAACTCATGTCCGTTGAGTCGGAGATGCTATCCATGACAGGGCTTTACTTCATTCCCCTCTTTCTCTTTCTGGATGAGAAAAATCATTCTGCAGTGAGCACCTCAGGTTTGTTTTCTGTCCTCTACACCCTGCTGCTCTTATGCTCCTCTTCTCTCTCCCTCTCTTCCCTTCCCCTAACCCTTCTTTTATTCAGTCAGTGCCATATGTAGTGCATTGATCCTCACCCTCCCCTGGAGGAGCAGGGAAGGGCTGGTGGTGATGACAAAGGAATCAGAATAGGTTGGGAAGAAAATTGAAGTTCTGTGAACACAAGGGGCCCTGTTGGTGCTGGAAACTCTTCCCATTACTCTGATACTGTGCCATCTCTCAACACACGATATTCTTGCCTTCTAATCAGTATCATTCTCTGACTTTGATAGAAAAGGTTGTAGTCAAGTCTGAGGCTGCAGGTTGGATAGCTGATACTGACGTTAGATATTATCCAGGTCAGGATGCTGCAGAAGGTTCTGTTGAGTGCAGCCATCTGGGCTGAGTTGGAGCTGTTGCTTCAGACCTATTTTAGGCCCAGCTTTAGTGCTTCACAGAGAAACCTTGAGAAAAGCGGAAACTATTCTTCGTTTCTTTTATGTGGCAATAAGGCAAAATATGAAAAGCCCCGAATCTCTGTAGGATAATTACTTTGTATCCACAAGTAGTACAGTCTGAAATATTCCTTTCTCTAAGAAAGTGGTTTGATTAACCAACTTTAATTTTCCTGTGAAATTCAGCATAAAACTTAGTTTCTTTCCTTTTGTAAATATGATATCTGATATATGTAGTTGAATTTTAAATTCACTGTAATTAACATTGTTGGAACTGAAGAACAAAACATTGATGAGAAGGAAGTGAAAGTAGCATATTGTTGTAGAAACAGGGCAGGTTAAAGTTTAAACAACTGTAAGAGTGGTATGCATTAAACATGTAAGATAAAAAAGCAACTGAAAATAGAATATGATTTAGAAAGGTATTGCTCTTTTATAAACACTGAAACCTGTACACTTTTATTTAAGCTATTAAGCCTAGGTATTTGTTTAGATACAGAGATTGGTGAAAATACGTGTTTACTCTATTACCATGACACATGAAGAATCTCTAATGACCCAAGGAAAAGCATCTGTATAGTGAGATACTCCATTTTTATAAGACACTCTTAAGATTTACTTCAGTTCAGTCCTCAGTTGTGTCCGACTCTTTGAGACCCCGTGGACTGCAGCACGCCAGGCTTCCCTGTCCATCACCAACTATCAGAGCTTACTTAAACTCATGTCCATTGTGTCAATGATGCCATCCAACCATTTCATCCTCTGTCATCCCCTTCTCCTCCCTCCTGCAATCTTTCCCAGCATGAGGGTATTTTCCAATGAGTTGGTTCTTTGCATCAGGTGGCCAAAGTATTGGAGTTTCAGATTCAGCATCAGTCCTTCTAATGAATATTCAGGACTGATTTCCTATAGGATCGACTGGTTTGATCTCCTTGCAGTCCATGGAACTCTCAAGAGTCCTCTCCAACACCACAGTTCAAAAGCATCAGTTCTTTGGCACTCAGCTTTCTTTATAGTCCAACTCTCACATTCATACATGGCTACTGGAAAAACCATAGCTTTGACTAGACAGACCTTAGCTGGTAAAGTAATGTCTCTGCTTTTTAATAAGCTGTCTAGGTTAGTCATAGCTTTTCTTCCAAGGAGTAACCCTCTTTTAATTTGATGGCTGCAGTCACCATCTGCAGTGATTTTGGAGCCCCCCAAAATAAAATCTGTCACTGTTTCCCCATCCATTTCCTAAGAAGTGATGGGACCAGATGCCATGATCTTAGTTTTCTGATTGGTGAGTTTTAAGCCAGCATTTTTACTCTCCTCTTTCCCTGTTATCAAGAGGCTCTTTAGTTCTACTTCACTTTCTGCCATAGGGTGGTATCATCTGCATATCTGAGATTATTGATATTTCTCCCAGCAATCTTGATTCCAGCTTGTGCTTCATCCAGCCTGGCATTTCACATAATGTACTCTGCATATAAGTTAAATAAGCAGAGTGACAATAAGCAGCCTAGACGTACTCTTTCCCGATTTGGAACCCGTCTGTTGGTCCATGTTCAGTTCTAAGTGTTGCTTCTTGAGCTGCATACAGATTTCTCAAGAGGCAGGTCAGGTTGTCTGGTATTCCCATCTCTTGAAGAATATTCCACAGTTTGCTATGATCTACACAGTCAAAGGCTTTGGCATAGTCAATAAAGCAGAAGTAGATGTTTTTCTAGAACTCTTGCTTTTGTGATGATCCATCGGATGTTAGCAATTTGATCTCTGGTTCCTCTGCAATTTCTAAATCCAGCTTGATCATCTGGGAGTTCATGGTTCACGTACTGTTGAAGCCTGGCTTGGAGAATTTTAAGCATTTCTCTGCTAGCGTGTGAGATGAGTGCAGTTGTGCAGTAGTTGGAACATTCTTTGACATTGCTTTTCTTTGAGATTGGAATGAAAACTGACCTTTTCCAAAACTGCTGAGTTTTCCAAATTTGCTGGCATATTGAGTGCAACACTTTCACAGCATCATCTTTTAGGATTTGAAATAGCTCAGCTGGAATTCCATCACCTCCACTAGCTTTGTTCATCATGATGCTTCCTAAGCCCACTTGATTTCGCATTCCAGGGTGTCTGGCTCTAGGTGAGTGACCACACCATTGTGGTTATCTGGGTTATGAGGATCTTTTTTGTATAGCTCTTCTATGTATTCTTGCCACCTCTTTTTAGTCTTTTCTGCTTCTGTTAAGTCCATACCATTTCTGTCCTATCTTTGCATGAAATGTTCCCTTGGTATCTCTAATTTTCTTGAAGGGATCTCTAGTCTTTCTCATTCTGTTGTTTTCCTCTGTTTCTTTGCATTGATCACTGAGGAAGGCTTTCTTTTCTCTCCTTGCTATTCTTTGGAGCTCTGCATTCGAATCGGTATATTTTTCCTTTTCTCCTTTGCCTTTCATGTCTCTTCTCTTCACAGCTAATTGTAAGGCCTCATCAGACAACCATTTTGCCTTTTTACACTTCTTTTTTCCTGGGGATGGTCTTGATCCCTGCCTTCTGTACAGTGTCACAAAACTCAGTCAATAGTCAGTAGACTATTGACTGTCTATCAGATCTAATCCTCTGAATCTATTTCTCACTTCTACTGTATTATTATTATAAGGGATTTGATTTAGGTCATACCTGAATGGTCTATTGGTTTTCCCTACTTTCTTCAATTTAAGTCTGAATTTGGCAATGAGGAGTTCATGATCTGAGCCATAGTCAGCTCCTGGTCTTGTTTTTGCTGACTGTATAGAGCTTCTCCATCTTTGGCTACAAAGAATGTAATCAGTCTGATTTCAGTATTGGCCATCTGGTGATGTCCATGTGTAGAGGCTTCTCTTGTGTTGCTGGAAGAGGGTGTTTGTTATGACCAGTGCATTCTCTCGGGAAAACTGTTAGTCTTTGCCCTGCTTCATTTTTTACTCCAGGGCCAAATTTGCCTATTACTCCAGGTATCTCTTGACTTCCTACTTTTGCATTCCAGTCCCCTATAATGAAGAGGACATCTTTTTTGGGTGTTAGTTCTGGAAGGTAAGTCTTGCAGGTCTTCATGGAACCGTTCAGTTTCTTCAGCATTACTGATTGGGGCATAGGCTTGGATTACTGTGATATTGAATGGTTTGCCTTGGAAATGAACAGATTATTTTGTCATTTTTGAGATTGCACCCAAGTACTGCATTTTGAACTCTTTCGTTAATTATTGTGTTAATTATTAGTGTAGCGAAGAGTTGGACATGACTGAGAGACTGAATTGTTAATTATATATATCATGTTTTATATTACACACCTAGTATTTATTTATCTTATAACTTGAAGTATGTACGTTCTGACTGCCTATTGCCAATCCCCCATTCTCCCCCCACCCTGCCTCTGGTAATCACAAACCTGATCTCTTTTTCTATGAGCTTTTTTGTTTGATTTTTAAGTATATTAACTTACAACACTATTTCAGTTCCTGGTACACAACATAGTGATTTATATTTCTATAATTTTGAAATGATCACCACAATGAGTCTAGCTACCATCTGTCACCATGCAAATATACTACATAATTAATGACTAAGACCTAGGAGTCTTAAAAAGACACCAGTATCTCCAGAGATTCTGATTTAACTTGTTTAGAGTGTAACTTGGCCATCAGGATTTTTGAAAACTCTGGTAATCCAAAGTGCAGCCATAATTGGAAACACTGACCTGCACCAATTTTTTCTTTTGAGGCTGTATGTAATTCTGAGGCATGGAACATCAGTGCTTTTTCTTGGGTCTTTATGTTTGATTCTGAGATTGTACTTCATCCAAAGCATCTGTGGTTTATTGGACTTGGGGTGAAGAATGAGAAAATAGTAACATGTTTATATTTTAAGTATGTGTTTGTGTCTGTGTTCAGCTGCTCCTTTGAATGGGGGAAGTAATTAAAATTTGCATAATGACTGGTTTTAAGACCGTGGTGGAGAGACGGTCTTGTTTGTGTGTCCTCAAGTGTCTATTTTGTCTTACAGTTTTTCCTCTATGCGGTTCAAGATGGCTTTTGTTCTCTTAACAGATTTCTGTGGTCATTTTTGTTAAAATACTTATCAAAAACCAGATGATCATAAACTTTGGCTAATGTCTCTAGTCTGTTACATGCCCTCTTCCTTTCCCCTTATAATGCTGTCTTAGCTTATCACTTTGAGAAAATAACCAAGAAAATTTACTTTGAAAGTTGTGTTTTTATGATCATCTGGTTAATATTTTAATATTGCTTTTTTCCCCTCTCTTCTAGTGACAAGTAGGAGATATAAAGCACTTTAAATTTCTCTCTAGTTCTAGATCATGATTAGATTTGGGGAAAATAAGTTGAAAAATAGCAATTTCAGGAAAAGTGCTTATATTATTATATAGCACTGTGCAGCGTTTCGGGTTTTAAAGGCCATTATTGATATGTCTTTTTTGTTATCTTTCTTATAAATTTATAGCTGTATGCAGCAAGACATTAAGAGGCATTACATTTTCTTAAATTATTTACAATATAGATTGTATAGACTTTTTATAATGCATATTGTTGAAGTTTGGTGAACAGTTAAGGCAGATGACTAGTAGTTTAAAAACCTTGATGTTATGGTGATTCAAAGCAGAGGGAGAAAGAAGTCTGGAGCAGTCCTCTTGGTTTGGTTTCTCTGGGGAGCATGCTGAAGGGCCATCCCAGCTCCAGAGCACCCCATGGGATCAGCTGAGGCATTGAGCTGCAGTTCAGCTTCCCCTTCTGCCCAATCCTGCCTCCTTCATCCTGAGGAAATGTTGGTCTAGAACTTTCCCCAAGCCCAAACTTTAAACATAAATCTCAGGTTCAGAGTCTTTCCCAGGTTTAAATCCTTCTGGAGGCAGGGGGGCTGGGGCCGGGCACCACATTCCCACCTGCCACTGAAGGAAGGGAGTGAGGCCAGCGCCCAGGGCAGTTCCTGGAGGTCAGTGCAGCTGGGGGCAGTCCAGAGCTTACACTGAGGCAGCTGGCGGGGTGAGTGGGCTGTTCTGAAGGGAGAGAGGATCTGGGCAACGTACCCCCGCTCCTGTACATAAGTGAAACACAAAGTGGGAAATATATGAGGAAACAGAGATGAGAACAAAAAATCCCTGCTGTTTCGTAATTTTGTTTTTTTTGTTCTCGTATTTAATCCTTCAGAATTCTTCTCCTGCTGTTGACTTCAGGACGATGAACCAAGCACATTACACCAGTTTAATAAATGATGAAACCATAGCAGTTTGGAGACAAAAGCTCTCAGAACACAACAATGCAAATACAATCAAGTATGTGGTTGCTTGTTTTCAGTTTTTTTCAAAGTGTGTTGGAATTTCCATCTTAGTGATTTTTCCCTACTTCCATCTTGAGGTTGTGAATGTAAATGCGGTTTTGCATTTGAGGGGTCATTTTTTGGGCACATCTCTGGTGCCTTTAGCCTGAAATAACATAGTAAGTTGTTCCCCCATTTTCTCACAAGGTGTATTCCTCAACCTGCTTTGTTTGGACCTTAAAAATCCTAACTGATGAAGACCTGAGTTGGCCTTTCTGCTAAGAAAGCTCGGTGTTATCGTTGTTTTTAACTCCAAGAGTTTTCTTCATATGCTTATTCCAGAGCATTCCAATATAAGCTTATTTTACCTAATCAGAATAATTTAGCATTTTCATATTTAAAATGATTAGTTGAGATAGAGGAAAAAGTATAGTTGAAGGATTGAGTCCTTTGAGCAAGTGTATTTAATTCTTTAAAAAGCTTTTTTTTAATTTTTATATTTTTACACATTGTATTGGCTTTCCTCTGGAGAAGGCAATGGCAACCCACTCCAGTACTCTCGCCTGGAAAATCCCGTGGATGGAGGAGCCTGGTAGGCTGCAGTCCACGGGGTCGCTGGGAGTCGGACACGACTGAACGACTTCACTTTCACTTTCAAACACTTTTATGTGTTGGAGAAGGAAATGGCACCCCACTCCAGTATTCTTGCCTGGAAAATCCCAGGGACGGGGGAGCCTGATGGGCTGCCGTCTATGGGGTCGCATATTCACGACTGAAGCGACCTAGCAGCAGCAGCAGCAGCATTAGCTTTCTTCAGTTTTTCCATTTTTCGACAGAATCTGATTCTTTGGAATGAATGAGTCAGACTGTGTACTAGGTGATAGTTGTTCCCAGATATGTGCATAAAGCATTTTACTTTATAATATGGATTGTAGAGGGGCAAATTCCCTGAGCCCTTTGGACACACCAACTTTCTGAGTGGGGGATCATTGGGAATGCCCTAGAGCACCTCTGTGACAGTCCTCAGAAGCCCTCTAACCTTGGTGACTCTGCCAAGGAATTTAGTATGGAAGGGGCAGGGAACAGGCTGGGGGACTAGACTCACTGGGAGGGTAGGGGGGTGGGGGCACTGAGACTCCCTTGGCTGGAACTTTGACACTTTACCAGTTCTCAGTTTTCTTAGTTACAAGTGATAAGATATAAGCAATGATCTCCAAAGAGCCTTCCTGACCTGGATCCTATGATTAACAGAAGTTACCGTGATTCCCATCCTCGACTGTATATTTGTTTTGTTCCTTCCGTTTCCCTTATGCTAAATAAGAGGGTTCAAGCTTCCTGACATGTAGTATCACTCTGGGTCCTCAGAAACTAGCAGTTTCCCTCCAGAAAATCTAGATAATAGGAATAAAAATTTCACTCATTTGTAGTTTCTTTCTAAGATGGGCAACAAAACGGAAGGAAATATTTGTTCAGCTATTAATTTGCAGAGATACTTTCTGTATTGGTAAAGAACAGCTCAGCTTATCTTTTTTGGTTTTATTTTGGGTCCATGTTTAGAGGTGAGAGGGAGAATGTCTTAGACCGTTGGTGGGAGGGAAGTCCAATGTCATTATTATTAGGCCTGAAAGTTTTCTTTTGGCAGCTTTGATACTCTTTATTTTAACATGATTTATGGATAACATAAGTTCTTGTCCGTTTTGAATCAGGACACAGTGTTTTCCAAGGCTTCACCTGGGTAAGAAGGAGCAACTATTAAGGAAACTCTGGAATAGAGGAGTAATCTATTGCTGAAGCTTAAATAACCATTTATTTATAATTAAAGACTTCTTTCCCGTTTTTCTTTCTGAGCAGTGGTGTTGTTCAGATATTATCTTCTGCAGCCTGTTGGAATGGAAGTTTTCTTGAGAAAAAGTAAGTGACTTAGTCTTAAAATACCCACATGTGATGCAGGTGCTTACTCAGCAAAGGCTGAGAAAGACTTGGGTTCTCTTTGATGGTGGTTGGCCTTACCTCAGTGGGTAAGCTTATGATTTGCACAGAAATGGAAGTGCCTAATGATGATGAGTGAGAGGGCACCAAGAAGGGCAGTGCTGGTTCATGCCCAGTTGGCAGAGAAGTAGATTACCAAGAGAGAGACAATATCTCAGAAAGGGTTGGTGTGATCAAAAGTAAGATTTTTCAGGCTATTCCAAAATGTTAATAATATTTGTTCTTAAATTCTTTTTTTTTAAAATATATTTTATTGAAGTATAGTTTGCATTGTTTCAGGTATACAGCAAGGTGATTCAGTTATTCAGATACACATATATTGTTTTTGAAATTATTTTCCATCATAGGTTATTAAAAGATATTGACTATAGTTCCCTATGGTATGTAGTAGGCCTTTCTTGCTTGTTGCATATCTATTTTTTAATTAGAAATCTAACATTCTGTTGATACTAAGTCAAACAAGTCAAATCAAAATGTCAAAATTTTTTAGTTAGGCAAAAATTCATAAGTTTTCTAAAATATATATTATACATGTTTATATGTATATGTATACAGAAGCTTTTCTTTTTACTATACTTAATAAGGGCTTGAGAAAGAACATCAAAAAAAAAAAGATGGAGAAGTTGGAGAACATAAACTAAATGAAATGGGAGTGCTGAATATGTAATAGAAAAAGTGAAACAAGCTAGATAAAAGGAAAAAGATCATCATATAGTCCAGTTGTTTATAAACATGACTGCTGATTAGAAACATCTGGAGCTCTGGAGGAAAAAGCAATACCTGAGTGTCTGTGGTTTTCAAAAAATTTCAAGCTAATTCTGATGTGCCTCTGGATTTTAAAAAGTGATTACAGGTTTTTCTATTAGATCCTAGTTTTGCTGATATAGAGTTCTATTATTTTTCTTTGACCAATCATGATACAGTGATATTGAGTGAAAGTTACATAATCACAATAGCCAAAGATGTTTATCAGTTTCCACAATTAGTAGCCAAACAAAGATAAAAGATAATTGCAATTGCGAACCATAATGGGAGCATGATTAACTTAACAATATGATAATTACAGTTTGAGGGGGGTATCAAGCAGAATGATGTGGTATGTGAAAGTGCATCCACCCAGCTGGTGTATGTTTTCAGTTGGTGCTTTTAATCTATTTACGTTTAAGGTAATTATTGATATATATGATTCTATTACCATTTTCTTAATTATTTTGGATTTATTTTCATAGGTCTTTTCCTTCTCTTGTGTTTGCTGCCTAGAGAAGTTCCTTTAGCATTTGTTGTAAAGCTGGTTTGGCAGTGCATTCATCTCTTAACTTTTGCTTGTCTGAAAGCTTTTGATTTCTCCATCAAATCTGAAGGAGAGTCTTGCTGGGTAGAGTATTCTTGGTTGAGGTTCTTCCCTTTCATCACTTTAAATATATTATGCCATTCCGTTCTGGCTTGTGGAGTTTCTATTGAGAAATCAGCAGATAGCCTGACGGGAGTTCCCTTGTATGTTATTTGTCATTTTTCCCTTGTTGCTTTTAATATTTTATCTCTGGTCTTTAATTTTTGTCAGTTTGATTACTATGTGTCTGGGTGTGTTCCTCCTTGGGTTTACCCTGCCTGGGAGTCTCTGTGATTCCTGGACTTGGTTGACTATTTCCTTTCTCATGTTTGGGAAGTTTTTAGCTATTATCTCTTCAGATATTTTCTCAGGTCCTTTTTCTACTCCTTCTGGGCCCCCTATAATGCAAATGTTGGTGCGTTTAATGTTGTTCCAAATATCTCTTAGGCTGTCTTCATTTCTTTTAATTCATTTTTCTATATTCTGTTCTGTGGCAATGATTTCTACCATTCTGTCCTCCAGGTCATTTATTATTCTGCCAAATTATTCTGCTATTGATTCCTTCTAGTGCATTATTTGTTTCTTTGTTCTTTAGTTCTTGTAGGTCTTTGGTAAACATTTCTTGCATCTTCTCAATCTTTGCCTCCATTCTTTTCCCGAGATCCTGAATCATATTCACTGTCATTATTCTGAATTCTTTTTCTGGAAGATTGCCTATCTCTACTTCATTTAGTTGTTTTTCTGAGATTTTACTTTGTCCCTTCATCTGGGATATACCTTTCTGTTCCTTCATGGTGATTAACTTTATGTAACATGATTTTTGTTTTAGCTGCTGTGAGACTGTGCTTCTTCTGTCTGCCCTCTGATGGATGAGGCTAAGAGGCTTGTGTGAGCTTCTTGATGATAGGGACTTGTGGTTGGGAAAAACTGGGTCTTGTTCTGGTGGGCAGGACCTTGCTCAGTAAAGCTTTAATCCAATTATCTGCTGGTGGGTGGGGTTGCACTCCCATCCTTACAGTTTTTTGGCCTGAGGCAACTTATCCCTGGGTCTAAGGGCCTTATGGTAGGGTTAAAGGTGAAGTCCATGAGGGTTTACACCAAGGGGACCTTCCAGTGTGCCTGTCCCTGTGGCGAGCCCTTGCTGACCCACACCTCCAGAGGAGGCCCTTCAACACTAGCACTAGTTTTGGTTCAGTGTCCGGTGGGGTCACTGCTCTCTTCTGGGTCTTGGAGGGCACAGATTTTGTTTTTGCCCTCCAAGACTGGAGTCTGTTTCCCCCAGTCCTCTGGAAGGCCTATAATCAAATCCCACTGGCCCTCAGGGCCATATTCCATGGGAATTCCTAGTCCCTTTGTCAGATCTCCAGTCTGGGAAGCCTAATGTGGGGTTCAGAACCTTCACAATAGTACGAGACCTTCTTTTTTATTGTTGTTCTCGAGTCTGTGGGTCACCGCCTGTCAGGTATGAGATTTGATTTTATCATGATTGCATCCCCACCTACCATCTTGCTGTGGTGGCTTCTTTGTTTTTGGACATGGGGTATCTTTTTTGGTGGGTTCCAGCGTCCTCCTGTTGATGGTGGTTCAACAGCTAGTTGAAATGTTGGTGATCTCTGCCATCTTGAACTGGAAGCGGACAATTCTGTTCTTAAACTCTTATTTCTTTAAATAATCTCCTTGTTTCTTTGACTTCTTTCCCATGTTTTTTTCTTTTCTCAAAAAGAATGAATTTAGGGAAAGTTCCAAGAAGGCTCCAGGGACTCCTTGGACTCAGGGCCAGCCCAGCCGACCAGAAAATTGCATTTGGCCTAAACTCCCAGGTTGTAAATAGTGTTTCCTTGCTAGGCCTTATCCTGTCTGCAGATATTGTGGCCGCAGAAGGGTCTTGTCGTGGGTTTTGATCTTTGGTGATCCCAAGTCCTGACCTTCTCACCATCCTTTTTCTGTCAGTGGCAAGGCTAATGAAATCCCACGAAGACTTAGACTTCAGTTCTGTTTGTCAATTGGATCCCCTACCCCACCCCCAATTCTGTCCCTAACTGGGTTGTAAGAGGTTGCTTCAGGAACTCTGTTCAGTTACAGTTAAAGATTGCCAAGTCATTGGTATCATTAGGGCAACTGAAATGAGCTCATCCAGCTAATTTCAGAATCAATATTTAGCCTTTTGCTCCAGGGAAGGAATTTTGTGTTGATGTTGGTCTTTTAGAACAGTGATTCTCAACCAGGTTGATTTGTTTCCCAGGGGCCATTCAGCAGTGTCTCTTGACATGTTTTGGTTGTTACCATGGTGGAGAGTATACTACTAGAATCCAGTGGGCAAAGGCCAGGGATGCTGCTAAGCATCTCACAATCCCACCCACCCAACAAAGAATTATCTGACAACCCCAAAAGTCAGCAATCCCAAGGTTGAGAAACCTTATCCTAGAAGGATAATTTTTATTAAAGTTGGGAATGGCTTTTGTTAGATTTGTTAAATTATCCAGCCTTAATTTGTTAGTTGCTCAGGGGTATCAAGTCTGACTCTTTGCTACTCTATGGACTGTAGCCTGCCAGGCTCCTCTGGTCCCTGAGATTTTCCAAGCAAGAATACTGGAGTGGGTTGCCATTTCCTTCTCCAGGAGATCTTCCCCACCCAGGGATTGAACCCACATCTCCTGTGTCTCTTGAATTGGTGGGAAGATTCTTTACCACTGAGCCACCTGGGAATTCCCAAAGACCATTTTAACAAAGCATAAATACATGTAGATAAAGTCTTTTGATTTTCCTTAGCAGCATAGCAGAAGGTACTTCTAAGCATATGGAAGGCTGCATATGGGATATCAGAAACAATTTCTATGTTTTGGGCAAGTTTATTTTTAGAGCAACAGTGCCAAAGATTCAACAAACAAAGAAAGCCCAAGTAACTCCTCTTGTTTGACCATTTAGGTTCCAATGCATATAATTACATAATTGAAATATTTTCACATTAGGAACTCTGCTTATGTTTTTATAAATTGTAATATTGCCATCAGATGATATTAAAGCTATCTGAATATGTTTGTTACATATAAGCAGAAGTCTATTTTGCAAATAGTTCTTTTTTAATTAGCAGATGTGGTATGTTTAAGAGTGGAAATTTAAGAGACACTATTTAAGTCTCTAAAAGGCTGAGAGTTTATTTAAAACTTAGAAAAATGATTAGTTGTTAGGAAGTTAAAAACAGTTGTTGTTCAGTCGTGTTTGACTTTTTGCGACTCCATGGCCTGTAGCATACCAGGCTGTGCTGTCCTTCACCATCTCCCAGAACTTGCTCAAACTCTTGTCTATTGAATTGGTGATGCCATCCAACCATCTTGTCCTCTGTTGTCTCCTTCTCCCCCCTCTGTCAATCTTTCCCAGCATCAGGGTCTTTCCCGATGAGTTGGCTGTTCTCATCAGGTGGCCAAAGTATTGGAGCTTTAGCATCAGTCCAAGTAATATTCAGGATAAAATTAGTCCTGGAGTGAATGTAATTGTATCCCTTATGTTAACTGAGCAATACACTAACTTTGCTTTTATTATAGATCCAATATTAAAAAAAACCTTGCATTAAACTTGGTATTTGTTGATGAGTGGGCCACATTGCACAAGAGATGTTTTTTGCACCTAGGTACAGCATCTACTTTTGGTTCAGTGTACCACAGTGATGGAAAGAGGCAAAAATACAAGAGTTAATTAGGAAAGTAACATTCTGCCTGTAAATTTCAAGAGAGTCTCACAGTAAAATGATGATCCTTATGCTTTAATGACTTAAATTTTAAGATCATCTTGAAAAAGGGATTCAGAGAGATTTATTCTGTTGGGTTCCCCCAGAGTTAATGTTTTCGTGCATCTTGTCTGCCAGGTGAAATTTAAATAGGATCAGTATATACAAACTATATTCATCCCTATCAGAATGTTTGCTTTGTTTTTCTTTTATTACAGGTTTTTTTTTCCTTTTTGTTTAGAATTGATGAGCATTTTAAAACAAGTCCCAAAATCCCTGGAATTGATCTGAACTCAACTAGAGTGTTATTTGAGAAGTTGATGAACTCTCAGGACTCCATGATTCTAGAACAGGTATTTTTTTACTTTTATAAAGTACATGCTTAAATAAGTTGAAATAAGTTGAAATAAGTCAACTTTCAAGAGGGGGAAAAAAAGAGTAAAATGAAAAGGCAAAAGTCTTGTATAAATGTTAACTCTGTAAAATACTCACATTAGGAATTTGTCCTAACTTTAACTTTTCTATTTAGGTTATATTTTTCTAAGGAAATCCCTACCCCCCAGAGTATAAGGTTGGCAAGGGCAGGGACCTTTGGCTTTTCTTTTCACTGATGTATCCTGATTGCCCAGACTGGCACCTGGCTCATAGATGGTCCTGAGTGCATACTGAATGAATAAGAGTTGAGAGTGTCTCAAATAATTTATGAGTTTAGAGATCAGGTAACTAGATTGAATTTCTCATTATTCTTTTCTCTCATACAGATCTTAAATAGCTTTGAAAGTTGCCTGATTCCTCAATTATCGAGTTCACCACCAGATGTTGAAGCAATGAGAATCTACTTAATACTCCCAGAGTTTCCTCTGCTCCAGGATTCCAAGTATTACATAACATTGACTATCCCCCTGGCTATGGCCATTCTGCGGCTGGATACAAACCCCAGCAAAGTCTTAGGTGAATTTGCTGCACAGTACCAGAAGTTTCTGCTTTATATTTTATTGGTGTGACCACTGGCTCCTGATGGATTGAGATCCAAGATTTGTTATCATTTAATATGCTTAACACTTAAACTTTCCTTTCTTTGCTGTTAATTTCTAATTTCAAGCCATATTTGCAGTTCAAACAAATTGAACCACTATTTAGGTTATTTGAAATAATAACGCCAGACTTATCTTGATTTTTAAATATTCACAAAGTTCGATTATTTGACTTTATTTTTTTTCCTCCTATGCTTGCTAGTGGTTAATAGTGTCTCAGATATTAGTGTCCATCTGTTGTTCTTTCTCTTATAATTAATTTAGGGGGTGGGAGTGAAATGAACATTGTGGTGTGATACACAGGTCTCCAGAAAAGGAGAGGAAGAAAATGACCTAGTGGAGACTTACCAAATGTTTGTTTTGTTTTTCTTTTTTAGGACAGTTGAGTCCACACTGATTTTTGCAGGCTACGGACACTTTGCTGAGATAAGAACCTTCCGTTCCTCAGTGAATCGGAGAGTGTCTCTCATGGGAGTAGCGCCTGAGATGTTTTTATTAATCAAATGCAGAAAATCTGTCATCTGGCATTTTCTTTTCATTTATCTTTTTTTTCCTGGTAATTTTTTTTAGGTGTTCACTGCGGCTCAGTAACTTCTGTGTTCCGTATGGTCTAGGCTATTACTTGAGTGTGGTCTCCCCGCGAGTAGAGAGACCTGTATCGCTCAGGATGGAATACTGTCTTTTCTGTATTGCTCCCATCTTTGTAGAAGATATAAACACAGAAATAATCATGAATATGTTAGTCCTTAATTTTTTTTTAAGCTCACAAGCTCTTTGGGGTATATTTTCTCAGGTATTCTAGTAGACTGTGAGATAGAGATGGCAATCTCTGAAGGAATATTACCTGACTTTTAAGTTTTTTTAAAAAATTATTTTATTAATTATTTTAATTTTCCTAGAGAGAATAGCAGAAAAAGATCAGAATAGTTCAGTTGTGCCTTTAATTTGTTTTTAGAATCTAATCATAGAAATTGAAAAGAATACTTCAAAGAAGAGAGAACATTGCAAGTAACCATCACGCAAATTCACAATGATCAATATTTCGCCCTTTTAGTTTTCCTCCATTCTCCCTACCACTACCTTTTAATCTTTTCTGGAATACATTTGAAAAATCTTGGACATTATATTACTTCATCCTATAAGTATGTCAATGTGACTGAGTTTGTTTCTGACAAAGTAAAAACCAGTGGTATTGTCTTTTTATCTGATCATGAGAAAGTATTGTTTGCTAAGAAACAGAAATATGTAGTTTTTCAACTAATGATGCCACTTGAAGGACCGGCTGCCATATTGGCGCTTCATCTGGGGTGTGTGGTCCTCTGTGTCCCTGGTACACCACTTAGGTGGTGGCTGAGAAAGGGGCTGAAAGGACTAGGATATGTGGATGCTGCTGCCCAAAGCATATGCCTGAGCATCTTGACCACATGTGTCCTCGAGACTGAAGTTTTAAATTAGCCTTCTGATTGAGTCTTTGAGGGAAACAATCAGATGAAGCTTTATAAAAAAGCCCCAGGGTTCTCCTGCAGCCACCACTCGCTCCAGAAATGCTTTAATGGATTCTTTTTAAAGTCAGTTTTGGGAAACTGTGTTTTAGACTAATGCTTATCTTCTAGCTGGAGCAGTTTTTAGTTAGTAGACAGAAGACACGAGTACTTGATCAAGATCACATGTTGAAATATATCTTTCTTTTCTTTTCTAAAGATAACTGGTGGTCTCAGGTATGCCCGAAATACTTCACCAAACTGGTAAACCTCTATAAAGGTGCAGTCGTTTATCTGCTGAGAGGAAGAAAGACATTCTTAATCCCTGTACTGTTTAACAATTATATCACAGCAGCTCTCAAGCTCTTGGAGAAGTTATACAAGGTAAGCATAGAGAAGACCCAGAGGGAGAAGGGGTGGAGAGATAGTAGGATAAAATGATTTACCCGCATGTTCAGTGGGAAGCCATTTTCCAGGCACCTGGGTCTTAGCTGTCCTTGTTTCGTTCTTCATCAGGTAAATCTTAAAGTGAAACATGTGGAATATGATACATTTTACATTCCTGAGATTTCCAGTCTTGTGGACATTCAGGAAGACTACCTCATGTGGTTCTTGCATCAAGCAGGCATGGTAAGAATTCATGTGAAGGGTATCTTAAAGCTTTGCTCTTTTTTCAGAGCACAAGGACAAGAAAAAAACATCTGAGCTCTGTAATTTTTCCTTGACTTTGATGTTAATGTCACACCTTTGCTTTATTGACTGGCTTTTGCATTCTTAAAACACTGAAGTACTTTGAGTAATCATAAGTACTCATAAGCAGTCACAAATGGGTAGTCACCCGAATGGCATAATTTTAATTAGTTGCCAACATTAAAAAAAGTCAAGGTATCTAAAGTAGTCAAGCTTATAGAAACATCAAGTAGAAAAGTGCTTGCCAGGGTCTAGTGAGGAGAAATTGGAGAGTTTTTTTTTTTTAATGGGTTTAGACTTTTTAAAAAATAATGAAGTATGAATATTGTGTTAGTTTCAGGTACACAGCAAAGTGATTCATCTTTCTGTATCTATAACTTTATGTTCCTTTTCAGATTCTTTTCCCTTATAGGGTATTACAAAATATTGAGTATAGTTCCCTGTGCTATTACAGTAGATCCTTGTTGTCTGTTTTGCATATAGTGGTGTGTACATGTTAATCTCGAACTCCTAATTTATCCTTCCCCCACCATGCCCCCTTGGTAACCATGAATTTGTTTTCTAAGTCTGTGAGTGTGTGTTATAAATATGTTCATTTTTATCAATTTTTAGATTCCACATGTAAGTGAAATCACTTGATATTTGTCTTTTTCTGTGTGGCTTACTTAGTATAATAATCTCTAGGACTTTCAGTTTTGCAGGATGAAAAAATTCTGGAGATTCATTGCACAATAATGGAAATGTATTTGAGACTAATGAATCTAACACGGTAAAGATGGTAAACTTTGTGTCTTTTACCACAATTTAAAAAGTCAAGGAACATAAAATGAATTTCTGGCCTTTCTTGAGACCTGGAAGACCTGGCAGCATGACCTGTCTCCCAGATGGTGCCAGCTGGCTGGAGTTCAATAGGGGCTCTTTAGATGTGGCTTATACATGCCAGAGTCCCCACTGCAGTTTGATTTTGACATTGAGGAAAGGATCATTTGCTGTTATCTTCCTCTAACAGCTAGTCAGCTTGAGTCATCTTATGTCAGCTGCCTGAACCCTACAGGCTGCCTAATTTGGGATTATATGTGTGAAAATGTCACATATCCCTGACCTAGTTCTCGCTAACATTACAACTGCGGGTTTGCCTACCATTCTTGAGTTGACTGTACAGTTTGTTTGTAGACTGGCTTGGGATATATGCAGGGATTTTTAGAATCACCCATCTGTGGTTTATGTATAAATTTGATTGATGTCAGAAAACAGAGTGATAATATGGTTATTTAGTGAAGCCATGCAGAACAGGCACGTTTGAGAAGAGTCCTTGCCAATGTAACAGTTTTATCACTGACATTTAGGCAGTATTTTCCTGTTTGCTGCAGGGGTTTTGGAGGTCAGTTGTTGTCATTGTTTAGTCACTAAGTTGTGTCCAACTCTTTTTTTGACCCCGTGGACTTTAGCCCACCAGGCTCCTCTGTCCATGGGATTTCCCAGGCAAAAATACTGGAGTGGGTTGCATTTCCTTCTCACGTGATCTTCCCTAACCCAGGGATTGAACCCAGGTCTCCTACATTGGCAGGTGGATTCTTACCATTGAACTACCAGGGAAGTCCTTTGGAGGTCAGTAGTGGTTTCCAAAAGCAAGTCATTTAAATAGGTTTCTTTAAGGAAGATTTTTTTCTTTGTCAAATACCAGATGATCAATGCTGGAGACTATTGAGTTTTTTAATAAGGGTTTTGACTACCTTAAAAAGCCAAAATACTTTTCAAAAAAGTGGATACATCTTCTAAATGGGTTTACGTAGGAAATTTAACATGGAAGCTAGCAATGAACTCTATTTTCATCTGCTAATTTAGAAGTTGTAAGAAGACAAACTTCTCTGTTTTATGAATTCATGAATATCATGAATAAATATTCATTGACTCATAAAATGTTAAGAGCTGAAGTAAGTCTTATGAATTATTTAGCCAGCTGCTTTGTTTCTAGGTGAGAAATTGGAGTCTCAGAGAAGCTAAACAGTTTTTCCACCAACTCAGTTAACTTAAAAGCCAATTGTTCTGACTTCTAATCTACTCTTTCTGTGACTTGCTACTGAATTCTAATGGACTCTAATTTACTTTAACCCTAAAAAAGTTTTTGGTGTTAAAAATATAGGTTATCATGACTGTGGTCTCTGAATGGAGTACTTAAGTGAGCAACTTCTATAATTTTTTTTATTGTTCCTTTCTCTTAATATTTGATAAACTAATATAAGCCTTAAATACCAGCTGCTCATCTCTTCAGTAATTAAGGTTATTACAGAAAGATAAAAAATTGGGTAAAATAACTGACTTTTTGTGATTTCTGTGAAATTTTTTCTGTTATATAATACTATTAGAAATTAAAGTTTAAATTTCTTGATATCTTGGATTTTAATCTAAAATGCTAAAGCTTTTTCATGTATTTATGCTTTTTTATTAATTTTTTTGAGGTATAATTGACATGTCACATTTTATTATTTCAAGTGTATACCATAATGACTTGATATTTATATACACTGAAGTGATATAAGTCTAGTTACTGTCTGTCACCACACATAATTGTAAATTTTTTTCTTAGATAACTTTTAAGAATTACTCTCTTAGCAACTTTAGCAACTTAAGTATGCAGTATTGTTTTACAATCTGTAGTCACCATGCTGTACATTATATTACTGTGACTTGTTTGTTTTATGACTGAAGGTCTGTACCTTTGACACTCTTCACCCATTTTGCCCACCCTCCATCCCTTCTTCCCTCTGGCAGTCACCTAACCTGTCTCTTATCTGTGAGTTTGTTGTGGTTTTGCTTGTTTAGATTCCAAGCAAATCTTGGAATATATTCACTTCCAAATATAAGTGAAATTATATAGCGCTTGTCTGACTCACTTCAAGGTCCATCCAAGTTGTTGGAAATGGCAAGATTCCATCCTTTTTGTCTGAGTGTTACTGTTAGTGCACTCAGTAAAGCCAATTTCTGACACCAGGTTGTGAGAAGGAAAATATAGCATTTATTGCAGAGTGCCAAGCAAGGAGTCCAGGGCGGCTAGTGTTCAAAACACCTAAACTCCCCAGTGGGCTTCAGGAAAGCATTTTAATGGCCACAGGAGAGAAGGGAGTTGCAGGGTATGTAATCAGCCCATGCACAAATCTGGTTGATGGAGAGGTAAGAGGGCAGTGTCATTGTCAGTCCTCTGACTCCAGTACATCTGGGGATTGTGTGCTCATGATCGTCAGGTAGTAATTTCTTGCATTTGGTGGGGATTTTAGTATCTGTTGCACAGCTCAGGAAATGTGCTTCAGGTACCGTTATCTAGGTACTTCAGAAAGAAGCTAAAACAGAGCATGCTGGGAGGGGTCTGTTATAGATAGGCCCCATAATGTCATGCTTGGTTACATGAGTAATATTCCCCTTTGTATACCTCATCTTCTTTCTCCATCCATATATCTATGGACACTTAGGTTGTTTCCATATCTTAGCTAATGTAAATAAGGCTGCTCTGAATATGGGGGTACATATATCTTTTTGAATTAGTGTTTTTGTATTCTTTGGATAAACATCCAGAAGTAGAACAGCTGGATCATATGGTTATTCTATTTTTAATTTTTTGAGGAACCTTCATACAATTTTTGATAGTGGCTGTACCAGCTTAAATTTCTGCCAGCAATGCTTGAGGAGTCTCATTTCTCTACATCCTTACCCAAAATAATATTTTTTGTTAATAGCAATTTGGACAGATGTGAGGTGATATCTCAGTATGGCTTTGATTTGCATTTTCCTGATGATTAATGAGGTTGAGCATCTTTGCATGTGCCTGTTGGCCATCTGTGTGTCGACTTTGGGAAAATGTTAAGGTTCTCTGCCCATTGTTTAATTGTTTTTTTTTTTTTATTGTAATACTGAGTTGTATGAGTTTTTTGTATATTTCATTAACACCTTATCAGACATATTGTTTGCCAATACCTCTCCCATTCTATAGGCTGCCTTTTACTTTGTTGATGGTTTCCTTTGCTGTGCAGAAGCTTTTTCATTTGATCTAATTCCCTTGTTCATTTTTGCTTTTTTTGTCTTTGATTTTTGAAGTCAGATCCAAAACATCACTGCCAAGACTGATGTTGCTTACTACCTATGTTTTCATCTATGAGTTTATGATTTCAGATCTTAAATTCTAGACTTTGATCCATTTTCAGCTAATATTTATGATTAGTAAGTAAGTAAGACAGTTATCATGTTCTTCATTTGTACATGCCTATCCAGTTTTCTCAACACCATTTATTGAAGAGATTGTCCTTTTCCCATTGTGTGATTTTGCCTCCTTTTTATTGACCGTATATTCATAGGCTTATTTATGGGCTTAAACACTTTTAAATGATAGTAATGAACAATAAGTGGATTTTCCCCAGCCTTATTGAGGTATAACTAACAGACAAAATTATAAATATTTGAAGTGTACCATGTGATAATTTGATGCACATATACATTGTGAAATGATTACAAAGATCAAGTTAATTATCACATCCATTACCTCACAGAGTTAACTTGTTTCCTGTGTGTCTTAAAAATGCTCAGGATGTATTCTCGTCAGGTTTCCGACATATAATACCATGTAACTGTAGTCACTATGCCGTACTTTAGTTCATTAGAACTTAAACGACTGTACCCTTTGACCTACATTTCCCCATCTCCACCCCCACCTCTCTCCCCACATCCTTTAGCAACCATCATTCTTCTATTTCTGTGAGATTGGTTTTTTTTTTTTTTAAGATACCACATATAAATGATACCATACAGTATTTATCTTTCTCTGCCTGGCTTATTTCAGTTAGCATAATATCCTTTAGTTTCACCCATATTTCATGATGAATAATTTCATGAATATTTCATGAATATTTCATGGTGAATAATATTTCACCATGTGTGTGTACATGTTTGTGTGTCTGTGTGTGCGTCTCACACTACATGAGTTTTTATGTGTTAAATTTTTTAGCTTGGTAGTAGTCAAGGCAGTATAGTTTGCAGTTCAGAGCACGTGCTTTACTGTAGTCAAAAAGAACTGGTTTCAGTCTCAGCTCAGGCCTACTACCTGTGTGACCTTACACAATTTCCTTAATTTCTGTAAGCCTAGCATCCTCATTTAGAAATGTGAATTCTAACAGTGTTATGAGAATTAAATGGGAAAAAGCATGGAAAGGCCTTACTTTGCCAAGTCCTTAGTGCCTGGCATATCATAAATCCTGAACTGAAGTGTTAGTCACTCCATCATGTCAGCTCTGCGCAACCCTGTAGACTGTAGCCTGCCAGGCTCCTCTGTCCATGGGGATTCTCCGGGCATGAATACTGGAGTGGGTTGCCATGCCTTCCTCCAGGGGATCTTCCCAACCCAGGGATCGAACCTGGGTCTCCTGAATTGCAAGCAGGTTCTTTACCAGCTGAGCTACCAGGGAAGCCCAGTCATAAGCCCTAGCAGCTATTTTTCAGTAAGCAGCCTTGGGCACCTAATATATATCACATGCCTGCTAGTCGCTGGGAATGGCGACCCCTGTGGGACATGGTGGCTGCTTCTGTGACATGCTTAGTGTAGTGAAAAAGGAATTACAAAGGGACACAACGCGTGTGTGCAAAGAACTGTGGTGTACAAAAGAAACATTCTGAAGTGACTGACTTGTTTATTTTAAAGAAGAGACGATACTGGCTTATTTATTTCAATTAATAAACTGCCATCATCTACACTTGGAAACCAAATAAACAGAGCACAGAATGAGTGATGCCGTGGGCTCCCATGGGGCAGCACAAGTGAGAAAGTCAGTGATACAAAGAAAATGCTTCAAAAATTAAGACTAGAGTCTATGGGACATTGGCTGTATGTGTTGTACAGGGCCATGTTTTGGTTCCAGGCGCCAAGATTGTGCACAGCTGTATTTGCCTCCACGTCAGTGGTACTGGGAGCCAGGCGTGCCCACTTGAGGATACAGGAACACTGGTGGCAGGCAGGCCCTAAGGCAGAGGCTCCCGTGTTCCTCCTGGCACTACAGCTATTTATGCAGTGACTCTTGTCCCCAGTCACGGCCACATTTAGGAAATACTGGCTTGGAATATAAGAAGATATTCCCAGTTCCCCAACTCTCCTGTTCTGTATCATGTATTTATTCATTGCTTCTATTTCATATACTTAAGAAAAATGATTTAAGGTGACAGTGCAACCCCATTTCAAGAAGAAACACTTGAAATGTGATCCACCAGTAGTTCTTTGATAGTTTTAGGTTTGGGAGACTCACTTTTGGGGAATGAATGGCCCAGGCCAAGTAGCCTCTCAGGAGAGGGTCACGTATTTTACCAGTTCATACACGTCTTTCCAGGTTAGGGAGGGCAGTCAGGAAGCAGAATCATAATATTGCTGTTTCAGTATTTAGTTCATGTAATCTGGAAATGCTAGTACTAATACCATTTCTAAAATATTCAGCATCTACAAAATAAAAATCAGTGAAATTAAACTTTTACACAAAATCTCAGACTTGTAAAAAAATAAAATTTGTAGACACATGAACAGACTTTCATATAGGCCTGCTGCTTCTTTTGACTGAACACCCTTCCCTTGTTCACCTTCCACAGAGCCAGCACCTCAGTCCTCCCCTGCAGTGGGGGTCTTCTGGACCACCAACTCTCTTGCCTTGGCTCTGGTTCCCAACAGTAATTTCTTTCCAGGCATCTTACCCTGCTGAAAGCATGATAACCCTGCCCTCCAGAAGAGAGATCAGCGTAACCTCCAAAACTGGGCTTTTTCAGGGTTTGTGGTGGGGGTTGCAGGGAGAGGATGGTAGGAAAGAATTGGAGAACTGGAGTGGGAGAGAGCTAAGAAATACAGAGCTGCTGATTGATGTCTGAAATAACTACATTGTACCAACAAAAATACTAGTATTTACTAGGTACAGTTGTCCCTCCATATCCATGGGGGATTGGTTCCAGGAATCCCCACCCCCATATCAAAACTCTCCTTGCTCAAGTCCCTCATATAAAATGATATATTAGTTGCATATAACCTAAGCACAGCCTCCCAAGTACTTGAAATCATCTCTTGATTATTTATAATACCTGATACAGTGTGAATGCTATGTAAGTAGTTGCCAGTGTGTGACAAATTCAAGTTCAAATTCAGTATACTGTGACACCAGTGCAATCATTAAAATAAATGCAGATTGTATGGCAACACATCATTATAAGGAGTTCATTCAGAATGTGTTTTTATTTTGCTTAGGATATCATTTTTTTCTGTTTTTTAGAAAAAACAAAATTTAAAAAATGCATAGAACACTTGCAAATTTCTTAGAATGAATTCATGGTTTTCTGTTTGTGAAATACTACTCCAGGTCAGCGTGATCCGTACTGTTGATTTTTTGTTTGAGTGCTTCTGTTGGGTTATGTGCTGGAACCTTCTGGATTTGTCATTCTTCCCCAAGCATTTTCCATCTGAGCTAGGTATAATCTGCAGAAGTGGAACATGTGGATAAGGAGGGCTCACTGTATACTGGGAAGCTGTAGAGCCAACGACTGTTTTTATGGTCACTATTGAATCTATTTGAAGTGTTCAAAATTTTATTTTGGTTTATAGAACAAGACACATGGTAAAGATCTTCTTTTGTCTTGAACAGACAAATAATACCTAGAATAAAATCTCTTCTGAGAAGGAGGATAGAAAATTTTAAATATTGGCACACACTTCTCCAGGATATTTGTACCTTTTGTAGGCACCTAGAGAATAAGATAACTTTGTAGAGTGCTGTTTTATGGTGTGTGTGTTTTAGTTGTTTCAATTCCAAAAGTCAGAGTAATTAGAGAAGCCGGCATGAGAATGAATCAAGTCAGCCTGGATTCTATATGTAAGACTCTACACGTTGTCTCCCTGGACTGGACTCTCTTCTCTAATGAGTGTTTCTCAGTCTAGAGAAGGAACCTGTTCTAAAGGATAAACAGGGTGATTTTTTTTTTTTTTTAGAATTTCTTTTCAGTGCTTTCATTGAAATATACATGAACACAAAAGGAAGTATACATATACTTATTATTCATAAAGCATTTAAACATTAGAAAACCAAAGCAGATTTACAAATTAAATATTAACAAAACTCTAAAATCAATAAAACAAAATTAGCTTCATGGATTTAATGTGATGAGCAAGAATGCCTTTCTGAAGCGAGACCCCTCTTGCATTGTGATTAAGACTGCAGGCTGCCAGGCCTGGGGACTTGAGTTCTGTGGCTTGTCCTGTACACCCAGGGATGACTCAGCTCTCTTTTGTCCTTTCACCTGCTATTAAACCTTCATTCATGCAGCAAGTCAGGACTGCTGTGGCCTTTTCTTGGGCACAAATGCATCACTTACAAAGGAAGACTGTTTTTTTCCCATTCCTTGGACAATTCAGTATACTGTGACACCAGTGCAATCATTAAAATAAACGCAGATTATATGGCAACACATCATTATAAGGAGTTCATTCAGAATGTGTTTTTATTTTGCTTAGGATATAATTTTTTTCTGTTTTTTTAGAAAAAACAAAATTTAAAAAATGCATAGAACACTTGCAGATTTCTTAGAATAAATTCATGGTTTCCTGTTTGTGAAATACTACTCCAGGTCAGCATGATCCGTACTGTTGATTTTTTGTTTGAGTGCTTCTGTTGGGTTATGTAGCAAACAGTATTCAGTAGCTTAATCTTTCAGCAGAGATTTCCTTTTTTCTCATGATAAATGAAACTAATGTACCTCTTAGATATGTTTGTAACTTACCTATTAGATATGTTTGTGGTTGTTTTTATTTGCAGGCATACTTTGGGGATATTGTGGGTTTGGTTCCAGACCACCACAATAAAGCAAATATTGCAATAAAACAAGTCACAATTTTTTTTGTTAACTGGTGCATATGAAAGTTATGTTTATACTGTATTCTCTTAAATGTGCAATAGTATTATGTTTAGAAAAACAATGTACACACCTTAACTAAAAAATACTGTATTGCTAAACAAGAATGCTAGCCATCATCTGGGCCTTCAGCAAATTGTAATCTTTTTGCGATAGTAGTGTCAAAGGTCACTGATCAGGTCATCATAACAAATGATATAAGAAAGTATGAAATATTGTGACAGTTACCAAAATGTGACACAGAGACATAAGGGGAGGAAATGCTGCTGGAAAAATGGTGCTGATAGTGGTATAAGACTAAGTGTTGCCACTGAACTTCAGTTTATTTAAAAAAAAAAAAGTCTCTGTGGAATGCAATAAAATGCAGTATGCTTATCTGTTATTCCCTTCCTTAAAAGTTTATTCAGATTTCATTTACATATTGATGGAATAGCTTCTGTAGGCCAAGCCAGGGACAACTTTCTAAATACCTAGTTATGAACAACTTTCTAAATATTTGATTTCTCCCAAGAGTAACTGTGTACGTGTGTGTCTCTGTAAGAGGTAGACTTAACATGCTGACAAATGAAGTTTGCATTAGGCATTATCTACTTTACTTAACAAGATTAACCTCTGAAGTCATGGTTGTAAAGCTCCTGCTTTGTTATTAGATTTCTTATAAACGAAAATTCTATTAATGCTATAAATTATGGAGATAGTGAAATGGTGTTTTTGTAAAGTTCCCTTAAATTTTTTTACAGTTGTTTTTAATGTCTTTCTCAGTCTGTATTTATCAGAACAACTGGTCTATTCCATCATAACTCCAGTCAGCTGTTTAAATATGGTGTTAGTTCCATGGCCAAATAGTCAGATAGGTTATCTATTTTGTTATTTGTTTTGTTATTTGTAGGGGATAAAAAGTTCAAGTTTTGTAATCCAACTAAGAGACTTTATTTTTCTTTACACAGAAGGCTCGGCCATCTATAATGCAGGTAAATGATACTTTAAAATTTATTAATGTATTTTTCCAGCAGTATTCTCTGTGGAATATTGTAATATTGCCAATAATGTGTTTCACTCTAGGATGCTGTAATGCTTTGTTCCTACCCTTTTATCTTTGATGCCCAAGCCAAGACCAAAATGTTACAAACTGATGCTGAACTGCAGATGCAGGTAACATATCTTAAAAATTATTTTTTCCTATTATGGGTTTCTTCCATCTTATACATTCAGTTGTAATTTTTTCCTAATAGGGGATAAAGTTCATTTGGGTAAAGTTGCAGTGTAACTTTTAGAACCTATAGAAAAATTTTCAGCAATTCTCTATTGAATAAAGCAAATACAAGTGAAGGGACATTTACATAAACTGAAGGTTGACAGGTGTCTTCATAAAGTGTTGTATAGTAAATATTTATCTTTGTGGGCCATACAGTCTCAAGCATAAAACTCTGTTGTAGCACAAAATTTGAATTTTACATAATTTTCACATATGTGAAATATTCTTTTTTTGATTTTTGTTTAACCGTTTAAAAATGTTAAAGCTATTGGTAGCTCAAGAGCTGTATAAAAACAGGCAGAAGGCCGGATTCAGTCAATGGGCCATTGTTTGCTGACCTTTGATACATTATTAAATGGAGCTTGGCAGTTCTTTATCAAGCCAAAACTTAAATTCATAGAGTTTTTTTTTTTTAAATTTAAACACATTTTTATTATAAAATATAATTGGTTTTGGCAAGCCTACAAAGATGTTTGTGAACTAGCAATCCAAAACTGTCAATTCCTACTGCTGGTGGATATGTAACTTCATTTATCTCTCTTCTCCCTCCCCATCTTTCTGACTCTGTCTCTAGTTCTTTTTTATACCTATCTCTATATATTTGTTTTTGCAGTGATATATCCATCATATTGACAATTTAAAGCTTTTTCAGAGAAAATGGACATTTTTCAAAGAACTGAAGGTGTTTAGCAAATGGTTATTGGGTTTCTTTTCCTGCCACTTGGAAAGTCACCATTTCTTCCTACTCTCCATCGTCACTTTCTTCTACTAAGATATTATTTCAGTCTTAATCCGCTTAGTCCAAATCATTTTCCTGGAATGAGTTATGCATCATATGATTCATAAAGTGTTTCAGTTAATCTCTTTGGGTTCATATTAGAAAGATTTGTGTGTTTTGTAAACATGACTGAGAAAATCTATTGGAAGAGTTAGGAGGAAAATAAAGAACAGGGTGGAGATGCAGCCTGTCTGCCCTGCCCTGTCCCCACCCCTGGTCCAAAGGCATGGCTGACAGCCATCTGCACTCACAGATGCGCTGTTGGGTGATAACTGTCTTCTTGGGTGTGCTGTTCCAGGTGGCAGTCAACGGGGCCAATCTGCAGAATGTCTTCATGCTGCTCACCTTGGAGCCTCTGCTGGCCAGAAGCCCCTTCCTGGTCCTTCATGTTCGCAGGAGCAACCTTGTTGGAGATGCCCTAAGAGAGCTGAGCATTCATTCTGATATTGATTTGAAAAAGCCTCTCAAAGTGAGCCCTTCAGTATATTTATCTAAATAACCTTCCTGGGTTTCTTTAAACAGCATCAGATGAAGCAGCAAAGATCTTATTAAAATCATGGAATACAGCCATTCATTATTTCTGTCATTCATTTTACAAGAATTTACTCACCTCCTTCTGTCCAGTCACCAAACAGACCACCTCAGCGTGACATCAGATAAAAATGCCAGTGGATTATTTGAGGGACTATAGGGCCTTCTTTGTCTGCTCTTTTCCGTGTACCTGTTCCCACTGTACCAAAACCACGCAAACAGTAGCACTGCTAAAGCTTCAATTATGTAAAACTACCAAGCCAGCAGCATCTAGGAAGTCTTTGGATGTCAAAAATTTAAGGGAAAGAAGGTAAAAAAGAAAACAGAAAAGTAGTGAAATTTTCTGGGCAGCTGGTTGTCTGTCCTGATGGGCCCTTTTTAGTACTCTGAAATGATTAAGAAGTCTTTCCTCATAAACTAGGCATGTTTGTGTTACCACTTAATGTATTCTTGGGGCTTAGCACAATGCTTGGAACACAGCAACCGATCAGTAAATATTTAGTGAATTATGGAAGTTTTAGGTCATTTACCTTTCCCTTCAGAAGACTTTCCTAACTGTTTCCAGTCCTGTTGTAAACTCCATTTCTGCAATGTAATAGACAAGAAACTGATGGTATCCATGGTACTGTCATCTTTTTCAGAATTTCAGTGGATACCATCAGTCTGCCTGGGAGTTCTCCCTAGAACTTCTGAGATAGATTTTTGATATTGCAAACAGAAGGTGCTCTCTTTGCCCCCCGTTTTCAATTACTAATTCAGATGAGACACTTTTTGCTTGATAGCATGTCTAAGTTAAGTCTTCTGCTGGCATCCATATAATCAGAGTCCTTTACTCTCCTCTAGGCCACCTTGAGCACATTATTCAGGATAATTTTTCTTTCTTTCTTTCTTTTTTTAGCCACACAATGTGGCATGTGGGATCTTAGTTTCCTGATCAGGGATCAAACCTGTGTCCCCTGCAGTGGAAGTGCAGAGTCTTAACCACTGGACTGCCAGGGAATTTCCCAGGATAAGGTTTTTTAAGTGCTTTTTATTTTTAGCTCTGTGCCTGAGCCCTTCCATTAAAGTGCAGATGATAATAGTAATTTCTGTGTGTAAAACTATTCTGAGGATTAGGTTAATAGAATTTAAGTGGCTGGAATGTAGAAAATTCTTAATAAACCTCATCCTTTGGTTTGCTGTAGTTGTTACTTTGGTTGGGTCCAGCGTGCTCCATATAGATCTGTGATGGGTCTCTCTGTAGCCCCTCACAGATGTGTCTGCTTGAACTACTCTCTTCCCTTTCATATTCACCAGTTAGCTTAAGACCCCTACTGAGAGAGATTTCTGTCTTTACTAAGGTTAGTCATTCATTTTCTCTGTGTGCCAGAACATTTACCTCTCAGTGTACCTGACTCTTTGAAAATATATCCTTGAATTGTTCTTGTTTTTTTATTTTAAATGTTCACCTCTCTGCCCCAAATTGATGGTAAAAACTTTCTGTGAACATCTGGTAAACCTCTGACTTTGTCTCTATACCTTGAAGTGCCCAGTAAAATTTTGTGTGATTGTAAGTGTCTTGTTAATAATCAACAGATACACTTTGCAATTTCACTGCAGCAGTGTATCCTGTTACATCTTCCCTTCTTTGTCCTGACTTTGGAAAGAATTTGCAAAAAAACCCCAAAACCATAACCTGACAATGATTTCCCTGAAGGACAAATTCTACTTTCATTATTTTAAGGTCATTTTTGATGGTGAAGAAGCAGTGGATGCAGGTGGCGTCACAAAGGAGTTCTTTCTTTTACTGTTGAAAGAATTGTTGAATCCCATCTATGGAATGTTTACCTACTACCAGGATTCAAATCTCTTGTGGTTTTCTGATACGGTAAGTTAGTAATGTCATCATTCAACAGAGAGATTGAACTAAACTTCCTTTTTGTTGTCAGACCAGTCCCTAGCCTTCTGACGTTTGCAAAGGGGAGCTATAACAAAGATAATCATTTAATGTGTATAAAGAGTGGATGCAGTCTTCATGTTTCACCTGTTGCCAAGACCTCATAGTTGCGTTTTGTTGCCTATCAGTCCCATTTCCATTTCTAGTAGGTAAGCTCCAAGCATTGTAAATCCTCAAAGGGTAAAGAGTATGGCAAAGAAATTGGTTTTATGACATATAAAAAGTAATTGTCAAATATATCTTATTTTAATAACAGTGATAGTGTGTATATGGATACTCATACAGATATATGCATACACTTTATTTTTGAAAATGCTGTAGGGAGAGCTAGGTTTTAAAAGGTATTCTCATTTCAAGCAAACTGTGGTTTCTTTCTTTTTCTGCCAGACTTCTCTCCCTATATCTGCATTGTCCTGAAAAGTAGCCGTTAGCCTCTTGTGGCTATTTTAATTTCAATTTTATTTAGTTAACATTAAATAATACTTGTGCTTCCCTGGTGTCTCAGATGGTAAAGAGTCCACCTGCAGTGCAGGAGACCTGGGTTCGATTCCTGGGTTGGGAAGATCCCCAGGAGAAGGGAATGGCAGCCCACTGCAGTACTCTTGCCTGGAGCATTTCACATTCCCTCAGTTGTACTAACAGCCATTCAGGTGCTCAGTAGACACGCGTAGTGGCTGACACCTGGGACAGAACAGGATAGAATGTTGCCAGCACTGCAGGAAGTTCTATGGACAGCAGTGCTCTAAATGCAGATAAGCTGTTCTCTGTATCATAGGTGAGCTGTAAATGCTTAACTTTGTCTACATTGCATCTTTGGGGGACAGTTGAACTTTTTTTTTAATACTTTATTCTAAATACTGCAGTTCTCATCCACCTCCCATAACAATCACTATTATAAAACAGATCGTTACTCTGTATTTATGCTCATGTTTATGTTAAACAATGGGCACATATTAATTTTCTAACAATATTCTAGTAATTTCTAGGGACATCTTTTTTTTTTTTTAAACCTCTTTTATATCATTCGCAAACATATACAGTTGAACTTTTGTTAGGGATATTTCTTTGTTTCAGAAGGTAACAGTAGTATAGATCTTTATTCTTTCATTCTGAAAATATTTTAAGGTAAATCATAGATGGTTTTGAGGGTGCAAACACTGTTTTTCTTTTTAACACATTTGCGCATGTGCTGAAAGTGTTTCGTAGAGCACAACTGGTTTCACTTGATTGGCATAACCTGCGGACTCGCCATCTACAACTCCACTGTCGTGGACCTGCACTTCCCGCTGGCTCTCTATAAGAAGCTGCTGAACGTGAAGCCTGGCCTGGAAGACTTGAAAGAGTTGTCACCCACGGAAGGAAGGTACAGAGCTGAAGGACAGGAGCCTGGCGTCGAAAACTGCTCTTGGCCCTGAAATTGAAGGTTGAAAACACCACATGTATAAGTTAGAGTTTCTCATTCAGTAGTGCTGTGTATGTTTTGTCTTAAGACTGAGGTCCACAGCTACTGGCTTGAAACAATGCCTGGGTCACTCTAGGGACAGAAGGAGAAAAAGTAAAAGGGAAGTCATAGCTGCCCAGGAATCCAAACAATCTCTCCTTTTCTTATCCTGAACAAAATATAAAGACTTTGAGATTTGTCATAGCCCATAAATAGCAGGGGAGAAAGTACTGAAAAGGGAGCCTATATCTTTTTTTTTTAAGTTACAGGTTTCCCCATCCTTTGGTATTTCTCTTTTCTGTGTCTCCTTGACTTTCACATTATGACCACATGTGCTGCACTTCTGGTCACCAAATGTGTGTGGGGTTTTCTCCCACATGGCCAAGTAATTCTGCATGACGCCAGCTGGGCGTCCTACAACTTATCTCAGTTCTGACACCGTCTACCTGGAGATAGAGTTGGATCCCACAGGTTAAGGGTTTCTAGTACCCTCATCCCAGAGGAATTTACAAGGATTTGGGGAGCTCTGTGCTAAGGAACTGAAGGCAGCGACCAGTATATGTATTTTTTCTGTTATCTCATGGAGCCTTTTTTAGAAAGTAGTTTAATTGGGATATAATTTGCATTCCGCACAATTCACCCAGTTAGAGTATATAATTCAGTGACTTTTAGTACATCCACAGAGTTGTACAGCCTTTGCTCCATCAATTTTAGGATGTTTTCATCACTTGAAAAAGAAACCTGGTTTTCTTTAATCAACATTCCTAACTTCTTCATCCCCCAAGCCCTGCTGTTGCTGCTGCTGCTAAGTCGCCTCAGTCGTGTCTTACTCTATGCGACCCCATAGACGGCAGCCCACCAGGCTCCGCCGTCCCTAGGATTCTCCAGGCAAGAACACTGGAGTGGGTTGCCATTTCCTTCTCCAATGCATGAAAGCGAAAAGTGAAAGTGAAGTCACTCAGCCATGTCCGACTCAGAATACTGATTTTAAGATGGAGATAAAGTGTATTCTCTAAGGTGTTCTCTGGAAATGAGATGGTCACACCACCAGTATAGGACACCAATACAGAGAAATCACAAAGGACGTGGGGCAGGAGAGCGAGGCACAGAGAGAGGTAAAGAAAATTTAGAAGGAATATTAAAAAATGGCAGAGGAGACCAGGCAGGGTTACTTTTTTCGTAACTGAGAGTGACAGAAATGTGTGCTGTTTTCTTTGCCAACCTGGCTGAGAATGATATATTTCAAGTAATGATCTTGTCTGGTTAAGTGAAAAAAGATTTAAATTCTGCACGAAAAATTTTCTTTCTGTGCAGCTCATTATGGAACTGCCAGACTCTGAGCTCACTGAAGAAGTGTGAATGAAGTCTGCTTATAAGAATGTATTCTTGTGATAGCTGCGATACGACCATTGTTGGCATAAACAGGTTTCAGCGTTCTTTAATGTGTTTCAGTGTTCTTTAGAGTTCTTTGCACACAGAGCCCCTTGCATTAACAAGTAAGGCTAGATTCCTAAGTGGACACTACAGTGACTTTGAAGCTTGTTATTTATGATGGGAAGATTATCCTTCTAATGCATACAGATAAAGCCAATCTGTAGGACCACTGTAGGATCATCTCCTCACTTATCTACTTCCAAAGTATACTAGGGTTAAAATAACTGTGTCAGATACAAAGCTGTCTGATTTTCTTCATCAATTCAGTAATATTTGTCAGCAGGAACAGAGGAAAATTAATGAGCATCTTACAAGTCAACTGGTTGTATGACAGTTTTTTCAAAATATGTTTAACATGACTTTCAGTCTGGATTTATGTTCATTCAAGAATCTTCTTTTGTAGTGTTTCCTTGCAAATAATATGGACATGTGACTGGGATAGAAACACTATTGCCATGTGTGATTTACCTCTTTTCTTTTCTCTGTCACACTGTGATTAGGAGTCTTCAAGAACTGTTAGATTACCCTGGGGAAGATATTGAGGAGACTTTCTGTCTCAACTTCACGGTAAGGATTTTCTTTACTTACGACCATATTTGTCTTTTTTATCATGCTTACAAGTCATAATGAACATAATTTTTCTCCAACTCAAAGAACAAATTCAGAGACCTCTCTGAATCAAACTATTTTAGTCATAGTATCTTTTTTTATCAATGTATAGTTGTTGTAGAATATTAGTTACAAGTGTACAGTACAGTGATTCACAATTTTTAAAGGTTAAACTCCATTTATAGCTATTATAAAATTTTGCTCTATTTCCCGTGTTGTACAATATATCTTTATAGTTTATTTTATACCTAACAGTTTGTGTTTTAATCTCCTATCCCTATATTGTCCCTCCCCTCTTCCCTTTTCCCAGTGGTAACCACTATTTTATTCTCTAAATCTGTGAGTCTACTTCTTTTTTGTTAAATTCACTAGTTTGTTGTATCTTTTAGATTCTACCTATAAGGGACATCGTACAATACTTCTCTTTCTTGGTCAGACTTATTTCACTTAGCATAATACCCTTCAAGTCCATCCATGTTGCTGCAAATGGCACAGTTTCCTTCTTTTTTATGACTGAGTAGTATTCCATTGTGTACATAAGCCATTCATCTTTATCCATTCATCTGTTGATGGACACTTAGATTGTGTCCATACCTTGGCTATTGTAAATAGTGTTGCTTTGAACATTGGAGTGCATGTATCTTTTTGAATTAGTATTTTTGTTCTTTTTAGATATATGCTCAGAAATGGAATTGGTGGATCATATGATAGTCAAAGTATCCTGGATATTACTGGAGTTCAGTAAATGTGTTGACTAAATAAATAAATGAATAACTATATACTTAAGAAAATTACTGAAGTATTATTCCTCTTTACTCCTGTGTTGTTGTTTGCTGCTGTTGTTTAGTCTCTGAGTCATGTCCAACTCTGTGGCCCCATGGGCTGTAGCCCTCCAGGCTCCTCTATGCATGGGATTTCCCAGGCAAGAATGCTGGAGTGGGTTGCCATTTCCTTCTCCAGGAGATCTTCCTGACCCAGGGATTGAACCCATGTCTCCTGCATTGGCATGTGGATTCTTAACCACTGAGCCACCAGGAAAGTCCCTTTACTCCTATACGTATAATATATTTTCTAGAGTTCATATTTTCTCTTTGACTGCATTTACTGGCAACTCCATATCTTAAAACTATCCTATAAAGTGCCGACATTCTCTGATTCTTTTTCCTCCCAGGAATCTTCTGTGGTAATGTAAATAGTAATTAAGCTACATTTGTTCCTAAGGCTTCTCAGTCATTTGGGGTCTAGAAAGATAAGTAGTCAACAAAATTGAAACGTTTCTTTATTCCCCCTAAAATATAGATTTGTCGAGAAAGCTATGGTGTGATTGAACAGAAGAAGCTAATACCAGGAGGAGACAAAGTGACCGTGTGCAAGGAGAACAGGTTAGTCTTGACCCCTCACTGTGCACGTGTGACTTCATCTCTCTGCACTTTTAAGACCAAGACTAAAGTTAACTTTCATCCCTTCTTCAGAGGGGATAAGAGTGCTAGGGCAGGTTTGCAGATTTAATAGTGGAGGAAGCAGTGGACCTGGGTTTAGAAGGTAACTGTGTTTGTTCTGCATCTCTGTCTTACTGGCTTTGACCCTGGTCAAACCATATAACCTACCTGATCTCAGTTTCCTATCCTGTCAGTTGGGTATTAAAATAACCATTCTGCCTCCCTCATGGGAGACTAAGTGAGATAATTTATAGGAGAATATTGTGACATTTTGGAATGAATGAGCTCCCAGCATCTATAGAAGGTTTCCGGTATCCATCAGAGTGACTGGCACAAAAATGCTCCAAAAAATATGTGTTGAATAACCAAATGTTATAAAAATGCTTACTATTATTGGTGGTGGTTTTATTGATGAAGAATTTGTAATATAGATTTTAAATTAGATTCTTTGTGCCTCATGAAAATTAATTCAAGTACATCTGATTTTTTAGTACGATTTTCTGTGTTATCTCTTTGAAGGAGAAAAAAGTTCAATTTTGTTTGCTTTTGAATTAGGGTGAGGTTGTTGGCCATCTGCATGTTAATTAATTCAGTTTGCAAACACTGAGTGCCTGCTGTGTGCCAAATCTGTTGCTGGATTTAGGAAATAAGTAACTTTTATCCTCAGTACTAACTGGGAAGGGACAGCATAATGAATAATTGCAGTAGATTATGGCGCGTGTGGTAGGTAGATGATAGAACAAGTGCCGTGGGACGGAGGGAGAAGCCACAACACTTTCGCTGAACATCGAAGAGTACGAATGGGAAAAACATTTTGGGCACATGGAATAATGTGAGTCAGACTCTCAAATTTAACACATGATAGAGAATGGTGAGTACTTGTTGGGTGGGGGCTAGTGTGTGGATTAAGGGTGGGTGCAATAGTATTGGGGTGAAACTTGTCAAGACCTTAAGTGGTTTTGAAGTGGGACATGGTTGATCTGTTTTAGAATAATAACTGGTGGCCATATGGAAACGGACCATGTTTGGGGAGACCCATAGGAGACTACTGAGGTGACTCAGGTGTTAGGTGGTGAGGGCCAAAATGAAGGCAGCAGGGATGCAGAGTCAGCTGTGTGTTGGCTATGTAATGAACGGGAGCTAGTGCCTGATTACATATGGATCCTACTAGAGAGGCATGTATTGATAACATGCATGTATTGAGGCTTCCAATTTGGACAACCAACAGGAAACAGAATCTGTAGAGCAGAGTGGAAAGTAAAAAGAGTTCCTATTTTTTTTTTTTAAGAGTTCTATTTTATAAATGTTGATTTTGACATGTCTGTGTGATACCTAGGTGATTTTGTTTAGAGCTGAAGATTTATGTATGTCTTGAGAAGTCTTTTTTTTTTTATCAAGTCATAGTTTGTAAATAGGATATTTCCTTTTTCTTTTTTGCATTTAAAATTTTAATACAATTTTTAAAGGTTACTTTGCATTTTCAGTTATTACAAAACATTGGCTACATTCCCCATATTGTACAACACATCCTTAAGCCTATCTTACACCCAGTAGTTTGTACCTCCCACTCCCCAACTCCTTGTTGTTCCCCCTCCCTACCCTCACTGGTAACCACTAATTTGTTCTTTGTATCTGTGAGTCTGCTGCTTTTTTTTGTTATATTCACTGATCTGTTGTATTAGAAGTCTTATTGTCAGTAGTTTGTTTAGTTACTTATGCCAACCTTAACCACCAGTGAATTTGAGATTGCCTACACAAAGAAAAACGTGGTGAAATAAAAAGAAGCAAGTATGGGGGAAAATATATGTTCTTAGAGTTATATATATTAGAACAGAAGGGAAACTCTTGTGATTAGGACTTAGAGATCATTAACACATTGGGTAGAGAGCTGTGGGAAAAGGTTACAGATATAGAGAAGTTGGATGCTGTTTTGGGGATGTTGAGAAATGAAAGCTCTGGGTTTTAATTGGCTTCTTAATGTACATAGTTACAAAGATGCAGACAGAAATCCTATATAAGTGATGTACATTGGCTTCCTCCCATAAATCTTCCCTTTTGAAAGTAGGAGTGACAGAAAAACTGACAGGCCTCTTCTTCAATCCTTTTGCATTTTAAAAGATAGCTAGAAGCCAGGGTGATCTAATGTAGCATTCAGTAATCTTTTTTGTCATGTAAACCTTCCAGACTACCCAGGAAGTGTCAGCTTTGGGGAAAGTGTGAGCTATAATACCAGAGTTAACGGAAATAATGCAGAAGTTGCCAAGGACCCAACAGGTGATCTTGACTCTGGGAACCTAGTATGGAGGCTAGTCTTGTCTCAAGTAGGTGTGTTACCAAGTTTGAGCTCACTCTGTTCACTGCATGCAAGGCCAATGAATCTTAGATACAAGGTGCTGAGGCAAGGAATATGACTTTATTTGGAAAGCTGGCTGACAGAGAAGATTGCAGACTGATGTCTGAAAATAACCATCTTGTCAGGACCTGGATGTCAGCTTCCTTTATAGAACTGAAGGGAGAAGCAATGAGGAACTAAAGTCAAAAGGCAGAATAGAGAGGGAGAAGCAGTGAGGAAGTAAAGTAAAAAAGGGTCTTCAGTTTTGCAAAACATCTCCGGGAAGGGCCAGCCTTTGGAAGGGTTGTGTTCAGTTCAACTGCTCATTGCTCATCCTGTCCAACTCTTTGTGAACCCATGGACTGTGACACACCAGGCTTCCCTGTCCTTCACCATCTCCTGGAGTTTACTCAACTCGTGTTCATTGAGTCAGTGATGCCATCCAACCATCTGATCCTCCGTCGTCCCCTTCTCCTCCTGCCTTCAATCTTTCCTAGCATCAGGGTCTTTTGTAATGAGTCAGCCCTTGGCATCTGGGGGCCAAAGTATTGGGGCTACAGCTTCATAATCACTCCTTCCATTGAATATTCAGGACTGATTTTCTTTAGGATTGACTGCTTTGATCTTGCTGTCCAAAGGACTCTCAAGAGTCTTCTCCAGAACCACGGTTCAAAAGCATCAATGGAATGTGTTAGTCTCTTCTTTTTTGTAGTCATTCACAGATGGGCAGGGTCAGATTATCTCTTTATGAGCTGAACAAAGGCACTTCACAGTCAGAGTAGCAGGGTTCTTTGAGACAGGCCATTAAGTATGATTATAATAACTGCAAGGAAAAGCAACTCAAAGAAACAGTTCCAACATGGAGTCAGAATTATTTCTTCTCTGCAGCAGGTGTTTGATTTGAAACTCTTACTTGATAAGAATGTTTCAAAGCTAAAAGCACTGTCTCTTCTTTATCTGTATAACATTGGTACTTTTATTAACTGCTAATGATTTGTTTAATAAAAGCAGTATTATTCCATGAATAATTATTATGAATTATTATTCCATAGAATCTGATAATATTTTTAAAATTGGGAAATTTACAGCAGATCATCATTGGCTAAAGGGCAGAATCAAAGGCAGAATAACAGTGACAGTCTTTATTTTCCTGGGCTCCAAAAATCACTGCAGATGGTGACTGCAGCCATGAAATTAAAAGGCGCTTGCTCCTTGGAAGAAAAGCTATGACAAACCTAGACAGCATATTAAAAAGCAGAGGCATTACTTTGCTGACAAAGCTATGGTTTTTTCCAGTACTCATGTATAGATATGAGAGTTGGACCATAAAAAAAGCTGAATCCCAAAGAATTGATGCTTTTGAACTGTGGTATTGGAGAAGACTCTTGAGAGTTCCTTTGGCAGCAGAGAGATCAAACCAGTCAATTCTAAAGGAAATCTGTCCTGAATAGTCATTGGAAGTACTGATGCTGAAGCTGAAGCTCCAAACTTTGGCCACCTGATGTGAAGAACTGACTCACTGGAAAAGATGTTGATGCTGAAAAAGATTGAAGGCAGGAGAAGGGGATGACAGGGGATGGCAGACTGTGTCTCAAAATAACTATCTTGTTGGGGTCTGGATCTCAGGTTTTTATAGAACCAGAGAGAAGAAATGAGGAACTAAAGTCAAAAGGCAGAATATAGAGTGGGAGAGGCAGTGAGGAAGTAAAGTAAAAAGGGTCTTCAGTCTTGCAAAACATATCTGGGAAGGGCCAACCTTTGGAAGGGATGTGTTAAATCTCTTCTTTCTCTCTCTTTCACTCTCTGTTTTTCTTTGGCAGTCAGTCATTCGCAAGTGGACAGGGTCAGATTATCTTTCTATGAACCAAATAAAGACAGTTTAACAGAGTGGCAGGGTCCTTTGAGGCAGTCCACTGTATATGATTATAACAGCAACAGCAACCAAAAACAAGTCAAAGAAATAGTTCCAACATGGAGTCAGATTTGGCTCTTCTCCTCTTCCTTCCTGGTTTTGGTGATCACTTGATAACGTATATATGTACATATGTAGATACGTCTATAGCCTTTAGACTTTTCAAAGGATGTCGGAGCTTTTGCACCAGGTTTCAGACAATATAGTGTGTGCATCATTTGTTCTGAGCTAACAGTAGGCTAGGCAAGCAGCCTGAGGAAGGGCACATTCAGAATTTCTTCACTTTCTAGTGAGTCTTCCTAATGCACTGAGTGTTGGATACATTCGGTGGGGAAAGAATGTTCTTGTGCGGGCATAGGAAATTTGTGGCATAGTCTGCAGAGGAGGCAGGTATTGGGACTTAACCCTCATTTTTCGTGTCTTTATAAAATTGTTTCTCCCAGAGATTTTTTTGTCTCTGCCTGTTTTGTTCTCTTTCCTTTTGTGGGTCTGAGTTTTTTTCTTTCTGTCTCTTTGCTTTCTCTCTCTCTCACTCTGTCCTCTTTTTCAATAGGTATTGAATCAGCAGTTGAATTGACTTAATAGTCGAGACACAATCTGTGCAGGAATACTGAAATATCACCCAGTTTGTTTAGGGTATTAAGCTGTTCTCATTTGCAACCATAAATGAAATATGAAGACAAAATTAATTAATTGAATCGAAAGGGGTTCAGAGAAATCCGCATGAACAGAGGAATCTGGGGGTGGTGGGGGATGGATATGGGTGGAGCTCTTGGGAGGACTGCCAAGATCTGGATACTAGAAAACAGAGACGGGGAAATAATAAAAAGGGGAAGATGAGAGCAAGGGTGGGATGATATGGGAGAATGGCATTGAAACATGTTAATTATCATATGTGAAATCAATCCCCAGCCCAGGTCTGATGCTCCGGGCTGGTGCACTGGGATGACCCAGGGGGAGGGAATCGGGAGGGAGGAGGGAAGGGGGTTCTCGGGGGGGAACATATGTAGACCCATGGTGGATTCATGTCAATGTATGGCAAAACCAACACAATAAAGTAAATAAGATTAAAAAAAATAATAATAAATATCCAAGATTTAAAAAAAGAGGGGGGGAAGATGCTCTGTAAAGTTGCGAGCAAAGAAGTCTCATGATAGAAGTGGGTCCATGGCACACTTTCTTTCGTCACCTTTTTTTCCTTTTCCACCATTTTTATCTCTTGCTGACAATTGGGCTGCACCCTGCAGGCCTGCAAGCCCTGTTCTTGCCCAATCTCATGACTAAAGAAAAAACCCGGAGTCAGCCACAGAGACGTCAGTGGTTTAATGGATGGGGGTTCTTACCGTGTGAAGCGAGGTCCTGGAGTGACTCACCACCTTGTGTGGTCGATAGCAGGCGGGACGTGGCAGCCGGCTCTGCTACTGGGGAAAATGGGGAGGTGGGTACCAGTTATGAGGGGAATTGATGTGAGGTTGGCTCTTGGTTATCAGGGAAACCAGCAAGGGGGGGACATGCCCCTCAACACCCCTTTGATAAGCTATCTTAGTGGAGATGTTCTGACCTAGTCATGAGCTGGGGCCTGGGACAAGTGTGTGGAAGGTCAATCATATGAGTAGGGTGTGGGTGAAGCGGGCACCGGTTGAGCAGGGGTTGTACAGAGCGCAACAGCTCAGCCACCTTGAGTGTCCCGACAAGACACTGACACTGCTCATCCAATGAGTGGTCCTCAGAATCAGTGCAGAGAGCAGGCTTTTGTTTGACGTCAGTGGGTTCCTTTTCTCTTTCTTTGCAGTTGTTTGCCCCTAATTGACTTCAGGCCTGCTTCTACAAAACATTTTCCATAAGGATGTTCTGATGACATACAGGTTCCTGAAAAGAAAGAGAGTACATAACTTCAAGGGAGTAATAAATGGGACCTACATTATTCTTTTACTTATATTACGAAACTCCATTATTCTGCTACCATGACTTTCTTAATTAAAAAGAGTAGCTTCTCTCTTTCTAAAAAAGTTTTTAAATCTTTGTGTTGAAAAATGTGCTGTTGTTTTAAATATTGCCAGGCAGAGGGGGATTCCTGTTTTTATTGCCAAGACACTGTTTGACGTTAGAATAGGGAATTGCTTCTGTGTTAGATGGAAGTTTGGGTTTTCACTTTTCTGGGTTGCTAGCACTCACTGAGCACACGGTGGGGCCGTCCCCACTGCTTTAGGCACTGTTGTCCATGACTCTGTACTCGGTGACAGGAGGCCGGCCCCCTTGCTTTCACAGTTATCTGTTGGACAGACTTCTGAGAACCTAGTGTGGTTACTGCCACATTATTAATATTGCTGTCATAGTCAGGGACAGGCAGAAAAAGACGTTAATTCGTGTTTGTTTGTTTTTCCCCTTTATCTTTAATGTTGTGAGGGGCTTCCCTCATAGCTCAATTGGTAAAGAATCTGCCTGCAGTGCAGGAGACCCCGGTTCGATTCCTGGATAGGGAAGATCCCCTGGAGAAGGGATTCTGGCCTGGGGAATTCCATGGACTATAACAGTCCATGGGGTCGTAAAGAGTCAGACACAACTGAGCAACTTTTACTTTCACTTAATGTTGTGAAAAGTAGAAGTGTTATCATCAAAGCATTGAGATCCTGGAAAGAAAGGTATACAGTGGTGAAAGATTAATCATTTCCTTTTGACTGTTACATGCCATAATCTTGTCACTGGGTATTTTCATAAATTAGGCTAAGAAAATAAAGTGAAAGAGCCGAAAGAATAACACCTGCTGTATTTTTAACTTGAGCAGTTGTATGTATAGATGCTGCTGGCACTGAAACTGTTTTTATTGAGCTAACAGTAAGATATTTGCTGTCACCACTGCCCTGAAGGAAAATGACAGAAGGATACCAATTCTGTATCCATAATTTATTACATTCCATTTGGTCTTAAAATTGCTTTCTTTCCTTGGACAAGAGCTGCAGACAGATAAATGAATTATAAGCATCCAGGTAAAAGAACACCCTTGGGTGATTGCTGGTGACCACTGGCATCTTATCTAAATCTTGCCACAACTGGTAGTCACATCTGGATAATACTGTACCACATGACTTAAGTATTTCTCACACTCTGTAATATGGTGTTATTACCATCAATTTTTAAAAAACCCACATGTCATTCTAGATTCCTTCCAGTTTAACTCAAGTTAATCAAATCAAATGCAATTAATATCTTCCCAAGTTTATTCCATATTAAAACGAGAGTTGTATGACATGTGTGTGTACTCAGTCATGTCCAACTCTTTGCAACCCTGTGGACTGTAGCCTGCCAGACTCCTCTGTCAATGGAATTTTCCAGGCAAGAATACTGGAGTGTATTGCCATTTCCTACTCCAGGGGATCTTCCCAGCCCAGGGATCAAACCCAAGTATAGTGTGTCTCCTGCATTGGTATGCACAGTCTTTACTGTGCTACCTGGGAAGCTTTAAAAAGAAGATGAGGAGAGGAAATAGTAAAAAAGAGATGCCAGTCTTTCCTGGTGGTGCTAATGGTAAAGAACCTGTCTGCCAGTGCAGGAGACATAAGAGATGTGAGTTCGGTCCTTGGGTCGGGAAGATGCCCTGGAGAAGGGCATGGCAACCCACTCGAGTATTCTTGCCTAGAAAATCCCGTGGATGGAGTACCCTGGCGGGCTACAGTTCATAGGACTGCAAAGAGTTAGACATGGCTATAGCGACTTAGCACATAGCACAACTTAACATAAGTGCCCCCAAGGGGCACCTAGATTCTATAAAGAGAGTGTGAGAATAAAACCCACATATGAGAAACACTTTTAGTGCCTTAAGATCAACTGAAGTTAGGAATGCTGAGACTTCACTTGATCTCTTGAGATAGTCTATGGAAGGTGTAGTCTTTAAGATCTGCATGGTACTTGTGCTGGGCTGTTACAGGAATACAGATAATTAAAATGCTAGTAACATTTCTCGAATTATTCCCATGTGTCAGGCGGTATTCTAAGTTCTTCAATACAGCCCTCTCCACTTTATAGTTGAAGAAACTGAGGCACGGAGAGGTATAAGTTACTTGCTCAGGTTTACATGGTTAGAAGTCCAGAGTTCAAAAACCAGAGCCAAGATTCAAAGCCTGTTTGTTTGAGTGAGAGAGCTTGTACTCTCAGCACATTGTCACTAAGAGGCCAAGACCAGAGTTTCAGGGTCCCTGTGTCCCTTCATCCCTTGAAGATAAATAACTTGAAGAGTTTGCTGTTTTCAGTTAAGACAGACTATGCAATTTTTAAAAAACAAAGTTGGCATTGTTAAAAACATACTATATATTTATAAAATTGTATGTCTGAATTTTTTAACTTAGGTTGAGATAATGCATAAACTATAGATTTATTATAAAGCGCTCATGGACAGTCTTAATAATGACTGCACAGCCCACTATGTTAATGTATTTTTTCCCTACTTTCCCTTTTGAGTGTCTGGCTTGTTTGTGTTCTTTTTTTCCTTCCCTTTATTTCTTTCTCTTTCCCTTCCTTCATTTTTAATAAGACTGTATCAGACATCTTAAGTATAAAACTTTGTTTTTAAAATTGCTCTTTAATGATAAGGTCCCAAGGTTGAAATGGAATTAGTGTATATCATTTTGAATCTGTGGCTATTTTTGCTAAATTGATTTTGCTTATGAATTACACCAACTTATATATTATCATCAATGTGTGAGAGTACTACTCTATTTCATCTAATCCTTAAAAATACTGAGTGTTCTTTTTTTTAAAATCTAGTTTAATAAGAAATTTGACTTCACTTGTAAAATTTTGTATTTCTCCCATACATAAGCTACTTTACATATTCTACATAGCATTGATCCATTTTTCTGATGTTTGCCTATAAAATATTTTTCTTAAAAAGGGTGAATTAGGTAGAAGTGATCAGTGCACAACGTTTTAATGAATTAAATGCCACTGAATTGTTCATTTTAAATGGCTGATTATGTTTGTGACTTTCATGTCAATAAAGAAATGTTTGTGTCCATGTGTATGCACATGCAGATGTGTCTTTGTATGCTTGATGGTAAACTCTGAGTCCGAGGGAGCTGCTGTACTGTGCGTGGGCTGTGGGCATCAGCCTGCTGCAGTCTTCTGCATAATGCTCAGAGAGACTGAGTTGAATGCGTAATGCACACGCTGCCTTTCTTTTTGCCAGTTATGTTGTGTGTTGCTTACTAATTTGGGTCTATAATGGATTAAAAGTGGTTTATGAGTGAGAGTGTTTGACCTGCCTTAAAGGGAGGGTATTCTACTACATATTAACATGCACATTTTATGGCTGCCTGAGGAACTGTCAAATAAGCAATTCAGGAAACAGAAGGGAAAGGTCAGCCCAGTTAGGAAATGGTGGAAATTGCTTGACATTATGAAGGGCATCACATATGTGCCTGTATCCTGAGAAAAGTGGCCAACAGTGGTATGAATGGTAGCTAGAAAACCCCATACCTGAAGTTGTATATATAAGTGAAAGAAAGATCCAGACCTTGCTAGAGGCCTGGACCACTTAGTATTGTCCTTTCAAGATGTGTCTGAACAGGATTGCAGTATTTCCCTTTTTTAAAGTAGTCTGCTGACGTCATTTATATATTTCTCTATTAAAACAAAATGATTTTCATATGATTTCTATGAACTCTTTTTTTTTGTATTTTATTGCACATTTTATTCTGTTTGCTGCTTGCTTTTAAAATGTGAAGTCTTTTTAAATTTTTAGAACCTCTTAAGTTTTGTGTTGTTGTGTCTGCTGATTATTTCTTTTGGTCTTAAATCACTCTAGACTTAATCTTTCTCTGTCCAGTAATTGATACATTCTTAATAATATATTTTCTTCCATCATCTTTTTTTTTTGAGTCCATAGTTTAAGATAAAAATCTTAACGTTGTTTCCATATTAGTAAATAATTAAGTGAAGGTTAAGGTAGTTATATGGTTTGGGTTTTGGCTTGAAGTGTAGTAAATAAAATGTTAATATGGGAAGAATTGACACTTTTGTGATATTCAGTCTTACCTTCCAAAGGCCTGTTTTACATTTCTTTGTGATATTCTTTTTTTTCCTTTCATAGGTTGCATACATTTTTAATTGAGGTTTTTATAAATATTTTTATTTCATATACCATGAGAGCCTTTTGCATGTATTTTTACCATTATTAATGCCTAGAAATAATTAGTGATTTTTATATTTTTATCTGGTAACTGGTAAGTTCCTCAAACTTACTGAATGTGATAGCTTTCAATTGATTCTCTTGGGTTTTCTATATAAAATCACATCCCTTCTAAAAATTTTTTTTCCCCACTAATTACACACATTATTTCTTTCACTCTTTTTTGTTTTTGTAGGACCTAGAAAAACAAGTCTTTTATTCCTAGGGATAAGAAATGAATATTGAATTTTATTAGTTTTTCTTTTTTTTGCTTCTGTTCCAGATAGGCATGATTAAGTTAACCATTTATTTCTTCTATAATAAATTATTTTGATTTTCTTTTTGTTGTCTTGACCCTAAAGAAGACTGTTATATTAAGGTTTTACTCAACCATTGCAATAAGCAACAGGTCAGAGCTTCCTTCCATTCCCTAAGGTAAATCTGTCAAATGTTACTTCTGAATAATTTTAACCCTTAGGGAAATGAAAGAAAACACATCTGTGTGTTTAAAATTTGGGGGAAGTCACTTTTAATTTTATACTTCATTTAGAATGCCCAGATATAAAGTTGAAATAACCTTTATATGCATAATGTCTTTTATTCTTTCTGGGAGGAAATCAAAATCTGATTTTTATATGGAGGAAGAACACCTTTTATTGAATTTACTTGCTTAAAAATGAAAGCCTACATTCTTAATAAAATCATAAACTTAAGAATATAATGATAAGCATTTTCTCCCTTTTTGTAACTTACGGGAGGACTGAGTTTCAAATCTTCCTTTTATCTTTCATATAATAATAACAATGTTAATAACAGCTGAAGTACTTTGAGCATTTAGTGTCAGATGCTAGTCTATGAGCTTTATGTAAATTAACTAGTTTGTTCTCCATAATAACCTGTGAGGAAAGCACTATCACTATCTCCTTTTATAGATAAGGAGAAACTGAACACAGATTAACTGAATTGCTGGAGATTGATCACTAGTAAGAGGCAGAGCTGGGATTTCATTCCAGGCAGTCAGAGAATGAGTCCTTTTGTTTTTTGAAAATACTGTTTTATTAACACCACAGTGGTAAACAACTTTATGCTTAAATTTGTTTATAGATCACACAGTTCAAAACCCACAAAGAAGCTAAGAATCTTTACATTAAATGTGTCCTCCTAAAAATCCTTTGCTGTAAGCCAATCTGTTCCCAAGCGGTAAAATTTGATTATGCACCATTTTATATTAATATGTCACATTTACATAGCAAAATAATGAAGGCACAGCTAACACAAGCAAACTTAAACCCTTTCTACTTCTGAGCAGTGGATGGCGGGGGACACACAGTTGGATTGGTTCTTCAATTTCCCAAACATTAGCTTCAGTGAAGAGTTCTGATAATTTTCACAGCTACATTCTAAAAGCTACAAGACAAAAAGACATCACACAATTCAAAGTACATAACATTGGATACACATGCTTTACAGAATTTACTAGAATTTTACATTTTTTCAAGTAAATTAATACTTCTAAAATACTAGATAAAGGGATTTAATACTTAAACAATTGGGATTTGTTTTACACCTTTGTAAATAGACATTACCAAGAAAACACATAAACACGAGACTGTAAATAATGAACACATACGTTGACAGTATTGTACAGGTCATTCACCCTCCTTCTCAGAACAGTCTTTAGAATCTGAAGTGGCAGTTTTCTGAGCCTCATTAACAGTATTGTCATGATCTCCAGCACCGGCTTCCTCCGTCTCTCTTCTCTGAAGTGTAAAGCTGATGTCTGCGTTACAAAAACAGTCTTAAAGATGAGATCTGTCTTGAGTTCTGCTGCTGCTGCTGCGCTGGAAAAATGCAAAACTAAAGAAACTGAAGAATTCGGCACTGAGAACACTTTCAATCTCGACTTGGGTGTTCCGTGCCTAGTGCGATGATACTGTGATGAAAGGATTTTCAAAGTGACGTTCTTTAATTCACATCTACTTGACACCCTTAAAGTCTCAACTCCATTCCTCACAGAAGAGATCATGAAAAATCATTTTAAATTTAGCTCATTTTCAACACCTGTTGGTATATTTGTGTTCAAATTAGAAATCAAATTTGAGACGCGCTGGGCAGAATCTGATTGCGTCAATTTCATAGTATTTTAGGAATGTCAGAATTGATTCCTACTGTACTTTGGTCCAAAACCTGAGCCGTTCAAGTCCACCAGTTTGTACAAAATAATAATAATCGGGGTTTTAAATCTGCGTCGTCATTCTCTTCTGCAGTCTTTGCCCCCGCTTATTTCTTGGCGTCATCAGGCACTGCAGAGTGGGGACCCTCATCTTTGCCGGCAGCGGTCGCCCTAGACTCTGCCGCAGGCTCTTCCTCCTCCTCCTCCTCCTCCTCTCCCTCCTCCTCATCCTCGTACTCTTCGTCATCATCTTCCTCCTCATCACCCTCTAAGGTCCATGCACACCCCTCCATCTCACCGGTGAGCTCTTGGATCTTAGCAAGTAAGGGCTTATAGATGTCATTATACTTTTTCTCCAGAGCCTGGAATTCCTTGTCAAATTTGGCTTCTATCTTATCACATCGCTTCTGCAGCTTTTTGAGGGCCAGGACGCGGCATTTCACCGAGTTAGGCAGGCTCTCGATAAAGTCATTTCTAGGCTTTGGTGCATTCTCTGCAGGCGTCTGGGGCTCGTCAGCCATCTGACCGACCGCACCGTCGGAGTCCCCGGACGCGCTGTCAGAATCTCCCCCCTGCGCACCGCCTTCCGCCATTACCTCCTCCGCGGCCGCGGCCGCGTCCGCTGCCGCCGCCGCCGCCTGGCTGGGCTCCGCAGAGCCCTGGTTCTGCGAGTCGGCCATGTTCGAGGAGCAGCGCAGAGATCTGGGGGGCTCCCACAGAGACCCGCACCCGAGCTGCACCACGGCGGTCCTGCGGCTGCGGCAAGCGGCGCTGACGTCCGCCGGGCGGTGACGCGCGGCCCCGCCCTGCCCCCGCGGGCCCTGGACTGGCTCCCGGTTATCAGCTGATGGTGGGGCCCTCGAACCGCACCAGCGGCCTCCTGTTGCTACCCTGCTCTCGCCCGCACTGCGGCCAACGTCAGGACCGTCTCCTAGCTACCCTGCCTCCCCCCACGCCTGCCCGCGCGAACCCCTCCCCGAGTAGAGAGGAGCTGGGGGTGGCGGCAGGGGTCCGCGGCAATTTTTCACGAACTGTGTGGACGGGGTTAGCCTTTGCCACTTGGCTCCTCTAGCTCACGCAGGTGCTTATTTATATACATCTGCCAGTATATCTGCCTTGGCATTTGTCTCCATCTGTCTGTAGCTGGCGTTGGCATCTCGGGGTTACTCTTGGGGACCCGGCTTCGATCACCTCAGATTTCACTGAAGTCCTTGCCAGAGAGTAGAGGCCTGGGGGATCTGCCTCCGTTCCACCCCCTTAGGGGCCTGTGGGGGAATTTCACAGTTTTCAGTCCTGTCTCCCCTCGTCCCACCCTCAGCAGCCCCTCTTGCCCCTCTCTCAGCCTGGTGGCCTATATACCGGTAGCACGGTCTTCTTTCAGTTAGGCGGACCCTGGAAGCAGTTTTGGAGCCATTTGGCCAGGAAATGTCTGAAACCCTGGGTATCCTGGAATGTTCCAGAAGGCTCATCAGCAGCTTGGTCCTGTGGGGAGGACTAAAGCTGGAGAAGGGCCAAAGAAAGCAAAGCCTTCTAAGCTGGAGGCCCAGGGTAAGGGGCCCCCGGCGTTATCGGTGCTGAGGCGCGTGTTGAACAGTGCCGTTTGCTAGGGATGTACAGTCACACACGTACACACAGGCGTCGTCCGCAAGACGTGGTTCAGCATCTGCTCCGAGGGTCTAACTGGTGATTTGCATATGAGAACGCTTAAAAAAAAGTTATCAAATACTAATCTCTTGTTTTCTAACAGTCAAATAAATGGACATTTTAGTTTCCTATTTATTAGATCAAAATGAGAGCTTCTTGAATAAGGATAAGAGCACATTATTTTAGGTATAGAGGCCAAACAATCCTTCCAGGACTTATTCAGGAATATTTTCAAATTAAGTATTACTTATACAAATGCTTTTTTCCCCATTATATTGGGACTTGATGAAGTATTTACATAAAATACATGAATGTAAGGAAATTAACTGCCCAAGTACATTTGGTGCATCTTTTTAGGTCTTGTAAATATTAGTTAATAATAGGCAAAGCATTTAGTGCTAACAATTAGGAAGAACTTGGTATTTTGTTTACAAAATAGTTAAATTGCATTTATTACTCAAAGATAACTTGCAATAATGTACTCTTAGAAAAGGACATCTTGGTGCCCTTCCCCAAAGAAACTTTACAAAAGGTTCAATATATCCCCAGTAGAAAATATCTTGGTTGTTTTGTACTTGTAATTCCTATTATTTACTTTCTTAATTATGTTTCAGATCATTTACTTTCTGCTTCCCTGTTACCATTCATAATGAGATTTTTTGGTTAAGGTTGAAATTTCGATCCTAACTCTGAATTTGGTGTAATAATATATCATATTTAGTTGGCTGATGCCATACATATCTAATACATCACCTGCATGTTCCCTATACCATCTTGTGATAGGTACAGCTGCCATGAGATTAAGAATGTGTTTTCTAATTTTAAAAAATAAGGAACTTAGGTGAAGAAAAAGGAAGTGAAATGCTGTCTTACAATATGTATCACCTGATTGGCAGAATCAGGGGCAGAAGCGAGGCCTTCAAACTCCTGTAATACAGAAGCTATGACACACTTTCAAAAAAGACAAAACTAAACCTAGACTTTACTCAATCTAACTTGAGTTACTTGAAACAACCAGGATGTACCCATCTTTTAGGATTTTTATGTTCCCATCTTAAAAAATCTTTAAACTTAGTGTTAAGCTAGGCTTTACCAACCAGGGTTCTTGAACTCCTTAATAAATGGAAATTGATAAGAGACTAGATGATAAATTCAAGCAAGGCTTTTTTGGGACTCTTGCTGCCAGCAGAAGGGTACTAAAACAAGTAACTTCCTTGTTTACTCCCTGTGAGGATAGGAGGGATGGCACTGGGAAGCAGCTTTCTTATATGGGGTACGGGTAGGAGTAGGGATGGGTTCAGGCCAGAGGGGTGGCTTAGGTGGTCTGCCCACGCCCTTGGTGGCACCGTGTGCAGGAGGCATGTGCAATACCCTGCTTTTGCTCCTGATGCCCTGCTTTTGCTCCCAGCTCCTCAAGTTGGCTCCCGGAAGTTGGGTTTTTGGTCTTTTGTATCTTGTTCATAAATTGCCCAGAGAGTCCCTTGTTACTTCCTATTTTGTTGTTGGAGGAGAGGTTTGTCCATATACAACCATTGCAGCAAAGGGTCCCAGGTCCCACCAGTCTCAAGGCTGCTCTTTTTTCTCCTTAAAAGCCTGTATTGAGATATAGTTCATGTACAACAAACTTTGCCCTTTTTAGGGTACTCTGACAAACACATAGAGTCATGTAAACACTACATTAATCGAATTGTAGAACAGTGACCTCATCTTCTTCAAATACCCTCACGTTCTTTCCCTTATTGTCAACCTTGGCAACCACTGGTCTGTGATCTGTTTCTGTAGTCCCCAGCATGTCATATCAATGGAATAAATGTGTAGCCTTTTGAGTCTGGCCTTTTTCTCTCAGCATAATGAATTGTAGATTCACCGGTGGCAGCGTATGTTAGTAGTCTGTTCCTTTTTATTTACTGACTAGTATCCCATTTGAGTAATTTCCAATTCTTTGTAATTATGAATAACGCTGCTGTGAACATTCATCAACAGATTTCTATGTGAACAAAGGTTTTTATTTCTCTTGGGTAAATACCTAGAAGTGGAACTGCTAGGTCATATGGTAAATGTAGGTTTAATTTTATAGGAAGCTTCCGCAGTGTTTTCCACAGTGGCTATACTATTTTGCTTGTACCCTGGCAATATATGAGAGTTGCAGTTGCCCCACATCCTCACCAGAATTTCCTATTGTTGGGTTTTGTCCTCTATTCTACGAGCCGTATGTAAGTCCATAATAATTAATGATAACATCTTCCAGTGTGCTTACGTGTCATTTATATATCTTCTTTGATAAAATGTCTGTTTAGATCTTTTGCTCATTTTCTAAATTGGATTTTTTGTTCTCTTACTAATTTTCTAATGTTTTTTATATATTCTGGGTACAAGTCTTATGTGAGATATGTGTTTTTTAAATATGCTCTTTGGTCTGTGACTTGTCTTTCATTTTTGTAATAGTGTCTTCCAAAGGCAAATATTTAAAATTTTGATAAATCTGTTTTATTAATCTTTTCTTAATAGATTATGCTTTTGGTGTCATATTTAAGAAATATTTGCCAAATTCAAGGCCATAAAGATTTTATTTTATGTTTTCTTCTAGAAGTTTTACAACTTAAAATTTCACACTTAGACTCTGATCCATATTGAGTTAATTTTTAAATAAGTGTGAGGTATATGGGCTTCCCTGGTGACTCAGTAAGGAATCTGCCTGCAATTTGAGAGACTCGGGTTCAATCCCTGGGTCAGGAAGATCCCCTGGAGAAGGGAATGGCTACCCACTCCAGTATTCTTGCCTGGAGCATTCCATGGGCAGGAGCCTGGTGGGCTACAGTCTATGGGATTGTAAAGAGTGGGACACAGCTGAGGGACTAACATTACTACTACTATAGGATATATACCTTTTGCATATTGATATGGTACGATTTCTTAAAAATACTATCCTTTATTCACGGAATTGCTCATTCAAATTTGGCAAAAAGTAATTGTCCATATGAGGGCTGCCCTGTAGCTCAGCTGATAAAGAATCCACCTGTAGTGCAGGAGACACCAGTTTGATTCCTGGGTTGGAAAGGTCTCCTGGACAAGGGCATGGCAACCCACTCCAGCATTCTTGCCTGGAGAATCCCCATGGACAGAGGAGCCTGGCAGGCTACAGTCCATGGGTTACAAAGAGTCAGACATGGCTGAGCGACTCAGCACAGCACAATTGTCCATATACTTGTTGATCCATTTCTGGACTTTCTGTAGCATTGATTTATGTGTCCTTTCACCAGTACCACACTTGGTAACTGTGTAAGTCATGAAATTAGGTCCTTCAAGTTGGTTAACTCTGTTCTTTTTCAAACTTATTTTGCTCTTCTAGTTCCTTTGACTTTCTATGTTTATTTCAGAATTGGTTTGACAAGCATTTTAAAAGACCCTTGGATTCAGACTCTGAAAACAGTTTGCAATGCATATAGTACCTGCTTTTTAAGAATTATGTGTTTAAAAGTTTTAACTCTTGTTATTAAGAGTTGTCTCATTCTGTGGGCTTTATGGACTCTAGTGTATTATTGAGGCTGCCAGTAACACATAGTTGGGAGTAGCAAGATGAGCTGTCATACTGTCAAGTCTTTATCTCTGCTTATTGTAATTTCTCACACACCTGTCACATTGGGGGAAAAATAAGAAAGGTGGATGATGGGAGGGCACTTTGGGGAAGTGGTTGGGAGCACAAGCCTGTACTCAGACATCTGGCTTCACTTTTTGCCCTTGCCCATTTACTAGTTGTTTGTCTTGAATTCAGTTCTCAGATTGGAATATTGATAGCATTAACTTCAAAATGTTGGTTTTGTTTTGAGTTTTTGTGTATTTGTTTTTATTGGGCCACAATTCTCATACCATAAAATTTACTCAAAGGGTAGTCTCAGTACCACTGAGATAGTGTGTATCCAAGTACTTACCATTGAGTCAGTTCTTCACATCAGATTGTTCGTTGGATTTTTTAAAATATATATTCATTTATTTGACTGAGCCAGGTCTTAGTTGTGGCATGTGGGATCTTTAGTTGAGGCAAGTGGATTCTAGACTTGGAGAATAAGTCTCGTTGGTTCTGTGCTCTAATACCTGTTCTGTTTGCAGCCAGTTAATTCTATTGGCTCATTTCACACCTGTGGAATTCTGGCAGTCTTTCTTCATTTTTTTATTTTAAAAAACCGTCCCTGCCCCTTCAGTGCAAGCTGGCAGTGTTCCTGCTTACATAAAATTCTCACAAAACTTTCCTTCCAGGCAATTCATGGGGGTCCACGCCATCAGACAAGAGGGTCCTTCACAGATCTTTCCTGGATAGCCACATCTTTACCCCTGGCTTCTACAGAGATGGTTGACTGGATCCATAAGTCACATGCCTGATCTCTTTAGCAGACCATGGTTCAGCCACATCCTTGGCCTTGTTTTCAGAGCATGCTATCTGGATAGGCTGAGGATTTCCAAACTTTCCAGTTCTATTTCTTTTTCGCTTAACAATTCCCTCTTTATCTCTTTCCTCTTGCATTTTACTATAAGCAGCAAGAAGAAACCAGGTCACACCTTTAATATTTTGCTCAGAAATGTCCTCTACTAAGTAACCAAGTCCTACTTTCTGTAAAACATTAGAACATTATTTAGCCAAGTTCTCTGCCACTTTATAACAAGATGGCCTTTTTCCAATTTCCAAAAAAAAAATGTGTTCTTCATCTCCGTCTGGGACTTTACCAGAGTGCTTTAACATCCATATTTCTATCAATATTCTGCTTATGATTTATATGTATTTTCTGTGACAGGAGAAGCTTTCACTGTAGCTCTCCTCTTTTCTTTCTGAGCCTTCACTAGAATCTCCTTTAATGTCCTTATTTCTATCAGTAGTTTCTTCAAGGCAAACTAGGCTTTTTCTATCATGCCCACAAAACCTTTCTAGCCTCTAGTTATTACCCAATTCCAAAGTCACTTTTAAATTTTTAGGTATGTGCTATTGTAGTACGCCACTTCCTGGTACGTAAATCTGTCTTGGGGTTCTCCAGACAAAGAGAACTAATAACACACACACACACACACACACACACACACACACATACACATAAAGATAAAAATTGATTTTAAGGAATCTGTGTGTGCGATTGTGGGGCTGGCAAATCAGAAACGTTTAGAGCAGGAGGGCAGGCTGAAAATTCTGGCAGGACTTGATGTGACAGTCTTGAGTCAGAAGGCAGTCTGGAGGCCAGATTCCTTCTTTGGAGAACTTCAGTCTTTTAGAGCCTTCAACTGACAGGATGAGGCCATCCACATTATGAAGAGACTAATCTGCTTTACTCAAAGTCTAAAACTGAATCACATCCAAAAAATTCCTTCCCAGCAACATCTTGAGTGATGTTTGATCAACAGCTGGGCACCTTAGCTAAGCCAAACTGACACATAAAATTAACCATCACAGACTATAATACAAAATCATGCTGATGGTACTTTTCTTGTGTAGTTGTACCAGAAAAATGTTACCAACTGTTGACAGAATTTAAAAAATGCAGTACATGAGAGCTGCGAGTTCTGGTTTTATTCAGGGACCTTACAGAGGACTATAGCCCTGGAGACAGTTTGTCAGCTAACTCTAAGCAGTTGCTCTAAAGGGGCAGGGAAGCAGCCAATATTTATGAATTTTTTGGCTGGGAAATATATGGAGTCAGGCATACATCTTAGTAAAAGATTACTGCTAATCATAATCAAAGAAGTGCTTATCTTTATTTGGGAAGATGAAAGAATCTGGGGCCATTGAAATTCTTCTTCAAGTATGTATTGAAACTATTGAGGGGTCCATATATTCAAAACACAAAACGCTCCATTCTGCCTTGTGTCCTGAATTCCTTTCAGTGTGTACTGTAGGTCAGTGACTGCAATAGCAAATGACTTGATCTTTGCAGAACTGGATGGCGGGCAATGTTCTTTGTTTTACCATTACCTCCCTTTAGATCATACGTTGAACCAAGATTTAGGAGACATTTCATGACCAATTTGTCCCACAGTACTAAGAAAGTTCATTCCTAGGTCAGGTGAGGATGTTCCCTTCCCTGTATCTAGAGTTGCACCATTAAAGTTAAATTTGTATAGGGCTATTATTGTTAGTTGCTGAGTTGTGGCCAACTTTTGCAACCCCAAGGACTGTAGCCCACCAGGCTGTTTTGTCCATGGAATTTCCTAGGCAAGAATACTAGAGTGGGTTGCCATTTCCTTCTCCGGGGATCTTCTTAACTCAAGGATCAAACCTGCATTTCCTGCATTGCCGGTAGATTCTTTTTTTTTTTTTGCCGGTAGATTCTTTACCACTGAGCCACCTGTGAAGCCCTTGTACAGGAATGTATACATGATCAGTTGCCTCAAGATATTGAGCCGTCATTAGTTTTCTTGAAGATCTTGTGACAGTGGGTAATGCAAGAAACAACCACCTTATACAGGATGTAAGTAATACAGCTAGTACCATTAATAAGACCACAGTAGAGATTTGTGCATGAGCTCCCAAAACGAAACCAGCTCCTAAGTAGACCACCAGGACTAGGAAGTAGATCGCTTAAGGCAGAAATCAGATTCTTCATGTGAGTCATTAAATGGGTAATATTGGAGGATTCATCTGGTATAAGGATGCAGCATTCAGTTTGAATTACGACTTGTAGGTGCCTGCCTCTTTGAGATGCTGTAAAGATATTGAGGGCCATGTGTTTTATAACACTGCTTTTTTTCATCATAGAGATCTCAGAATTCAGTAAGCTCATAGCCTGATTACTGTCATTTAAGGCCTGTTGGGTGAATTTTGTGAAGGCTTTGATCTGGGTGGTTACATCTTCCAGTCCAACTGAAGGCACAGAAATAGCTGCTAAATGATCGGACCAGTGAAATACAGATCTCTTGATCCATCAGGCCTGTATACGTTGTAAATTTGTTGGAGTCACATCTAAATTGGAACACACACGGTCTTGAGCCCAAGGGAATCCTAGGATACATCTTCCTATCCATTCTGGCAGAAACCAAGGCCCCAAATCAGTGCCACAATGCCATGGAGTTCCATTAGGTGCAAGTCAGTATTTCTGGTCACCTGACCCAGTCTTGTTTCATACTAATTGCTGTATTTAAGGGAAATAGTATGTTGGCATTGTTCATAAGGCACTCAGCTTAATTTTCTATTGTTATTTGACTGGTTATCTTTAATATGATTTAATTGTTCTCGACATAGGCAGGCCTTTAAACTTAAATGATTGTAGCCCAATGTGAGCTATATAAATCCACCCCACAATTGAGGGAGGGTCTTTTCTAATAAGTGGGAAGTTACATTCTTTGAAATTTAGCTCATTGTTCTGATTGAGCTTGAGTAACCTTAAAAGGGAATTCATGTTATGGTCAGGGTCAGAAAAAGTATGATTGATCAGCCAAGTGAGGGATACCCATCTAGTAATATCATTAGTGGCCCTATAACTTCTTTCTTCTAAAATAAATTTTCTAAGGGCCATCCAGTTAGAGCCTTGGAGATAAGAAATCCACCAAAGTAAACCAGAAGTATTGGACATAGGTAAGTGACCACAAGTCTGAAAATTGGATTGATTTTTTTAAATTGTTAAGGATTATTGTTCATGATTAAGAAAAAAATGATTCGTATGCAAAGGTTCAAGAAATCAACAAAACACTATAAATGATCATATGGGTCTGGTCTGGCATTTTAATATAGCTGTCTTCTCAGCCTGGTGTGGATGTAGTTTTTCCTCTGAGTGTTGTTTCAAGGGGATTTTGAAGTCAGGAGCTCTCTCGATAGACCAGTCTGGTACAGGGCTCTTTTTCAGTGGGAATGTAAACCCAAGGATCATTTCCCTTTAGTTTCACTGTGTATAAGCTAGTCGTGAGTACCTGATGAGTAGTATCTAGGTTGGAGAGAGTCCTTTGAATGATGTCTTTCCAGTATATAATTTCCTGGTTGCAGGTCATGGGGCATCTATCTTCATGCAAAAATAGATTACTGTGGTAAGCTTCAGAAATAAATTTAGAATGTCCTTTTAATAATTCAGTTAAATCTTACAATACAACGTATTAACAAGGAGGCATCTAGGGAGTTGAGTCTTAGGCAGTAAATACAAACCACAAAAACAGTTAACACTAGAAATCAATATTCACACGAAATAAATTTTTTCTCTCTAAAATCACTCTCATTTCTCCCAATTATGGGCAAATTAAGATCATATAGGATCTTCGAAATTGCTTTTGCTGAATCTCTTCATAAAGAGTCTCAGATTGAACATTTAAAAGGTCCCTCAGGCCAGAAAAGCCATGTCAAGGACTAGGCATCAGATTCTGCCTGCAAAATCTACAGATTGGGGCAGGTTCCTCTCCTCTTCAGGTCCACAAAAAATCTTGAGATCCATGTACCTGCCAGGAAATAGCCGCCCTTATTCACCTGATAAGGCTTCTAGGAATCCTATAAGAAAAGTACTAGGTTGTTTTTCAAAGGGGCTTTATGGTACCATTAAGTCCATCTCAGATCTTTGAAGTTGTCTCGCCATGTCTGATTTTTTGTATAGTCTCAAATATGACATCCCATCCAAAGTTATGATAATATAACCAGTATTTCCAATTATTTCCTGTTATAAAGAGAACAGATTCTTATTGAAATTGTGCAAATAATTATATTTCCATGAAAATAAGAATACTCACCAAGAGTTTCCAAATTCTGGAGAAATCAGAGAAGTGATAAATATTTCAGTTCTGCTTACAAAGGTATAATTTACCAAACGGCTATAAATCATAATTAGCTTAAGAGGAAAGAGAAAAAGTTTTCTCAAATCTGTGAAAACAAAACATTAAAAAGAATCAGCAGTAATTTTTCAGAGACTTAAAAGTTATAGCCATCCTCATCAGTTCACTCAGTCCCATGTTACTAATTCTTGGTCCTCTGTTTACAGTATTATGAAGCCATCAGGTTTTCCATTCATGTTCTTTAATTTCTTACCCAGTTACGTAGTATGATCTGAAAGTTACCAGAAACCTATGATTGTCAAAAAATCCTTTCTATAAGTCTACTTGGAGATAAAGCAGTTTTGTAAAAGCGTCAGAGTAAAAGAGTAATTGTATATTGATGACAAAAGACTCAAAAAGAAGTTAAAGACCTGACTACAATGCATTTGTCAAGGAAATTTGGGCATTTTTACACACTATTACAATATTAAATTTTATTTATTTTCATTTGATTACATAGCCATGTAGTTTAACATATCAAGTAAACCCAATTAGTTTAATATTTCTCTCAAAGATGTTTCAGGGGCCCTCTGGAGCATCCCAAAGTTATCTACAGGTCAAAAGAACTTCATTTAGAAATCAATATGAGGAATTTTGTCAAAGATATCAAGAGTTTTTAAAACTCTTGGTCAAATAGAATTATAGGTCACTGTGAAACAATACTTACCACTTAACCAAAGTGACAAAGATTCAAAGGCAAATATAGAAAGTTACAACAGATTACTTAAGAAGTTAAAAAATCTTCAAAATCTGTTATCAAAATCATACCAATACTCCAGCAAAACTTTGTCCTCTTAACAGGGAGCCAAATTCTAGTTTTGCACCATCTTACCTTTAAGGTTGTAATTCATTTACTCAGCTAAGTTTATTCTACTCTTAGCCAGTCCAGACCATCCACAAAACTCTAAGTGTTTCTTTTTACATCATTCTGTGACTTCCTTTTTTACCTTTAGATTTTTTCCAATCTTTTTTAGATTCTGTTGTCATGTAGGTCATTATAGAGTATTGAGTAGAGTTTCCTGTGCCGTACAGTATGTCCTTCTTATTAAGTTACCCATTTTATATATAGTAGTGTATACATGTCAATCCCAATCTCCCAATTTGTCTTCCCCACTGGTAACCATAAGTGTTCTGTGTCTCTGACTCAATTTCTGTTTTGTAAATAAGTTAATTTGTGCCATGTTTTTAGATCCCACACATAAGCGATATCATATGATATTTTCTCTGTCTGACTGCTTCACTCCGTATGACAGTCTCTGGGTCCATCCATGTTGCTGCAGATGGCAAAATTTCATTCTTTTTGATGACTGAGTAATGTTTCATTGTGTGTGTGTGTGTCTCACATCTTGTATCTATTCTCTGTCAGTGGACATGTAGGTTGCTTCCATGTCCTGACTATTGTAAATAGTGCTGCACTGAACATTGGGGTGCATGTATCTTTGTGAGTTATGGTTTTCTCTGATACATACCCAGGAGTGGGGTTGCTAGATAATATGATAGCTCTGTTTTTGTTTTTTTAAAGAACCTCTGTACTCCTTTTTCTGTTTCTCTCTTTTTAACCTCTCTTTAGGACAAATTACTCTCTTTTCCCTTAACAGAATGCATTTCTGTTCCTTATAGCTTGGTTTTTTTCCTTGCATACAAAGATGTTTCTCTTATTAATTTTATTAGTTTTAATTACATATATTAACTAGAATTCTCAATTTTTAAAAACTTAATTTCTAGTGAAAACTAAGAAATAAGCAGTTTTAGACTTTTATTTTAGCATTTTGTAGACAAACTTATGAATGCTCTTGGTAATTTCTTAAAAAAAAGTGCTTTCTTATAGAAAATGCCTCCATGTGGTGCCAAGCATATTTATTAATAGTCCTGAATATCTTTATTTCTTCTGTAAAAGGAAATCTATGTTCAGTAATTAATGTTTCAGTATCTAATTTTATTTTGGAATGATTTAGATATTCAATAAATTTCCATCATTTAACATAATTTAGCAAAACACCAAAGTTTCAAGTAACCAAATATTTGGAGAAGCTGTTTTTCAGTGAACATACCATAAAAAACAAGGGTTTCTTGGTGGCTCAGTAATAAAGAATCCACCTGCCAGTGCAGGAGATGTGGGTTTAATCCCTGGGTTGGGAAGATACCCTGGAGAAGGACATGGCAACTCACTCTAGTATTTTTACCTTGAAAATCCTGTGAACAGAGGAACCTGGCAGGCTGCAGTCCATGGGGTTGCAAAGAGTCAGACATGACCTAGCAACTAACAACAGACCGTAAAATATAATTATTCCTAAAGCGACCTAAAAACTGTCATCTCATTTACAGTTAATTAACATATAAAAATTCCATAATACCAGGTTATTTTTCTTGCTGACAAACTTTATAATGGAAATGAGATTTTGGTGACTTTTAGTAAACCTCGGTACAAGTATTACTCTTAATATTGATGACTTTAAAGAGTCTGTATTAGTTAAACTAGCAAACTAAGTTTAGTACTGAATATTAACTTAAAACTGAATATTTACCAGATCATGTGACCTGAAATTCATTTGGATTAGTTTCTCCTATATTGAGACTTTATATAGTGCCTAATTTCCTTTAAGTCAATTAAGTAAAGACCTCTTTTACAAATTAATTTTGGCAATACCATTTAGAAGTAGAGACATTTATCTATAATGTACACACAGACATATAAACAGATATAACCAGAGATCTCATAGCTTCATTTTAAAACTTAGTCATGAATCAAGTATTGGAATATAAAACTCACTAGTTTATAAATAACAGTTGGAATAAGTTTAACTCGCTTGGGTTGAATATTTATTTATTTATTTGTCTGTGCTGGTTCTAAGCTGCAGCACCCAGGATCTTGAATCGTCATTTTGGCATGCGGAATCTTTACTTGTGGCGTGGGAACTCTTAGTTGCGGCATGTGGGATCTAGTTCCCTGACCAGGGATCAAACCCAGGCCCCCTGCATTCAGAGTGCAGAGTCTTATAGTGGACCACCAGAGAAGTCCCTTGCTTGGATTTTAAAGGCATATTTTCCCCTTTATCCCCCTCAGTCCCAGGAATTAGAGATGGTTTAAATAAGAGGAAGGTAAGAGTTCTTGGGTGTTCTGATAGAACATGTACATCTCAAAGATGCAAGGAGAAAAATGCAAGTTCCTCCTAGAAGGAGTTTGTGCCCTTAGAATTTTGAAAGGATGTTTTATCAAGGTGGCTTTCTCTAACTGCTTATGAAGAAACTGATTTTGGAATGTCAGAAAGAGCTGCACCTTGGCCATTTCAGAGAGGATTTCCTTAGTTCCTAATTAAGTACTTACAAGTATAAGTTCTATACATATATAAACCTGTTTGGGATATTAGGGGTCATCTGACACCCCATTTTCTTCTGTTTGGGAAGCTCTTTCTCATTTTAAAGTTGGTTTATCAGAATAAAATCACTGTTGAAAACTGTGGTGGGCCAATATATGGTTTATGGGCTTAATTCTTCTAAGTGTCACCTGGAGTCATTTCAGCTCTTCTGTGTGTCTTGTTTTCTCCTACTGGCAATCTAAAACTGCTGTGGGTGCTCTGAGCACTGAATGGCCAATTTTTATAGATGAGTCTCTGGATGAATGAATTTGTAAATTAACGAGTGGGTTTCCGTAGGGACTGCTGCACAGTATGAGGACTTGCCTCTGCCACATTCAAATTTCCTCAGTTGCCCAAGAAAGTTGTAACTGCCCAGGAAGAGTTGTGTCCCTTATCTTTGGAGCGAAGGCTCTCATATGATGTCTTCACTTTTATCCAAGAAATCTTGTTAAGGTAGATGATTTGAGGAAAGACATCAGATCAGCCTCCTACCTAATCACCACTGGGTGCTTTCTCAATATCTTAAAAATGAAAAGTTGGGTACCTTTCTTACTTCTGAATAAAACTTAAGATTGTCAACCAAGACAAGAGACACTCAGCCAAATTCGTCTAGACTCACCAGGAAGGTAGACAGGCACAACAGCCCTTGCTGGTGCCTTGGAGGGTTCAGATGAAGGAGGAAAGTCTGCACTGGGTCCATTCATGATTTCTGCAACTGCTGACTGAAATAAAAAATGCACAGTATGAGAGGTGATTTTTGAATTTTTTCAGGGGCCTTTGTTCTTGCTATTCAGTGGCTAAATTGTGTCCAACTCTGTGACCCAGTGGACTATAGCACCCCAGGCTCCTCTGTCCTCCACTGTCTCCCAGAATTGCTCGAATTCATGTCCATTGAGTTGGTAATGCTATCTAACCATCTTAATTTTATCTTCTGCCACCCCCTTCTCCGTTTGCCTCCAGTCTTTCCCAGCATCAGGGTCTTTTCCAATGAGTAGGCTCTTTGCATCAGGTGGCCAAAGTATTGGAGCTTCAGCTTTAGCAACAGTTCTTCCAATGAATAGTCCAGGTTGATTTCCTTTAAGATTGGCTGATTTGATCTCCTTGCTGTTCAGGGAACTCTTTAAGAGTCTTTGCCAGAACCACATTTGAAAGTATCAATTCTTCTTTATGGTCTACTCAACTTTTATGCTCAGCCGTCTTTATGGTCCACTCACATCTGTACATGACTACTGGAAAAACCATAGCTTTGACTATAAGTCCCTCAGGGGCCTTACTTAGTACTATAGCCTGTGAGACAGCCTCTCAGATAGTTCTGAGGAACTGCTCTTAAGAGGTAGAGAAAGAGCCAATATATGTAATTTTTTTTTGACCGGGAAATACATATAGTCAAACATACATCTTGGTGAAGGATTTCTAATCACACACAAAAGAATCAAGTATCTCAAGTAAGTGATTTTAGTGCTTATTTATATATAGGAAGAATCAAGAATGTGGTGTCACTGAAATTCTTCCTGACATATCGTAACTATCTTGGGACCAAAAAACACAGAATATTTAATCTTGTTTTTTATCCTGTATTATAGGGCTTCCTTGATAACTCAGTTGGTAAAGAATTCACCTGCAATGCAGGAGACCTCGGTTCGATTTCTGGGTTGGGAAGAACCCCTGGAGAAAGGATAGGCTACCCACTCCAGTATTCTTGGGCTCAGCTGGTAAAGAATGTGCCTGAAATGCAGAAGACTTGGGTTTGATCCCTGGATTGGGAAGATCCCCTGGAGAAGGGAAAGGCTACCCACTCCAGTGTTCTTGGGCTTCCCTTGTGGCTCAGCTGGTAAAGAATCCACCTGCAATGCAGGAGACTTGGGTTTGATCCTCGAGTTGGGAAGATCCCCTGGAGAAGGGAAAGGCTACCCATTCCAGTATTCTGGCCTAGAGAATTTCATGGACTGTATAGTCCATGGTGTCGCAGAGTCGGACACGACTGAGCGACTTTCACTTTCTTTCATTCCTTTCAGTGACTGCATTGGCTTATGACTTGATACGTGTAGAACTGGAAGGCAGGCAATATTCTTTGTTTTACAGGCTTTGTCTTTGTCAGCAAAGCAGTACATTGTCTGCATTGTGAGAACTTTCAGCATCTGTAGTTAAGATGTACAATATTTTTACATTAGTGGCTTTTATTTTAAAAACTGAACATTTATCCCATTTTAAAGATGAGAAAAGAGCAGCTTAGTAGCTAGATAAAGGACATGGCAGACCCTGGATTTGCACCCCTGTCTACCCCACCATCCATTGTTTTATACCTCCTATTGTTAGTGTTTTGTACTGGTCTCGGCCTATCAATAACCAATGTTGTGATTGAACCAGCCCTTGTGGTTATGGTTATGATTGCAAAATGCCCTTCGGAAATAATTATCAGGACACTTTGGGGGAAAAAAAGTTTATTACTTCAAGACCTGGAAATTGCATAGCCTACCGGGGCCACATAATAAGGTTGGGTTGGGGCTGGTGCAGAGAAAGTGAGAGTGAGTGTCTGGGGTTCTACTTTCATTGAGGTTGACAGTGAGGGTGTAGGGTTTCATGGGCTCATACTTCTAAAAAATTATTTTAAAAAATAGATGTTTTGCTGTGCTGGATGTTAGTTGTGGCACATGGGACCTTTAGTTGCAGCATGCAAACTCTTAGTTGCAACATGTGGGATCTAGTTCCCTGACCGGGGGCGGAGGGGGGGGTGCAAACCCGTACCCCCTGAGGTGGGAGTGAAGAGTTCAAGCCATCGGACCACCGTGGAAGTCCCTTCTGGGCTTATTCTTTATTTATAAATCTAAAACATCAGAGGAGGAATTTAATGTGTGGGAGGAGAAAAACGCGAGTGGCCCCAAGAGTTATCAAAATCAACCAAAATCTTTGAACCAAAGGAACTTCAGTGGGGTAGGCAGCCTGGCTGTTCATGTTTTTTGGTTTTGTGGCTGGCAATGTGTTTATTCTCCATAGCTATCTTTGAAGTTGATGCTTTCACAGTAAAAGCACTTGCATTCCAAAATGGGAATAAGAATCAACTGTTAGGGCTCACACAACAGTTATTGGTGTAGATTGTTTAGTTATTGGTGACTGGGTCTGCCTGGAGGAAACACAAGATGTTCAAATTGTAGTTCTGTGAAGTGTAGTGTCACAGAGAGGGAGACGTGGCAAGTATCTATCTTCATAGTGTCAGTTTTTTTTAATTTTTAGAAAAAGACATATATATAGAAAAGCACAAAACTAATATGACAGACATCTTGGTATCTATGATCCACAGTAAACACAGATAGTATAGGCTTCAGACTTTTTTAAAGAATCCCTGAAACCATTGACATTCTTACATTCTCTCAATCCTACTCCTCTATTCTGACCCTCCTTTTCCATATAGACCAAACTCAACGAATTTTATGCATATTCTTTCATGTTTTTATATTTTTATAAATGTGTGTTTTAAGACAAAAATCTTTTTACGTTAATGCTTTTATTAAACACATTTTACATATACATTATATATAATTTCATGCTCCTAAACAAAATCTCCTAGCCATAAACAATATAATAATCACTAACATTTACAAAGCAGCCCCAGTTCTAAAAACTTTACATTTATTAACTCGTTTAATTTTTATATTAGCCCGATTAGTTATGTTCTCTTCTTCTCCCCATTTTACTGATGAAAAGAATGAGGCACAGAGAGATTAAATAACTTGCCCAAAGATCATCAGCCATAAGTGGCAAAGCCACTGTCTGGCTCTATAGATAGAAATGTTTTAAAGTGTTAAAAAACAACTTATGCAAGTGCTAAGTGCTATTATATTGTAGTTAATATTCAGAATCTTGGTTTTTCTAGACTCAGCATTGTCTAGAGATTCTATTCCTTTGGATAATTATAGATTTAATTGATTCTATTAACCTGGCTTCTCAGGTGGCGCTAATGGTAAAGTACCCACCTGCCAATGCAGGAGATGTAAGATCCCTGGCTTGGGAAGATCCCCTGGAGAAGGGAATGGCAACCCACTCCAGTATTGTTGCCTGGAGAAATCCTGTGGACAGAGGAACCTGATGGGCTACAGTCCATGGGGTCGCAAAGAGGTGGACACAACTGAAGCAACTTAGCATGCATGTACAGTTCCATTAGAGTGCTATTATGCTTTATGGCTTCCATCATATGACTTTATTTTTTCTTTGTCCATTCTCATGTTACTAGGTATTTAGTTTTGTTTCTCTGAATTCTCTGTATTACAAGAAAATGTTGCAGTGAACACTCCTGTACTTACCTTGTGCAGTCGTGTGAAGAGTTCCTCTGGGATACCACCTGGTAGTAGGGTAGCTGGGTTAAAGGGTGTTACCATTTTCAGCTTTTCTAGATATTGGCAACTTTTTCTCCCAGGTGTTTATGCCCCAGTTCACAGTTCACATCCTCACTAGTCAGAGGTGGAATATACATACAGACAATGGCCAGACCATATATAAAAATATGAGAACTCTGACAGAGAAAGACAAATATCATATAATATCACTTATATGTGGAGTCTAAAAAAATGATATAAATGAACTTATTTATAAAAATGAAACAGACTCACAGGCATAGAAAACAAATTTATGTTTACCAAAGGGGATGGTGGGGGAAAGATAAACTAGGAGTTTGGGATTAACATACTACTATATATTGGGTTGGCCAAAAGTTTGAGTTTTTCTGTAACATCTTTATGTACACGTGAAACAAACACAACATTCAAAATTAACTGTATTTCAGTTTTTTTAAATGGCTAAAAAAAAAATCACGAACAGCCAAAAAAACTGAACCAGAACTCTGACCTGCAACCTGCAGAAGCCTGCCCAGAAAACTAACTCCTTACCTACAATAAGCAGCCCGGAAAGGCAGCTTGCTGTGAGTCAGGCTTGCAGGAAGCCATTGTCTCATCTGGCTTCCTTGGTGGCTCAGATGGTAAAGAATCCTCCTGCAATGTGAGAAACCTGGGTTTGATCCCTGGGTTGGGAAGATACCCTGGGGAAAGGCATGGTAACCCACTCCAGTATTCTTGCCTGGAGAACCCCCATGGACAGAGGAGCCTGGAGGGTTACAGTCCCAAAGAGTTGGACACGACTGAGTGACTAAGCACAGCACAGCATTGTCTTAATTAGCGTTTGAATGATCGTTAGTGAGATAGAGCCGTTGTATAAGACAGTTCTTTCCAGAGGTGATTAAGGATTTAGAGTGAGGCTGTAGGAAATTACCATTAAAGTAGGGGAAGATACAGATGTAGATGGGTTTAGCTTTGTTAATTTCTGAAAAGAAGTATTCTAGAACCATCATCTTAGACTTTTAAGCAGAAAAAGTCTTTTCTGAACTAAATTATCTAGGACTATAAATAAGATGATAGCAATAACCTCAGATATGCAGATGACACCATCCTTCTGGCAGAAAGTGAAGAGGAACTAAAAAGCCTCTTGATGAACGTGAAAGAAGAGAGTGAAAAAATTGGCTTAAAGCTCAACATTCAGAAAACTAAGATCATGGTATCTGGTCCCATCACTTCATGGCAAATAGATGGGGAAACAGTGGAAACAGTGTCAGACTTTATTTTGGGGGGCTCCAAAGTCACTGCAGGCGGTGATTGCAGCCATGAAATTAAAAGACGCTTACTCCTTGGAAGGAAAGTTATGACCAACCTAGATAGCATATTGAAAAGCAGAGACATTACTTTGCCAACAAAGGTCCGTCTAGTCAAGGTTATGGTTTTCCAGTAGTCACATATGGATGTGAGAGTTGAACGGTGAAGAAAGCTGAGCACCAAAGAATTTGCTTTTGAACTGTGGTATTGGAGAAGACTCTTGAGAGTACCTTGGACTGCAAGGAGATCCAACCAGTCCATCCTAAAGGAAATCAGTCCTGGGTGTTCATTGGAGGGACTGATGTTGAAGCTGAAACTCCAGTACTTTGGCCACCTGATGCGAAGAGTTGACTCATTGGAAAAGACCCTGATGCTGGGAAGGGTTGAGGGTAGGAAGAGAAGGGGACACAGAGGATGAGATGGCTGGATGGCATCACCGACTCTATGTACATGGGTTTGGGTAGACTCTGGGAGTTGGTGATGGGCAGAGTGGCCTGGTGTGCTATGATTCATGGGGTCGCAAGGAGTCGGACATGATTGAGCGACTGAATCGAACTGATAAACAAGATGAAAACTGGAGCACCTCAGGAAAAATAAAGTCAATATATGGTTCCACCTACCTGCTGCCATCCCCTTCCTTCCTGTCTCCCCTACCCCCGGATCACCTAAGTCATTGTTGGAATCCTAGGGCTGGGTGGTAACCTACAGAATGCCTCCTGCTGAGAGAATTTGGTGAGGATTTTTCATGTCTCTCAACCTCAGTGTAGAAGGGGAACTTGATAAATTCTACAGATCTTTGGGCTAAATGTATTTTGTTTCTTTGGTCTCCTGGCAGGCAGGAATTTGTGGATGCTTATGTGAATTATGTCTTCCAAATCTCAGTTCATGAGTGGTACACAGCTTTCTCCAGTGGCTTCCTAAAGGTGTGTGGTGGCAAAGTGCTCGAGCTTTTCCAGCCTTCAGAACTGAGGGCCATGATGGTGGGGAACAGCAGCTACAACTGGGAGGAACTGGAAGAGGTAAGCCTAAAAGATTCAGTCTTTTACTTCTGAGTGAGTAGCAGCGGCCTGGGCAGGAATACCCAGACGCTGGTCTCTTTCTAACTGATCTGTGATTAAGTAGGATTTGGGGGTCTCCTTCATCTCAGTGTTTATTTCTTACTCTCCAGTGCAAATGGTATATGGATGTCCACTTGTAATATTCTGCTTCTGGAAGATAATTTTTTTTCTTTTTGTCTTTTTTGGGCAGACTGCCATCTACAAGGGTGATTACTCAGCCACACATCCCACAGTGAAACTATTCTGGGAAACATTTCATGAGTTCCCACTGGAAAAGAAGAAGAAGTTTCTGTGTAAGTATCAGGAATGTCCATATGGTATTTGTCCACATTTCGGTTTTGTATTTGGTATAGGATGGTATACTACACGGGTGAAGTTCAACTCTTAAATGGTGAAGGGTAAGCGTGCTCAGTCACTCAGTCGTGTCCGACTTTTTGTGACCCCATGAACAACTATGTAGCCTACCAGGCTCCTCTGTCCCTGGGATTTTCCAGGCAAGAATACTGGAGTGGCTTGCCATTTCCTTCTCTGGGGAAAGGCTAAGTAAGGGAATATATTTACACTTTTTGTCTTAGTGATAGCTCAGGCACAGTAGTGGTTGTTAATCTTTATTTGTTGCTTAATAGGATGGGTTGAATGAAAGGAAGCAAAGCATTTCACGGATTTTTTTTTTATTATTGCTCTAGAAATACTAGGTATTTTATATGTAAGTGATTCCTTGAAGTATTACATTGATGAAATCAAATTGTTTGGATTAACCTCCCTTATCTCTCTAGCCTTTTAAAAATATTAGTGTCCACTCTTAAGTGTGACTGAGCAGATGTGATTTATAATAGCTTTATTGAGATTTAATTCACACACACATACTAAATAAGTTAAAGTATACAATTCAGTGGTTTTTAGTATACTCAGAGTTGTGAAACTATCAAATTAGTTCTAGAACATGTGTATCACCCCGAGAAGAAACAGTGTACCCATTAGCAATTATGCCCAATTTTCTCCGAGCTTCCCACCCCTTACTAATCTGCTGTCTCTGTGGCGATTCCCCTGTGCTGGACATTGCATGTAAATGAAATCATACAATAAGTGGTCCTTTGTGACTGGCTGGATGACATTTGAGAATGGTAATACATTCAGAAAGGAGAATGAAGTTAACATGAACAAATTGACCCTCTTAAAAATAGTAGAAATCTTTGTGTCATTCTATAATCAGGGTCATAAATTCGCCAGTGAATAGTATAAAATTTAAAAACAGAATTTGAAAGGCAGTCTCTTTTGCTTTATAAGAATAAGCATATATTAATATTAATGCAAGATTTATCCCCAGATTCTACTGCTCACAGGGAGTAAAGATGAGAGGAAGTGGAGCTCTTACAGAGGAATTCCTTAAAAATTCCCCGCTTCCCCTCTGCCCAGTTACACGGGCTCTTGAGAAACAGTGGCATATGAGCCAAGTGACAGGATAAGATTTGCCAGTGGATCTTGTAGAGCTGTGACAAGAGCTGTGACAATCAAGAAGAGCCTGCTCTTGGTCTGGGGGTTTCCTTTAAATAAGACATTTTTCTGCTCAGAGATCTTTAGACTTTCATAAATCTATTATTAGGCTCTGTAGTCTAATAATATTAGACTTTATTAGATTATATTTATTATAGTCTTTATTAGAGTCTCTAGATTTGGCAAGAATGTTTATATATATCACAGCCTCAGGTAGTGGCAGGTTATTTGAAAGTGCTCCTTAACTAATGACATTGTTGTAGATTTTCTAGCAGTTCAACAAAGAAGGTTATCTGGTCCTGGAATCCTGGAAAAGACCGAGGGTTGGTCTCTTTCTTAAGTCACAGTGTGTCACATATATGTGTGTCATATACTGCCGGTGTCACCAGGAAACTCCTGGTTTAAGGGAAAGGCAAGCAAACAGATCCCAAATGGAAATTCACCAGCAGAGTGGGGTAGAAGCAGACACTTGAGGGGAGAGGAGACCCTGAGGCCACATAGACTATCATCTTCTTCCTGGTTTCCCTGAGGTCATCTCTTTTGCTCTGGCAGCAGTCCCCTTCCTCTTTGATTTTGTGAAGGCTGATAACATTTATGAGAACACACATTTGATGGAGGCCATTTTAAAGGGAAGGATGATTTTTAAAAAAAATTTTTTGGAATATAATTGCTTTACAAGGGTATATTAGTTTCTGCTGTACAACAAAGTGAACCAGCTATGTATATATACATGTACCCCCTCCCTCTTGTACCTCACCCCCACCCCATCCCTCTGGGTCATTGCAGAGCACTGAGCTGAGCGCCCTGTGCCATACAGCAGGCTCCCACTAGCTAGCTATTTTACACATAATAAATGTGTCAATCCTAATCTCCCAGTTTGTCCCACCTCCCCCCACCCTTACTCCCATATATCCACATGTCCATTCTCTGCATCTCTGTCCCTGCCTTGGAATTAAGTTCGTCTCTACCATTTCTCTAGATACCACATATGTGCATTAATATACAATATTTGTTTCTCTTTCTGACATACTTCACTCTGTATGACAGACTACATCCGAGGTCATTTTTTATGTGAGGGCAGTTTTGAGCATTTTTTCACTGGGTGCATTGTGTCAGCATATAAGTAGGGTCTGAAATTATCCAATGAAAAGTATAGACTTCTAAGTAAGTCCATATGAAACCAAAAGAACAGAATTTGAAAGTCAATCTGCTGTCTAAGAGTGAACATATTTAATATAAATCGCACATAAAAGTGGTTGCACTTCTCACATGAGCCACAGGGTGTCACTCCTTCCCTTCGGCACTTCCCAGGGCCACTGAGCGCACATCTGCGTAGCTGGTAGCAAATTCGCGTAGCTGGTGATTACCCCTCTCTCTCTTCACAGTGTTCCTGACGGGCAGTGATCGCATTCCCATCTATGGCATGGCCAGCCTGCAGATCGTCATCCAGTCCACAGCCAGTGGAGAGGAGTACCTGCCTGTGGCCCACACTTGCTACAACCTTCTTGACCTCCCTAAGTATAGCAGCAAAGAGGTCCTGCGGGCACGGCTAACTCAGGCCCTCGACAACTACGAGGGGTTCAGTTTGGCCTGAGAGCCCCAGCTCCTTCCTCAACAGCCACAGTGAGGCCCATACAGAAAATCATAGGGAGTGAGTTCTATTTTTTTTACTGTATAGCAGGTTGGAACTTTTGAATCCCGAACCTGAGCCGGACTCCCCAGTGCTCCTTGCACTTGTGACTCTGTTGCACTCTACTGGATAAAGTGGCAGTAGATTTTTAAACTGTTTCCAAAATCTCTCAGCCCTGATCTTTCCTCCTAACACTTCCTTGTCCTTCTGACTTCTCATTCCTCTGCAAGAGTGATTTGGCTGACCCTTCCTTTCTCTCCTGTACATGTAGAACATCTCCTTTCTCTGCAGCCTTGGAAATGCTCCTGGCTTGTTGCAGCTCAACCCTCAGGACTAAGGAGGAAAGGACTACTTCAGAAATTCCCAAGCCCAACAAGCTGAGTCTGGGTCCATGACTTTGGCAGAACTCTTGAGAATTTATGGGAGCCTTTAACAAACATGCCTTGGTTTTTTTTGTTTGTTTAAGTTCTCGAGGGCCTAGCTGTCTTCCTGTGGCTCTGCCTGTTCCTGGCCCTCCTCAAAGCTGTGCAAAGCTGCTTAGCTTTGCAGCTGAGCTGAATTTTGTCTGGTTGCTCCGCCAAGCCCTTCTGACAAAAAGATGAGGTAACAGGTCCCCACCGTCTTCCATCATTTGGCTTTTGGAGCAAGTCGCATTAATTTTTTTAATAAGTTTTTCTCTTAGAAAAGTAGAAAAAATAAATTTCTTGCCTCTTTCTATAACTATCACTTTCCATCTCTACCACTTCGTCTTTCCTCCCTACCTGCTACTTTTCATCACATTCTGTTGCCTAACTTAATGCTTCCTTCCTTTCCTTCTAGTAGATGCATGTAGTCTATTTTAGTTTTCATTTCTATTTAAATTGCAAATATTTCTACTCAGATTTTTCCCCCCTCTTCCCTAATTGCTAAGACTTAAGGATATTCTTTATTATGGGACTTTTGTTTATTGCATTTGAAATGTTTGTTTACAATGGGATTTTAGGGATTGTGTTTGAAGCAAATATATGTATTTAAAAAATCACGACATGCTGAACCTTCTTCATCAAATAAGAAAATTCTATATGAGCAAAGAATCCATGTCAGCCTAACTTTAAATTCCTAGTCACTAGAGAAAAGACTTATTTATATAAAATGAAGTATTTATGAACCATGAGACAGCGTCAAATCTCAATGAAGGACTGTAGATTTTTGCTTTTTGTTTTTAAAACTTATTCCAATTGGTAGTTTTTCAGTCTTTATAATACAAGATTTAAAAAAAAGATACAGTTATATGAAATGTTTATTTTCTATGTGTGTGCATATAGTTCAATATTATGCAATAAATTTGGTGTTTTAATGTAACTAGAACTATTTCTTCTTGTACTTGCAGAATGGGTAGCTTGCTTTCAGTAGAAGAATTAAGTCATCTATCCACATAATCTAATAGAAGCTCAAATGTGGTTCCTGCCATAGAGTAGAGCTGACTGCTGTGAAAATGAAAACAGGGTATGGGTAGCCGATAGCATTAAGGATGGATGAGATTTCTGAAAGTTATGATGGGTGAAAAGGCATTCTGCACAAAGGGGAATGCCTTAGCAAGAGCTTGAATATGGGGGCATATTTAGGAAAAGGCCAGGAACAACTTGAAGGTTGCATCAGAGGAAATAGAATAGTGGTAAATAAGACTGGGGAGAAAGAAGGTAAGTTTGGAACCAGGCAAAGCCTTGGACCTTGAAAATGTTCAGAACCTTGAGGGTAGGGAGAGGAGGAATAATATGACCTGACCCTGGTTTTAAAGAAAATGTGAATGGGGGGTACATGTGGAGGAATGGAGTGGGAAGGACAGAGTAGAAAGACAGCAACTGAGAGTGGTAGGTGTGTGGACAGGAGAGATGGGTGTTGTGTGGGTAAAGGAGAAATTAAAGGTGAATGTAAGACTTATTAATCTACTGGCTGATGCCAATTAGCCCACTTAGAGAAAAGTTTTTTTCTTGTGTATAAGTTTTAAAGACAATTACCATGTATTATTTTACCAGACTTAATATTAATAGACAATTTAAAAGTGGTAGAGAATAATAGCTTTCAACAAACATTTAATAGCATACATAAGTGCTCAATTTAAGGGACAGAAAAGTATGTTACATTTAATTTTGAATGGAGATAGCCAAGTTATTTTAAATTTGGGGGCCTCAGAATTCTCATTTTCCATGAAATAAGGAGACTAGACCAGATAATTTCTAAGGTCCCTTTGAGCTCTAAAATTGCATTACCAGGAGCAGTGCCTGCATATAGAGATGCTTAGTAAATTGTAAATATCTGTTGCATGAATGAAATTCTGTGCTTTTCTAAAAACTTTTTTTTTTTCCGGCATATTTTCCTCTTTTCCCCTTTATCAAGTATTGCTTTAGAACACTCTTTAGGTAGGCATTTCTAGATATACCTACCACCTACCTTTTCTGAAAACATTAGGAAGCGGCTTCACTGTTTTCAGAAATGTACCAATTTAATGAAAAAAAATCTCATTAAAACAAGGCAACTTTTGGTAGGTGGGATTCAATGACAGTGTAACCAGGCAGTTTAGCCAATTCCGATAACTCTGTCTTCATGTGAAGCCTTTTTTGACGACTAGAATAGTTCTTTATTAATTATCCCAGAGAGCCAACCAACTACAGGCTGCGAGCTAAATGAGTTCTACATTTTAAAAGGGTGGGACGAAAAGGATATATAACAGCAATTACTGGCCTACAAAGCCTAACATATACCTTGCCCTTTATAGAAAAAGATTTGCCCCAACCTTTTGAGATGAGACTTAGAGGAACCACAATAAAACCGTGGATAACTTACTAAAGTCTTAGGAGGAACTTGGTCATAGTTGATGCTGAATCGAAAGAACAAGTGTCTGGGACTTTCTGCCACCGGTGTAAGAAAATCAAGCTTTGTTTAAAATTAACCCAAAAAATACGCACTGAGGTTTTTACTGTACTAAAACCTATCTTGTATTGGTTGTGTGCCAGACCCTGCAGCAAGCATTATCTATATACTATTCAGTTTAAATGCCACCACCGCCCCCCTGGCTCTACCACTTACTAGCTATATGGCCTTGGGCAAGTATCTTAACCTCTCTGTATCTCATTTTCTTCCTATTTAAAATGAGAATGAAAATAGTGCCTTTCTCCTGGAGTTATAATGAGAATTAAATGAATTAATTAATGGAAAGCACAATGAACAGTGCCTAGCACATAAGCTCTCATAAAGTATAATTATCATTCTAATTATAGAGAAGCAAGTTTAGAGAACTTGCTTTCTGTTAAACTGGTAGGATGTGGACTTGTGATCTGTATTATGCCCAGCTGGGAAGCAAAGGTGGGAAGCAAAATTTAACTAGCGATAGACAGCTAGAGATATAATGACGTGGCAGGTCACTTTCCTGAGCATCTGTCTGCAGAGATATCCTGTGCTTTGTTTTCCTGCCACTGTGTAGCTCAGTAAGGCACTTCTATGATGATAGGATTAAAATACTGATAGGGTGGGCTGTTCTACGTCATCTGCAGTGGGTCCCACTGGAGCTGGTGTCTGGCATTGAGTGGTCAGCCTAGGATTTAACTTCTCCCAGACCATAGTTTGGAATGATGGTCAAATAGTAGATTCCAAGCTGGTAAACACGTAGAGGTACTAGGAGAGTGGTGTGCCTGGTGAGTGCACTGAGCTCTATGCCCATTCCCACATACCTTGCTCTATGTATCTCTTCTATCTGACTGTTCCTGAGTTGCAGGACTAGAGACGATGCCACCAAAATGCAATGCAGGATGCCTAGTCGCCATTCTTCCACAGATATCAACATGTAGACATCTATCCATGAACGTAAACAACTCTCGAGTCCATGTAAACTTCAGTGAAGCATTTGAACATCAAACCTAAGAATAATCCCACAGAAAGGGGAAGACAGCTTCATTCTTTCTGCATCATCCCATCCCCAACGCCAGCAGTGCTCAGCACCAAGAGGGAGCTTCTAGCTAGAAAGAGAAAGGGGGAGTGAGGTGAGTGACCAGCTTCCCCAGCCTTTTGGGTCACCTCATGATGGTTCCACTTTAGTTTCATGTTACCCAGAGACTGGCAAAGCTGAGATACTGAGAGATGTTGCTAGGAACAAGAAAGAAAAGCAGGGGCCCAGAAGCAGGCACATGGCAGGAGCAACTGGAGTTCCTAGCCATCTGCTCCACAGCTATTCCAGCAGCTTTTACCACTGAAGACACCAGGAGACAGCACAACCATCGTGGACTCCAGGCATTGGCACTCACTGACATCAGCCACCTGAGTCCCTACCTATTTTCTGCCCAGCCTGCCCCACTCTGGCCCCTGCTAGAGCCCAGGGACCTCACCAGCAGCCAGTCCAGGCCTCTGTGTGCGTACACGACAGCAGCCTAGATGCCCCATCACTGTGTACTTGGGGCTAGCTCCTCCAGGTGTGCACTTGTCCATTGCCAGCTTGATTCCTGTCACTGGAGGCACCTCCCTTGCCGTATACACACCCAGGGAAGACTGCATCCATGGGAGAACATGCAGACATCCAGGGACCCGTGCAGCTGCCAGGGAGCTCACAGTGGGCCCTGGCCCTTCCTGCGTGCCCTGGCACCCAATACTAGGTGTGTGTCTACGACTGGCCCCCACCACTATATAGGCGTCTGCAGCTGGCCCCTGCAGCTGTGTGTGTACACACCACTGGTTCCACTCACCACCACCGGTCCTGCTCCTTGGACCTAGGGGTGTTGCTAAAGACCCCAACAGCCACTGCAGCCTTTGTGGACTCCCTGCAGCATTCATCAAGGACCACTCAGTTGTTGAGGCTATAGATGTCGGCAACCTGAACCAAAGAGATCACCACCATGACCCTGCCCTGCTTCTGGACCCACTGCCATCACATAACCTTGTTACCCTGAACCCCTGACCTGGGGTTACAGTGTGTTGTGCTCTCCCCCAACCCTTCCAGGTGTGAAAGTCTTCACTTACCAAAATCAATCCATAGTGTCTGGAACAGGAGGTGACTGCTTCGTCAAAGGCACAAGACGCCTAGGAGAGACTACAGGGATCACAAAGAATCAGGGAAATATGTCTCCACCAAAGGAATCTAGTAAATTTCAAGTAACCGGCCCTAAAGAAATGGAGACCCAGGAATTTCTTGATAAAGAATTTAAAATAATTGTCTAAAGATGCTTGGAGAGCTATAAGAGAGCAAACAATTGAATAGTATCTGGAAAATAGTATAACAACAAATAAGATGTACATAAAGAAATAGAAAATCTGAAAAAGAAAATTTTGGAGCTGAAGGATACAATGACTGAATTGAGAAATTCAACAGAGACCTTCAACATCAGACTTGAACAAGACGAAGCATCAATGAGACAGATCAATTGAAATTATCTAATCAGAGAAGCAGAAAGAAAAAAGAATGGAAAGGATGGAAGAACACTTATAGGACTTAGGGGACACCAGTAAGAGAAACAATCAATGTATCACTGGAGTTATAGAAGAAGACATGGAGAAAGAGGTAGAAAAATTACTTAAAGAAATAATGGCTGAGAATTTCTCAAACCTGGGAGAAATTTGGACTTCCAAGTTCTTGATACTAATAGGTTATACCAAAATTTCAATCTAAAATGATCTTCCTAAGATACATTAAAAATTGTCTAAGATAAAAAACAGAATTTTAGAACAGCAAGAGAAAAAAAAATCTCATAAAAGGGAACCCCCATCAGGAAATCAGCAGACTTCTCAGTAGAGACCTTACAAGACAGAAGAGAATAGGATAATATATTCAGGTAATGAAGAAGAAAAACTGCCAACCAAGAATACTTTACCTATGAAAATTTTTCCTTCAGAAATGCAGGTGAGATACTTTGCCTAACAAACAAAAACTGAGGCAGTTCACCACCACTAGACTTTACTTACAGAAAATGCTGAAAGGAATTTTTCAAGCTGAAATGAAGTATGCCAATTAGCAACCTGAAAACATATAAAAATATACAACATACTGGTAGAAGTATATAGTTAGATTCAGAATACTCTAATATGGTGGTGTGTTATTTAATGCTAGTATAAAAGCTACACGACGGAAGAATTTTTTAAAAGTTATAGCTATAATAATTTGTTAATGAGTGCATAATATGTGTAAATTTTGATATAAAAACATAGGGAAAGTAAAAGGATTTTGCACTCAATCAAATTATCAGCCTAAAGTAGACTAATATTAAGTTACTTTATGTAAGCCTCATGGTAATAACAAAGCAAAAGCCTACAGTAGATTCATAAAGAGAAGGAAATTAAAGCGTTGTTGTTGTGTTAGTCACTCAGCCATGTCCAACTCTTTGCGACCCCATGGAGTCTAGTAGGCCACCAAGCTCCTCTGTCCATGGAGTTTCCAGGCAAGAATACTAGAGTGGTTTGCCACTTACTCCTCCAGGGGATCTTCCTGACCCAGGGGTTGAACCTGGGTCTCCTACATTGCAGGAGGATTCTTTACCATCTGAGCCACTAGGGAAGCCCAGATTAAAGCATGTCACTATGGAAAGTCATCTCACACCTTACAAAGGTATGTAGCAAGAGATGAAGAAAGTAACAAATGACCTCAAAACAGCCAGAAAACAAAAAGATGGCATTAGTTAGTCTTTACCTCTCAATAATTTCTTTAAATATGAATCTTTGAATTCTCAAATAAAAACAAAGAGTAGCTGGTGGGATTAAAAAACAAGACTCAACTGTATGCTGCCTACAAGAGACTCACTTCAGCTTTAAGGACACACACAGGCTCAACGTGAAGATGTGGGGAAAGATACTCATGCAAGTGAAAACCCCAAGAGAACGGGGATTGTGATGATATTAACAAAGATCTGAAGGGAGAAATCGACAAGACAGTAACAGTTGAGGACTTCAGTGTTCCACTTTAACAAAAGATAAAGCTAGACAGAAAACCAAAGAAACACTTGGTTTTTTTTGAACCATACCTCAGATCCAATTAATCAAACAGATACATATAGAACATTCCATCCAACAGACTGAATACACATTCTTAAATTCACACAGAACATTCTCTACAACAGGTCACATGAGAGGTCTTAAGACCTCTTGGCAAACAAGTTGTGACAAATTTAAGATTGAAATCATATCTTTCCCAATCACAATGGTATAAAACTAGAAATCAATAACAAGAAGAAAGCTGAAATTTTCACAAATAAGTGGAAATCAAACAACATACTCCTAAACAAGCAATGGGTCCCAGAAGAAACCAAAAAGAAAATTAAAAACCCACCTTGAATGTAACACAAAACACAACATACCAAAACCTATGGGATGCAGCAACAGCAGTTTTAAGAAAAGTTTATAGCAATAAATGTCTACATTAAAAAGAAAGATCTCAAGCAGCCTAACTTTATCCCTTAAGGAACTAGAAAAAGAAGAAACTAAGCCCACATTTAGCAGAAGGAAGGGGATAACATAAACAAATTAAATAGAGACCAGAAAAAGTACAGAAACGGTCAATGAAATTAAAAGCTGGTTTTTTGAAAGATAAAATCGACAAACTTTCAGCTAGATTAGGAAAAAGAAGACTCGGATAATATTATAAATGAAAAAGAGGAAACATTGCAGTAGATACCACAGAAATATAAAATAGGATCCTAAGAGACTATTAGGAGCAGTCACATACTTACAAATTGGCTAATCTAAAAGAAAAGGATAAACGCTTAGAAACGGGACATTATAGAACTCTGAGAAAAACACAGGCAGAACGCTCTTCAACAGAGATCAGAGCAAGATCCTTTTTTTGACCTACCCCCTAGAGTCATAAAAACAAAAATAAATGGGATCTAATTCAACTTTTAAAAGCATTTACATAGCAAAGGAAACCATAAAAAAAAAAACAAAAAGACAATCATCAGGATGGGAGAAAATATTTTGCAAATGAAGCAACTGACAAAAGATTAATCCTCAAAATGTAACAACTCATACAGCTCAAGATTCAAAAAATAAATAAACGGGCAGAACATCTAAATGGACATTTCTTCAAAGAAGACGTAACAGGTGGCCAAGAAGCACATGAAAAGATGCTCAACATCACTAATTATTAGATAAACGCACATCAAAGCTACTATGAGGCATCACCTCACACTGGTCAGAATGGCCATCACCAAAAAATCTACAAACGATAAATGCTACAGAGGGTGTGGAGAAAAGGGAGCCCTCCCACCCAATTGGTGGGAATGTAAATTGGCACAGCCACTATCCAGAACACTATGGAGGGTCCTTAAAAATAGACCTACTGTGTGACCCAGCAATTCCACTCCTAAGCATATACCAGGAGGAAACCACAATTTTAAAAGATACATGCAGTTCACTGCAGCACTGTTTACAATAGCCAGGACATGGAGGCAATCTACCTGTTCATCAGCAGAGGAACGGATAAAGAAGATATGGTACATATATACAATGGAATACTACTCAGCTAAAAAACAGAAATAGTTACATTTGCAGCAACATGGATGGACCTATGGACTATCATACCAAGTGACATAAGCCGTACAGAGAAAGACCAGCGTCATGTGGTGTTACTTGTATGAGGGATCTTTTAAAAAGGATATGAAATGAGCCTATTTACAAAACAATTAGAGTCACAGATATAGAAAACAAACTAATAGTTACTGGGGGATAAGGAGACTGGGATCGACAGTCAGAATACTATATATAAAATAGATAACTAAGGTACAGCACAGGGTACTCTACACAATACTCTATATAAATGGTCTATGTGGGGAAAAGATCTAAAAAAGAGTAGTGATATGTGTCTATATAAAACTTATTCACTTTGCTGTACATTTGAAACTCAACATTTCAAATCAATTACACGCCAATTCAAAATCAGATGTAGAAGTCAGAAGTATTAAAAACAAATCACTTGTGAAGAAGGAAATAGCAACCTACTCAAGTATTCTTGCCTGGAAAAGTCCAGGGACAGAGGAGCCTGGTGGGCTGCAGTCCATGGGGTTACGTGACTGAGTACGCGTGCCTGAGGAGGGTGGAGGGAGATGGTTGGTAGCAATAAACTGGTAGAACTAAAACAAAAAACAAAAAAAACACCTGAATCATTTAGAGTAAATTTGTGCATAAGCGAGCAGATGATATAATTTATAAGAATAGCTAAGTTCTTTAAAATTTGTTTTTCTTATAACCTTACTTATATAAAAAGCAAAATCATGCTCTGCAATATAGTTCAGGATTTGTGTGAAAAAAAAAAAAGACTTCAAATGTCCATCAGTTAAAAAAAGGAAAACAACACTCAGAAACATACAAACTAACAAAACTGAATCATGAAAAAATAGATAATCCAAACAAATGAACTATGAGAAAGGAGATAGAATCAATAATCAAAAACCCACCAGTAAGAAAAGCCATAGACCAGATTGCTTCTCTTGTAAATTCTGGGCTTCCCTGGTGGAGCAGATGGGAAAGAATCCCCCTGCAATACTGGACACCTGGGTTCTATTCCTGGGTTGGGAAGATACCCTGGAGGAAGGCATGGCAACCCACTCCAGTTTTCTTGTCTGGAGAATCCCCATGGACAGAGGAGCCCAAGAGACTACAGCCCATGGGGGTTGCAAAGAGTCGGATACAACTTGAGCGACTAAGCACATTCTACCAAACATTTAAAGAAAATTAATGCTAGCCCTTCTCAAATTGTTCCAAAAGATGAAAGTGGAAGGAACACTCTCAAACTCATTTTATGAGGCTAGCATAATGTGGTACCAAAGCCAGAAAAGGACACTGTAAGGAAAAAAACAACAGGCTAATATCCCTGACAAGTAAAAATGCAAAAATTCTTAACACAAAATATTTGCAAATGATAAGGGGTTCAGTTCAGTTCAATAGCTCAGTCATGTCCGACTCTTTGTGACCCCATGGACTCCAGCATGCAAGGCCTCCCTGTCCATCACCAACTCCTGGAGTTTACTCAGACTTATGTCCATTGGGTCAGTGATGCCATCCAAACATCTCATCCTCTCGCATCCCCTTTTCCACCCACCTTCAATCTTTCCCAGCATCAGGGTCTTTTCCAACGAGTCAATTCTTTGCATCAGGTGGCCAAAGTATTAGAGTTTCAGCTTCAGCATCAGTCCTTCCGATGAATATTCAGGACTGATTACCTTTAGGATGGACTGGTTGGATCTTCTTGCTGTCCAAGGGACTCACAAGAGTCTTCCCCAACACTGCAGTTCAAAAGCATCAGTTCTTCGGTGCTGGTTTCTTTATAGTTCAACTCACATCCATACATGGCTACAGGAAAACCATAGCTTTGACTAGATGGACCTTTGTCAGCAAAGTAATTTCTCTTCTTTTTAATATGCTGTCTAGGTTGGTCATAGCTTTTCTTCCAAGGAGCAAGCATCTTTTAATTTCATGGCTGCAGTGACCATCTGCAGCAATTTTGGAGCCCCCCCACCCCGCAAAATAAAGTCTGTCACTGTTTCCATTGTTTCCCCATCTATTTGCCATGAAGTGATGGGATCAGATGCCATGATCTTAGTTTTCTGAATGTTGAGTGTTAAGGCAACTTTTTCACTCTCCTCTTTCACTTCCATCAAGAGGCTCTTAGTTCTTTCTCACTTTGTGCCATAAGGGAGGTGTCATCAGCATATATGAGGTAATTGATACTGCTACTGAAATCTTGATTCCAGCTTGTGCTTCCTCCAGCCCAGTGTTTCTCATGATGTACTCTGCATATAAGTTAAATAAGCAGGGTGACAATATACAGCCTTCATGTACTCCTTTCCCAATTTGGAACCAGTCTGTTGTTCCATGTCCAGTTCTAACTGTTGCTCTTGACCTGAATACAGTTTTCTCAGGAGGCAGGTCAGGTGGTCTGTTCTGGTATTCCCATCTCTTGAAGAATTTTCCAGTTTGTTGTGATCCACACAGTCAAAGGCTTTGATCCAGCAGATGTTGGCAATTTGATCTCTGGTTCCTCTGCCTTTTCTAAATCCAGCTTGAACATCTGGAAGTTCACGGTTCATGTACTATTGAAGCCTGGCTTTGAGAATTTTGAGCATTACTTTGCTAGTGTGTGAGATGATTGCAACTGTGCGGTAGTTTGAGCATTCTTTGGCATTGCCTTTCTTTGGGACTGGAATGAAAACTGACCCTTTCCAGTCCTGTGGCTACTGCTGAGTTTTCCAAATTTGCTGGCATATTGAGTGCAGCACTTTCACAGCATCATCTTTTAGGATTTGAAATAGCTCAACTGGAATTCCATCACCTCCACTAGCTTTGTTTGTAGTGGTATTTCCTAAGGCCCACGTGACTTCATATTCCAGGATGTCTGGCTCTAGGTGACTGATCACACCATCATGGTTATCTTGGTCATGACGATCTGTTTTGTACAGTTCTTTTGTGTATTCCTGCCACCTCTTCTTAATACCTTCTGCTTCTGCTAGGTCCATACCATTTCTGTCCTTTATTGTGCCCATCTTTGCATGAAATGCTCCTTGGTATCTCTAATTTTCTTGAAGAGATCTCTAGTCTTTCCCATTCTATTGTTTCCTCTATTTCTTTGCACTGATTACTGAGGAAGGCTTTCTTATCTTTCCTTGTTATTCTTTGAAACTCTGAATTCAAATGGGTATATCTTTCCTTTTCTCTTTTGCCTTTTTCTTCTTTTCTTTTCACAGCTATTTGTAAGTCCTCTTCAGACAACCATTTTGTCTTTTTGCATTTCTTTTCTTGGGGATGGTTTTCATCACTGCCTCCTGTACAATGTCACGAACCTCTGTCCATAGTTCTTCAGACACTCTGTCTATCTGATCTAATCCCTTCAATCTATTTGTCATCTCTACTGTATAATTGTAAGGGATTTGATTTAGGTCACACCTGGATGGTCTAGTGGTTTTCCCTACTTTCTTCAATTAAAGTCTGAACTTGGCAATAAGGAGTTCATGATCTGAGCCATAGTCTTGTTTTTGCTGACTGTATAGAGCTTCTCCATCTTTGGCTGCAAAGAATATACTCAATCTGATTTTGGTATTGACTATCTGGTGATGTCCATGTGTAGAGTCTTCTCTTGTGTTGTTGGAAGATAGTGTTTGCTATGACCAGTGCATTCTCTTGGCAAAACTCTATTAGCCTTTGCCCTGCTTCCTTCTGTACTCCAAGACCAAATCTGCCTGTTACTCCAGATATCTCTTGACTTCCTCCTTTTGCATTCCAGTCCCCTATAATGAAAAGGACATCTTTTTGGGGTGTTAGTTCTAGAAGGTCTTGTAGGTCTTCATAGAACAGTTTAACTTCAGCTTCTTCAGCATTACTGGTTGGAGCATAGATTAGGGTAACTGTGATATTGAATAGTTTGCCTTGGAAATGAACAGAGTTCATTCTGTCCCTTTTGTGATTACATCTAAGTACTGCAGTTTGGACTGTTGTTGACTGTGATGGCTACTACATTTCTTGTAAGGGATTCTTGCCCACAGTAGTAGATAAAATGGTCATCTGAGTTAAATTCTCCCATTCCAGTTCATTTTTGTTCTCTGATTCCTAAAATGTCAATGTTCACTCTTACCATCTCCTGTTTGAGCACTTCCAATTTGCCTTGATTCATGGACCTAACATTCCAGGTTCCATGCAGTATTGCTCTTTACAATATTAGACTTTACTTCCATCACCAGTCACATCCACAATTGGGTGTTGTTAACAGACTCTAGAAGGGCACAAACAAAACCTTGTGTGCACCAGGACCCAGGAGAAAGGAGCAGTGACCCCACAAGGGCCTGACCCAGACTTGCCTGTGAGTGTCTAGGAGTGTCTGGCGGAGGCATGGGTTGGTGGTGGCCTGCTGCAGGGTGGGAGGCACTGAGTGCAGCATGGGACCTTTTGAAGGAGGTCGCCAGTATCGTCATGACCTCCACCATAGTTGGCCTCAGGTTAAACAACAGGAGGGAACACAGCCCCACCCATCAACAGAAAATTGGATTAAAGGTTTACTGGGCATGGCTCTACCCAACAGAACAAGAACCAGTTTCCCCCCCAGTCAGTGTTGCCCATCAGAAAGCTTCCAAAAGCGTCTTATCCTTCTCCATCAGAGGGCAGAGAGAATGAAAACCACAATCACAGAAAACTAACCAATCTGATCACATGACCACAGCCTTGTCTAACTCAGTGAAACTGTGAGCCATGCTGTGTAGGGCCACCCAGGACGGACGGGTCATAGTGGGGAGTTCTGACAAAACGTGGTCCACTGGAGAAGAGTATTCAGTATTCAAACCACGTCAGTACTCTTGCCTTGAGAACCCTATGAACAGTATGAAGAGGCAAGAAATAGGACACTGAAAGATGAACTCCCCAGGTCGGTAGGTGCCCAATATGCTACTGGAGATCAGTGGAGAAATAACTCCAGGAAGAATGAAGGGACGGAGCCAAGACATGCCAATAACCTAAACGTCCATCGACACAGGGATGTATAAAGATGTGGTACATATATACAGTGGGATATTACTCAGCTGTTAGGAAGAATGAAATAATGACATTTGCAGCAACGTGGATGGACCTAGTAGAGGGTGTCATACTGAGTGAAGTAAGTCAGACAGAGAAGAAGAAATACTGTATGACATCTCTTCTATGTGGACTCTAAAAAGAAATCATACAAATGAACTTACGAAACAAAGAGAGACTCGTGGTCTTAGAAAAGGAACTTATGATTGCTGGGGGGAAGGGATGGTTAGGGAGTTTGGAAAGGTCATGTAACACTGCTGTATTCAAAGTGTATAACCACTAAGAACCTATTGTATAGCAAATGGAACTCTGCTCAGTGTTATGTGCCTGCCTGGATGCGGGGATGGGGGTGGGGAGAGGGCTGAGGGAGAATGGATACATGTATTTGTATGGCTGAGTCCCTTTGCTGTTCACCACAACATTGCTAACTGACTATACCCCAATACAAAATAAAAAATTTAAATTTTGAAAAGCTGAAAAACTAGGATAGCCAGAGAATACAAAGAAATCAGGTGTGTTTCTATATACCAGCAATGAAATATCTGAAAAAACATAAAAGAAAACAATCCCCTTCATCATAACAGCAAAAACAAATATTTAGGAATAAACTTAACCAAGGAGATGAAAGATATGTACACTGTGAGACACAACTCTGACCAAAAAAATGACAAAGAAATGGAAAGATATACTATATTCACGGTTCAGAAGAGTTAATATTGTTAAAAATGTCCATATAACCTAAAGCCATCTATAGATTCAATGTGATCCCTCCCAAAGTCCCAATGGCATTTTTCACAGAAATAGAAAAAACAGCCCTAAAGTTTGTATAGAACCAAAAAAGATCCCAAATAGTCAAAGCTATCATGAGAAAAAAAGAATACATTGGAGGGATCACACTTCTTGTTTCAAATAATACTATTACAGCTAATAACTATTTTAAGCTATTCTATAAATCTATAGTAATTAACATAGCATCATAGTGGCATAAAAAAGGATAAACCTTTCATATATTTGACAGTGGGCCAAGAATATTCAATGAGGAAAGACTAGCTTCTTTAACAAAAGATGTTGGTAGCACTGGATGGCCAAGTGCATAATGAAATTGAACCCCTATATTATTCACAAAAGTCAATAAAGACTTAAATACAACACCTGAAACTAAAACTCCTAGAAGAAAACACAGAGAAAAGGCTTCCTGACATTGGTTTTTGTGATGATTTTGAGCTCTAACACCAAATTCATAGCAACAAAAACTTGATAATTGTGATTATATCAAACTAAACAGCTTCTTCCCAGCAAAAGAAACAACATATAAAAATGCAAACTATGGAATGGGAGAAAATATCTGCAAATCATATATCTGATGAGATAGTGTACAAAACACATAAAGAACTCATCCAACTCAAGAGTAAAAATAACCAAATAATCTGATTTAAAAAATAGGCAGAACTCAATAAATACATTTTCAAATAAGACATACAAATGGCCAACAGGTACATGAAGAGGTACTCAACATTGCTAAACATTAGGGAAATCCAAATCAAAACCACAAGGAGATATTCATTTCAGGCTTGGTAAAGTGGCTGTTAACCAAAAGACTAGAGATAAGTGTTGGTGTTCACTTCAGTCGCTCAGTCGTGTCCGACTCTTTGCAACCCCATGGATCGAAGCACGCCAGGCCTCCCTGTCCATCACCAACTCCCAGAGTCCACCCAAACCCATGTCCATTGAGTCAGTGATGCCATCCAGCCATCTCATCCTCTGTTGTCCCCTTCTCCTCCTGCCCTCAATCTTTCCCAGCATCAGGGTCTTTTCCAGTGAGTCAGCTCTTTGCATCAGGTGGCCAAAGTACTGGAGTTTCAGCTTCAACATCAGTCCTTCCAATGAACACCTAGGACTGATCTCCTTTAGGATGGACTGGTTGGATCTCCTTGCAGTCCAAGGGACTCTCAAGAGTCTTCTCCAATACCGCAGTCCAAAAGCATCAGTTCTTCAGCGCTCAGCTTTCTTCACTATCCAACCCTCACATCCACACATGACTACTGGAAAAACCATAGCCTTGACTAGACGAACCTTTGTTGACAAAGTAATGTCTCTGCTTTTTAATATGCTGTCTAGGTTGGTCATAACTTTCCTTCCAAGGAGTAAGCGTCTTTTAATTTCATGGCTGCAATCACCCCCTGCAGTGATTTTGGAGCCCAGAAAAATAAAGTCAGCCACTGTTTCCACTGTTTCCCCATCTATTTGCCATGAAGTGATGGGACCAGATGCCATGATCTTAGTTTTCTGAATGTTAGTGAGGATGTGGAAAAAAGAGAAGCCTTGAGCATTGTTGGTGGGAATGTAAATTGGTATAGCCACTGTGGAAAACATTATGAAGGTTCCTTTAAAAATTAAAAATAGAACTATCATGTGATCCAGCAACCCCATTTGGAGGTACATATCCAAAGGGTAATATAACCGGGATCTTGAAGAGATATCTGCACTCTTGTGTTCACTGCAGCATTATTCACAACAGCCAAGACATGGAAACAATGGGTCCAGCAATGGATGAATGGAGAGAGAAACTGTGGTGTACATACACAGTGGAATATTATTTATAAGAAGAAAATCTTGCTGTTTGTAACAGCATGGATGGACCTTGAAAGTATCATGCTAGGTGAAATAAGTCAGACAGAGAAAGACCAAATCATCACTTATATGTAGAATCTAAAAAGCCTAACTCATAGGAACAGAAAAGAAAGGTAGTTACCAGAGGCTGGAGAGTGGGGCAAAAGGGGACTTGTTGGTCAAACTTCCAGTTATAAGTGGAGAAGGAAATGGCAGCCCACTCCAGTATTCATGCCTGGAGAATTCCATGGACAGAGGAGCCTGCTGGACTACAGTCCATGGGGTCACAAAGAGTCGGAGATGACTGAGCAACACTTTTCCAGTTATAAGACGAATACATTCTGGGAATCTAATGAACAGCATGGTGGTTATAGTTTATAATAGTGTACTATATACTTGCATGTTGCTAAGAGAGTAGATTTTGAATGTTCTAACTACAAAGAAGAATGATAGTTATGTGATATGATGGAGGTGTTAGATAATGCTATTATGATGGTGATTGTTTCACAATAAATGAGCTCTTCAAATCCACCTGTTCTACACCTTAAACTTATACAATGTCAATCATATCTCAATAAAACTGGAAAAAATAAAGGAAAAAATAGCCAAATCATAGTTGACCAGGTGATGGAGAGAGAAGTGGAAGAGGGCACACAACAGAATATCAAAACACATTTGAGGTACAGCCCAATGAATAGAATGTTTTGTGTTAGGGTCAAGCATAGAAGTTAGAAAGCAAATAAAAGCAAGGCTGACATGCAGGATTTTATTATTTCCTCTCAAAAAGAAATGTCAGTGTTTGCTGTCTCTGGTTTTCTTTGGCTCTTAAAAATGGAGCCAAGGAGATTTTAAACATGTTGCCTTTGTACTACTTAGTCTGAGTTATGAGTCTTCTGGTTTGTGAATGTCTTCATTTTTAAGAGATGTCTTTCTGGAGCACTGGTAGGAGCCATTGGCAGGCTCCACCTGCAGACTTACCTTGGGGAACAGTGTCTCACAAAGCTGAGGAGGAGCTTGTGGCAAGGAAGACAGCAGGTCCTCAGGTCTTCAGAAAAGATGAAAACTCTCCTGTGCGTAAGATAAGGGAATTCTCCAGTTAGATAGATGCTACCAGCATGCCTTTACAACCCAGGTCAAGAGAGACTGTTTAACTTCACTCGTGGAGCAAGAAACCAGGATATGCAACAGAACGGAGCTGGAGGAGGCGTCCACCCACTGTGGGACAGTTCTTTGCATCTGTATTAATAACAGTCTCTCCCACGGATTAGCTAATCCAGGCTTTGGCATTTTATTTCCTTCTAAAAGTAATGGAGTGTGTACCTCCGAGTTATGTGTGGCATGGAGAAAATTAGTTCAGACGTCAGCTTTTTTTTTTTCTTCCAAGAGTGGCCAGATGCTTGGCAGGGTGCACAATCACATGATCTTCAGATCTTTTAAAAGCTGATTTTCCTGCCTAATCCTAGAGCCAGAGAAGGCAATGGCATCCCACTCCAGTACTCTTGCCTGGAAAATCCCATGGATGGAGGAGCCTGCTAGGCTGCAGTCCATGGGGTCGCTAAGAGTCAGACAGGACTGAGCGACTTCACTTTCACTTTTCACTTTCATGCATTGGAGAAGGCAATGGCAACCCACTCCAGTGTTCTTGCCTGGAGAATCCCAGGGACGGCGGAGCCTGGTGGGCTGCCGGCTATGGGGTCGCACAGAGTCGGACACGACTGAAGTGACTTAGCAGCAGCGGCAGCAATCCTAGGGCAGCTGGATACAATCTCTAGGAATTGTTGATTCAGCTCCCGTTGGTGTTGCACTTCCTGAGAAATTAAATAAAATCTAAAACACACACACTTCTTAGATAAAGGCAAACAATAAAGCAGATTTGGAAACAACCCCAGGCCGTATGATGTCATAAGAGGCTGGAGCTCTTAAGAATGAAGGTCAACATCAAGTGCCAACTAGGTACTGGCTTGTGGTCCCAGAGGAACCAGTCTGCCACCGCTAAAGGCTTTTTGTTGTTAAAAACTGGTCTCGACCCTTTTGTGCCTGGATACTCTCGTGCTCAGATTCTGGTATAGCAGGCTCAAGGGCTCTCAAGTTCAAGTCTGGCAGTCTGTTCAGAGAGGAGACCTGGAGTTTCTGAATTTAATGGGGGGCAGGGCTTCATTCAGTGAGAGTGGAAGGTCATTTGAACCCACAGCTTGCTCTGTTGCTGGCCTGAACTCCCCCCCCCCCCCCCCCCCCCCCCCCGCCAGCCTTCCATCAACCCCGGGGCTGATGAAGGAATGGAAGAATACCCCAGGCCCTCTCCTCGATTCAGCCTTGCCCACAGGCTTGGTGAAACTCATGTTGGTTAGGAACTTGCCAAAATCGGAGCAACTTTCCTCCCTGGGGTATGCTTCGTTTCTAGTTGTTTAAAAATACACCCTGAGACAGAAATTTCAGGACACCAGCTGACCTAGAAATTATTTCCAAGGTTATTCTGTCTCTTTCCTGCACAGGACACACGCACTGTCATCTCAGTTAATTCTTTTGACATGTCTGCGCAGATATGAACCTCCAAAAATGCCTTAGGGAGAAGCAGACTGAGAGGAGGTTTGCCCTGCTCTGTGAGAGAAGGAATTTAGCAAGCAAAAATCTCATGGAGAAAGCTGTATGCAAGTTTTGATGCAAATTGCTTGAGAAGAGTCAGAATTTTACTTTCCCTGCCAAGAGAATGGGTCAGTGCTCACATAAAATCTTGCTCACTGGTTAGTACTGACTTGTGCTTGAAGTGCTGGCCGTGTGCCCTCTGTTGCTGACTAAATACAAACATGGGACCAGAGGGTGAGGAGGCAGGTGGTAGTGGGGAGGAAATACAATTCCTTTTTTGTTTATGATGCAAAATGTCTGCTTGGACTTCAGCCCACAAAGAATCTTTGTCTTAATGCTGATGATAATGGCATTATTATTTACTCAAGATTACTGTGTGCTCATTTTATGTTCATCCAAGTAACTTCCCATAATAACCTCAATAAGGAGGTACTACAATTATTCCCGTTATATTTTAAGGTAAAGAAACAGAGACAGGGAGGGTAAGGAGCTGGGCCATCGGTCTGCAGTCTGGACCTTACGCATCAGGCGGCATTTGGCCTCCACTGGGACTGTCGTGTGCCATCTCTATCAACTCAGGATTTTGAATTGATCGGAGCTGCTCATTCTGCAGATACCTAGGATGCAGTCTGCACCCTCTACTTAATGTGCAGTCTTTGGCCCAGTAGCACTGCAGAACCTGGAATCTTGTCAGAAAAATGAAGACTGCCAGTCCCTGCAGGGCTGGTGCACTAAAGACCCCTGACCAAGGCTGAGAAGCCCGGCCCTCTGCTACCAGGGAGAAGCATACCCCTCACTCTCTTTCTGTGTTACCCCGCCTCCTTCCTCTAATCTTGTCCAGGAATTTTAAGTTCTTTGAAAGTAAAATAATCAAGGACCTACTATATAGCACATTCCATATCTTGTAATAAACTATAATGGAAAAGAACCTGAAAAAGTATGTGTCCATATATAGATAGATATAAAACTGAATCACTTCACTATACACTTGAAACACTGTAAATCAACTATGCTTCAATAAAAAAATAGTTACAGAAAGATAACAATATCTCAGAAAATACTCACTGCTATAGAACCAGAAGCATGACAAGGATTTCTCAGCATCTTTCAATTGTTTTTGAGAAACTAAAGATTCAAACATGTGGAAGAGTATGCATTTCAGAATTCACAGTAACAAATAATAGATGCACACAACGGCTCAGCTGAGACACGTAAGTCCTTAGGTCTTGGACTCGGTTCTTGCTGTGTTTTGCATTGGGCCGCGTTCTCTGGAAGATGCTGAACTCTAGGGTCCATCCTGGGCTACAAGCCTTGTTGAGGGAGAGGAAACGTGAGAAGCAAGCTGTCGACAAGCCCAGTTCCTGCCAAATCCCAGTTGTCGGCCTGCCAGCCAGCATTCTAAAAACACGTTTGGGAATTTTGACTTTTGGCTTTTACTGAATATGAAACTCAGCTGTATTTATAGCCTTGATAAGCTGACCCAGCTTAGGGATAACCCTGATATATCTGTCTTACAAAATTCAGAATCCATTTCTAGAGGAGGTAATAATGAGGTCATTGAGAAGCCTGATAAGGACTGTCCTTCTCCTTCAACCTACCCTTGTTGGTCCCTGTTCTGAAATTCCCATTCAGGTTGCTACAAACGGACAGGATGAGGAGCAAAAACATTTCCAGCGGAGTCAGGCAAGGCAGACTCGAGGACCATTGGTTTTATAACAGGCTGCAGAAGCTGCCATACATGGACCAGCATCACTTTCTGGGCCCTCACAGGAACCTCGTCAAAATAGGATTTAAGAAAATGGATGGTTGCTATATACTGCCTACCACTTCGGTTTCAAGAAGTGAATGACTCAGGATGAGGTGTGATTGTGGCAGAATGCCAGGCCATCAAACCGTCAGCAGTGCCGCCCCTTTCCAACGTCAGACAGATCTCAGTTCAAACCCTGGCATCAGTACTGTGACAAGGTCCTTACTCCAAGCCTTAATTAAAAAAAAAATAAATTTCAGGTCTGTTTTGAACATATACTCAAGTCACTCAGAGTGTCTGTAACACGTGCAGCCTAAAGGATACCTGCAGGCCCAACCTCCACTGACCGCCAGCTACTCACCTCACACAACTGCAATATGCCTTTTCTCCCACGTCACGGTTTCCTGGCCTCATCAGCTTCAGAGTAGAGAATGGCTCCTGTATTTGCCTGTGATGGCCTCCTAGACTTTAGAGATATACTTACATGATTTTTTTCTAAGTACCTTTCTTTCTGCATCCCTTCAGCCACCCCCCGCGCCCCCCATGGATTTGAAAGGCAGCTGAGCACAGAGCACAAGCCCGTTTTCCTGCTGACCATCACGGGCATGTCTTGTTTGTGCTCAGTTTGCTTCCTTCCGGTGCCCCCCCTGGAGGCAGAGCAATGAATCTTAATCTCCAGTGGGCTTCTGAGGCGCTCGTGGGAGCAGCTTGATTCCTTTCTGAAGGGAAAGGTCACACCCCATAGGACAGTCCACTGTCAAAAAATTCAGAACACTCACAATTAAAAATGTTTTATTTACGTTTATACAAAATACAGTCATGTACTTTAAAAATGTACATAACATCTTTTCATTCAGTTTACATTTTAAAAAAGTAACAATGGTAACTTCAGAGACTTTCTGCTTACATCTCATGTAAACATTGTTTTGGGCCCATGTACTTTACTAACATTGTATCCACTCTTGGAGATTTTCATGATCATAGAGGTGCTTTCAGATTGAGAGTCAGATCTGCCAGACAGATTTCTTGAGCTGTGCATGTGATCAGATTGGCTGGATTCCAGGCAGAACGAGATCCTCTAGAGATGTAAGTGCAGTTTCATAGCAATATGAAGCTGGCGATGTACACATTTCATTCTGATACATAGCCGTGTGGACCTGTTAACTGACCCCAGCATATCCACATACTTCTGTTATGAAGGATCATGGCGGAAGAGCATATATGCCCTCAAGGGCAGCGACCTCTCCTCAGGACAGTCACTAGTGCCCCAGTGCAGTGGCTGACATGTAGAACACTCATCTTTGGGGCTTGCCGAGTCAGCCACCCTGGGAAGAAGTGCCAGGATGCACAGCTTCAGTACCTACAGATTTGAAAATATGTTTAGCCTATCTTTTGACAAAAGGTACTCTTCAGTAGATTTTGAGGATCATATGGGAAAAAAATATAAAGGAAGGGAATTAATCAAAGGAAAGGAAAGTACATTCTGACTTCTGCTAAACCCATGGGTTTCCAAGGAAACACTACTTCAGTGTTTTAGTCCAGTTTTGTCCCACCCTATTAGTTTAACCAAATGGATCCTATGAAAGAATATCACAGAGGTGTTGGTCTTGGTGCAGAAACCACCTCACTTCTCCTCAAGAGAAAAATCCTCAGGAAGCAATGTGTCAGGAATACTTGCCTTGAGATCAAAGCCGATTTAGATTACAATCAGGTTTCCACAAAGCAGTTAAGCATTTGTGGCATTCAGCTATAAATATACCACCAAAGGTAATAAAGTGTAAAAGCTTAAAAAATCTACCCTTAGGAAAGATGGTATCTTCATAATCAGGTTAAGAACTCTTAAAAAATTAATCAACAAACTTTAAATTTTGATCTTCCTTGTAAATTTGTGATCAGTTCAGGAAAGAGGGTCCAATGATGTCTACTGAGAACAGGCAGCTCCCGAAAGAACCAACTTAATTGGCACTACGGCTGCCCTTCAATTGTGATAACAGACCTTAATAGTCACCTTATGAGGGATTCTAAGCTCAACCACATTAACAGATGCCCAGCCCTCAGGGGGCTCCAAGATGGCTGGTCACAGTCCACGTTTAGGACACAGGCACAGCCCTGGAGCATTTGTCCTGGGCTAGAAATGCCACACCCTGGGAGCAGGCACACTGTCTCTCAGGCTCTTCTGCCACACGTAAGTGTTGCATCAGGATGAGACAAAACACAAATCACACTGATGTTACAAACAGAGGCACTGCTCATCCCCGCCTTGCTACTGAATAATAATCACCGGACTTTAAACAGGCAATCAAAGCAAAGAAATCTAATTATTAGCTCACAATGAACTACAGCTAGCAAGTTAAAAAAAATATTAATTCTCCAGTTTGAAATGTGATTTGGTCTTTCAGGGAAATTTGACCTGAATCAGAGATGGGTGAGATGGTGCAGACTTTCTTGTACTGGCACGAGACAAATTCTGCCTGTTGTGAAACACTTCATAGCAGGCCATTATCCTAAACCTGGCACATACCTGTCTAAAAAGTAAGATCAGCCTCAATGCTTCAAAGATGAAATGCAGTAATGATACCATAGCCCATATAAACATTTACGCCAGACTAAAGCACAATAAAAGCAAATGCTTGGAAAATTACATCTCCACTATCTCTAATTCTTATAATCGTACTAAAGTTTATTCATGCCTTATTTTTACTTATCATTGTTATTAAATAACCCTTGACATTTATTTTGTTGGCATGTGTTAATAAATACACATACGCATTCCCAAGAGAGCAAAGGAAAAACTACAGTCCAGTGTATTCTGTAGGAAGCCAATTAAGACACTGCCTCTAGGGCCTTGAGACTGAGGTTGCCGTGGAAACAAATTTGCCCCAGCATTTCTGGCAGAGCCAGAACAAACTGACTAATGTGTCTTCAGATAGACTCTAGTAAAAACGGGACTCCCCTCCCGGAATTTGGGAACCATTCTAGGAAGTGTATTATAAACTACAAAGAAAAAGACAACACTGCATACACAATTTATTTTACTATAACTTGGTGTCTACTTTTATTCAATCATACAAATTTCAAAGGGGATTCCTGAATAAATCTTTTACTTAATTTACCTTTGGCAGAAACAACAGATTGCAAAACATTTCATAACTTCTCATTATATAGCCTTTTCTCTTTGAAAGTTTTGTAGCATATTAGTATTTTCAAAACGATACTTAGACAGATGTGCTTTGAAAGTTAACTAGTAATGATGTGATTTATATTATAGCTTATTTGAGAGAGTAATTACTTAAAAAGGACAAACTAGACATGTATTTCTTTTAAAAAATACAATTTTTGGTCATGTGAATGATTCATGTTCAGATTTCAAAAATAGAAAACATCCTAAAGTGCATCATTTCATTTGTAATATAACTCCTTGAAATTATAGCAATCTGCAATGTAAACAATAGAGCAGAGAATACCACACTAAGTCGATCGTAGGTCTACGTACCGTCTTTAAGTATGTGGACTAAACCAGGGTGCTTTCAACATACAGCTCGTGCTTCTAGAAAATTAAAGAGCAAACTTAAAGGTATTTTCCCCCTACTCCTAACTTGAACAGTTTTTTACCAACAGAGAGCCACTACCTCAAAATGGAAAACGCTGCTACAAACCTAATCTGAGCAGTTTCTCAAGAACCCACTTTGGAAAGTGACAACTGATCAGGAAGACTTTTCTCCATTGTTATTATTATTAAAGAAAACAAAATGGTACCCTTTGCTGTCTCGTTCACCCTGCACCATTATCTCAAAAGGCAGAGACTGCTGAAACACCTCTTGGCAACCAGTGGCTGGTGGGCAGACACCAGTGCTCCACCTCCCAGAGCACAGAGGTGGGCTAGGATATACAGGCAGAACTAAAACTCATTTTCCTTAGTGCAGACACAGAAGGTCAAAAAATATCAACCAATCACCAGATAACATCAGCACACTGGGGTGATGGATGATTTGGTGTCTTAAATTCCCTGGTTCCTCCAAAATGTCTAATACAGATAGCTCTGCGACACCGTCTTTGAAGAAACTATAATTGTAACTGGCCACACACCACTCTTTTCTCTTTATACAGGATCTTGAAAACAGTGTGATTTAGGTTCTGCCTTGGGCTGTGCTCTGAGGGCGACATTTATCCTTCAATTAGAGAAGACTTTTAGTGCCCGTTTACTTAAAAAAAATTAAACTCTGGTAAGTACACAGAAGGCTTAAAATACAGGCTCTTTCTCTCTCACGATCCTCTACACTTAAGCTAAGAATTAAGCAAGACCCTTTCATCTGGCTAGAGCCAAATCAAACCAAAGAGGCTGCTGGCCTTCCCCTTGCTTAAGTGTTTGATGATAAATTCTGAAGCTGATAGGTGTAGTCAACGTTCAGGAAAGAATTCTCTTCACCACTGCCTAACTGAAAAGTCAGCACAGATATTAGCTACTTCTCTGTCCTATCTGTCCTCTGCTGATCGTCCAGCCCTAGTCAGGGATCGGTTCTCTGTCATCTGAGGATGTCCTGAAGAAACAACATCAGATAGAGGACCCCACTGCTATCCCAGGCAGGCGCAGCTTCCGTCTACCCGAGAGCTGAAGGAGAAGCAATTCACACAAGTGGGGAAAGGCATGGCTCCGTGGAAAGGTCACAAGGAAGGCCGAGGCAGCAAACAGGGCTCCGATGCAGGTTCCCACTGGATGGGCTCCAAAGAGAACAAGGGTGTGCACAGCAAGTTCGATCTGCAGAGTCAAGTCCTGAGCTTGTTATCGTCACAGTTACACGGAGAACGCTGTTTCTGTCATCCAGGGAAGCACAGTGTACATCCTCTGTAGATGAGTGTGTCTTCATGTAGATTCACCGCTGCCAGTGTCAGCAAGCTTCCCCTGCAGTGTTTGTCTGCGTCTGTGTGCACACAGGCGTGCCGAGATCTTGACTTTCTCTTGCAAAATTTCGGCATGGGGGTAAGTGGCCTCCTTCCACCTATATGGTTTCCAAGGCAGGCAATGGAAAAGGGCTGATCCCCAAGGCCTGCAGGCAGGAGGGCGCAGGTCCAGCTCCAAGGCTGCCTTCCAGTTTCTGCCCAGCTGCTATTACCAGGGGAGGCGGGGGTGGTGAGGGCGGTCATTCCCCCTGCATTCCCGCCACTCCCCTTGCACAGATGGGGCTGCCTCCTCACATGGACTTGGAATCAATGTCTCTTTTGCTGATGAGCACCTCCAAGAGCCTCAGTTTTGCCTTAATGTGCTTATACTCATTGTATTCTTCAGCCATTGGAGTGCGGTCTTCCTTCTGGACATTTCTAATGGAAACAAAGAGAAAAGGGGCTAATGATCAGGCGGTGCCTCTCCTAGAGGATACTGTTCATCAGGTGAGTTATCATCACAGGGAAATTTGCAGTTTATCACCCCACAGAATCAGCGTTGCCAAGCATACTGGTATCAAGACTGGAGCTGGGTTTAGACAAACAGTGAAAGACAGTGTCCCCAGATGGCACCACTCAACTGAGTTTTAGAGTTACTCTGGCATCTTGGAGAAAGACAGGATGGACTAAGAAACGTAGAAACTCTGTTAATGGCTACATATAAATTCACACGAAGAGTCTCCATACACTGAAAGCCTTTATTTACACTTAATGCTTTCTCATTTTTATATACGTCGCCTAATGAACCATTCAATTTCTAATTAGTAATTGGTATACTCAATTTACAGGGTTTAAAAAAATAGTTAATACTCCTACTTATTATAAAAATCAGTCTTGGAATTCAGCAATTGGATCAGAGAGTACTAATAAGCCTTTAAAGTTGACTGAGTAATTTTACATGTATACTTTTATATGCACAAGGACTATAATTGAGAGCTGATTATAGGGTGAGCGCTGTGCTCGTGAGTCTGTGATCTAATGTTAATATGACCCGCAGGAGGGCCTGAAGAACTGCTGCTGTTACCCGCCTCCTCAGCCACGGGGCGCTGCTGCTCTGCTTCTCATCTCACTTGGAAATGCACACATCAAACATTCAGACACCAGGCTTCCTTTCCTTCTTATTCAAGAGTGAAAATGGGAAACGGGATAGCTTGGTGTTCATTTAATTTTGCTCAGTGAACTGATTTTATTCCTGTTCTGCCTGTTCCAGGAAGGATCCTGGATAGCTCCCAGAAGAGGGCAGGGAAGGGGGTGTTTGACTCGGCCCCAGACATGCCCTTTGAGAGGCTTCATTTGTGTCAGATATGAATCACACCCTGTGAAATTTGAAGTCCCCGACGGTTCTAAACTTGTATGATAGTTATTGATTCCCATCAATTCTATTTTCTTAAAACGTGCACATACATAATTACAGGATGCCTGTGCATAATGCAATTATAAATAAATGGGGAAAAAATAAAACAGACAAACCAAAAATATGCTTGGAAAGAAGACTAACATGAAACAAATCAAAATGTTAATCTTTTGGTTTGTCTTTGGTGTTATAATATTATTTTGGGACTTCCCCAGTGGCTCAGTGGGTAAAGAATTCACCTGCAATGCAGGAGACACAGGAGATATAGGTTTGGTCCCTGGGTCAGGACAATCCCCTGGAGAAGAAAATGGCAACACACTCCAGTATTCTTGACTGGGAAATCCCATTGACAGAGAGGAGTTGCAAAGAGTGAAACTGCAAAAAATGACTGAGCAACACGGCATGCATGCATGATTATTTTGAATATTATTTATTTTATCTATATTTTTAAAAATATCCTACAATTCACAGAAAAAGAAAAGCAGATATTTAGGTATAAAAATTCATTGAAAAGTCATTATAGGACAGATCCAAGTCAGAAATCCTAAAATAAATTTATACAATAATTGAAATCAACAGAAATATAGTAAATTTTAAATGTAAAAGCCAACTTTTATGGTATTTTTATTTTCCAATTCTTTTGAGAATTGTGAAAGGGGACTTAAAGAGAAACAGTATTTATACTGTTTCAATAATTTGGATTAAAATAAAACATTTTAAAATGATAAACTCAACTTCAGTGTAAGAGAAGGAAACCTAATTCTCTGTTTTACCCTGTCTTCTGCTGTGACCTGAGTAAGAACATTCTGTGTGTGGTCACTTGCAAACATAGGACTATCCCTCAGCATAAGGCTCTATGACGAGGCTAACATTACGTCTTAAAACTCTCTGGTACCCTATCAATCAGGCCGCCTTCCTGCTTCTGGTGTATTTCTCATGACTTGACAACTCTGCTTTTAAAATGAGCTTAAAAACCAGCAAGATCTAGTGTACCCCATTTTCCTTATTCCTCCTTCAAGTTTATTAAGGTTAAAAAAGCAAAACCAGAAATCAAAACCAATGCTGTCCACTAGAAACCTAGCTTTACGCCGCTCCTCTTAGATTAGAATTTGATGTGACAGGTTAGTTTTAGAAATGTCAGCTGAATCTGTATCAGTGTTGGATATTATCCAAGGAGCATTTCCTCCTGAAGGACCACACACACCTCACCATCTCACAGTAAACCTCAAAGAAGCCCCGGGCACACAGCCAAGGACCAGGTTACAGGAAGCAGGGAGGGTGGTTCCCAGGTGGGCGGCTCTGCACAGATGTGACAGAGAACAGAGGGCTGCGTGTGGGGAGGAGGAGGGCATGGGAAATGCACGCACTGACCTTCCATTTTGTCTGAAAAAACTGTCTTCAAAATCACGAAGCTTCTTTCGAATCCTTTTCTTTTCTTCTCTCATTTCCTGCAGGTGTTCCAAGAGTTCTGGTCTAAGAGGGGCAGAAAAATTTCAAGAAAATTGAGTTAAATCTGAATTGTGTAGTGATTGTGCAGTGATTGTGCAACTAGATAGGGGTTGTAGAGAATGGGAAAAGCATATAAATACAGAAACTGTTGAGGGAGCTGTGGGTCACAGAAATGGATGCTGAAGCTTCTGCTACTTATAAATTCTTTAGGCTTGTGAAATCCCAGGGCACTCTGCTATGTTTTGCTCTGAAAGAAAGAAATGCCATCTGTACTCAGTGTGTATTAAATGGCGAGTGTGACACACAGAAGCACACAGTGCCCTTACAAGAGACCTGCCCAGTGTTTAAGCAACATCTCCGATGCTCCCTCGGAGAACGTGGGATGAAGCTTCTAAAAACACCGAGCCAGGAGTTAAATAAATAAACAAACTCTGTTTTATTCACAGAGATAAACCCTAGGCGAGTCATTTATGCTTTGCCATTAAATACAAAGGGTAAAGTAGTATTTCAGAAAATTATTTTCATCATAACATTCTAATAACACCACCAAAACAACATACATTGAAGCAGCATGGAGATTTGAAAGTCCGGTGTCCTGGCTGCATTTTGATGGTATTTTATCATCCACTGGGGAAATAAAACCATCAGCGTCATCTTCAAATTGGTCCAGAAAGCAACGTGCGCTGAAATTGGTTTTCAGGGTGACCATGAAGTCTGGCTTCGTGTAGTTTTCATCTTCTGAACCCTCTTCTTCTTCCTGGAGATACACAGCAACCCTAATAAAAATCTGGTTACTTTCTTAGGCCCTCTTTCATTACTAGTATCATTTCGTAGTCATTTAATTATCCAGACCCCATACAGTTTCTTCTACATATCTATGTTTAGCAACACATACGCATATGATGGATATGTTATTGAATATCTGTATATACACGGAAAATAAAACACTAAACACAGCTACTCAGTAGGGGAAAAAAAACTATAAAAAAATTAGTATACAACAATTAACAGTTGTCAAGGCCGAGGGTAGGAAGGAAAAAAATCATCAAAATTTATACTAAAAATCAAATGAAGCAAATGAATCTAAAAATTCTCAGCATTGTGACAATACATAATAAAATTCACCACCAGAAATCAGTGCTTTAAAGATTTCACTACTTATGTGTCTCAGAATTATTTTTATTAAGCTTTGAAGAATTTCAGAAATTCAACAACACATCTTTTCTATATAAAAGGTGAGGTTATGAAATATTTGTGGTTGCTTGATAAAATTTTAGGAAACTTTTGAGATCAAAACTTTTATCTTTCCATTACTGGCCTCATGAAACATTTTTTTTTTCAAAGAATTTCTAAGGGCCACAGCTGTATTTTTCAGCATCCAAGAAAAATGTGATATTCCCTACCTTGATAAAAATGTGGTTAGAAAAATAACGAGGTCAAATGACAATATGTTGGTGTCAATTTAAAGCTACCTGAGTCTAAGAAATGATGTCAGAGTCTGAAAGAAAGATGGTCAAGGAAATAATTCACTGTCAAAATGTACAGTCAGACCAGAAAAGAATATCTTAATATCTTGAGAAATTAAAAAAATTGGTTAGGCATTTAGTTACATGAACAACAGGATCATAACATCAGTTGTCAGGTAAACTAAGTGGCTTCAGGGCCGGTGCAGCCAATGGCTGTCAAGAGGAGCCAGTGCTCATGTGGCAAAGTGCACGATTCAGACTGTGTGTGTGCTGATTCTTATCATAGAGTTTGGTATGTTTATGGTGGTGCCTCTGAAATCATGTGAATGAATAAACAAACAGGCAAAAGAAACAGACTATTACACAGCTACGATGAAACTACTATTATGAAGACATGAAGGTAAAGTTGGCAAAAACTAGGTGGCCTTCCTAGATTCTTTCTCCTGTCACTTCGGATCTTCAGTCTCTTTTCTTGATCCATGGAAGTAAAAGCTTCATTATTAGTTTCTAAAAATTAAAATCATTTTAAAATTTACAGGATAAAAGTGGCTTTTCCATTAACAGTTGAAAAGTCTCTTTTTTTGTACGGAAGTGGCAGGTCCCATCTACATCGTTTTTTAACAATTGAGATAATAGGGTACCTGGCCAGGTAAACCTACTATATAGACAGTGCCATTAGCCTCTTTCCCCTCCCTTCCCTGGTGGGGAGGGAAACTGGGTGGGATCTGGGCCTTTTCATTCACTGCTGTCCCCAGAACTCAGCCAACGTCTGCCTATATTAGGTGTTCAATAAAAGCCTGTTGTCTCAGTAATTCAGCTTTAAAAGAGAAATACAAATTTCTATTAGGAGTATATAAGGGAATTCCTTGGCAGTCCAGTGGTTAAGATTTTGCCTTTCAGTACAGGGGATGTAGGTTCGATCACTGGTCAGGGAGCGAAGGTCTCACATCCCTTGTGGCCAAGAAAGGGCGGGATGATATGGGAGAATGGCACTGAAACATGTTAATTACCATATGTGAAATCAATCCCCAGCCCAGGATTGATGCTCGGGGCTGGTGCACCGAGATGTCCCAGGGGGAGGGAGTCGAGAGGGAGGAGGGAGGGGGGTTCTGGAGGGGGAACATATGTATACCCATGGCGGATTCATTTCAATGTATGGCAAACCAACACAATAAAGTAAAGAAAATTAAAAAAAAAAAAAAAAGAAACCAAAATATAAATTAAAAAAAAAAACAAAACACAGAAGCAATACTGTAACAAATTCAATAAAGACTTTAAAAATGGTCCACATTAAAAAAGTCTTTTAAACCAAGAGTATACAAAACCCCGTGTGCGTGTGTGTGTGTGTGTGTGTGCGTGTGTGTGTGTGTGTGTGTATGTATGTGCTATGTGTGTTCGTCGCTCAGTCGTGTCCGACTCTTTGCGACCCTACAGACGGTATCCCGCCAGGCTTCTCTGTCCATGGAATTCTCCAGGCACAAATACTGGAGTGGATTGCCATTCCCTTCTCCAGAGGAACTTCCCAACCCAGGGGCTGAACCCTGGTCTCCTGCATTGCCCGAGACAGATAAGAACTGAAGTCAGGGGTCCAAGCTTTATCAGTCAGATCCCAAGGTCCGGACAGAACTCAACAAAGGGAAACTATATCCTGCACAGAAGAGAGAATCAATGTTTCCGGAGACAAAGCTACACAAAGCTATTCTCAGTGAGCTGTGGAAAACACAGGAAAAAAGAAACAGCAAAATGGATCTTCAGATTATGAGACCATCAGGTTGCTGTGGATACTGTGTAGATTCTAGAAAGTGTCAATATCTAGATAATATATAAGCAACTGAAAAAGAATCAGTGATCAACAGTGACTAACACTGGTTTCTTGAACACACATGAGGAAAGCTAGCCATTTTTCCTTTTTTGATAGGATTGGCAGGATATCTGGATTTCAGTAAAGAATGAGGGATGATGATTGTGAAAGGAAAGCGGACTGTGAACATTTATGCAGAGTGCTGCTGCAATGTTGATGTGAATCTGCCCGGAAGCCTCGAGCAGGGAGGCTTTACCTGACCCAGCCTTTTCAGTATTAACCACTTGGATACGGCACCAAGGATAGTCACTAAATGTGTAGATGACACAGTGGGTAAGTGTGTTAGAATATAAAACCTGGATGTAATCTATTTCATAAGGCTGAGATAGAAGAGTGAAAAGTAAAAAATTGGAAGAATTCACGGTCCTGTAATTAGATCACAAAATAAAAAATCTGGATACATGGACACGGAGCAATCCTTGGAAAAGGAAGCTGGGCATTACATAAATGAACACTGAGATGGGGCCACAGGCCATGGTTTTCAACTAGGGGCAGGTTTGCCCCCTATGGGACCTTTGGCAAAGTCTGGAGGCATTTTCAGTTGTTATACTGGGGTGGGGGAGGCCAGACCCGCCCCGCCTCCCGCAACCAAGAATTATCTGGGACAAATGTTTACAGTACTGAGGTTGAGACACCCTGCCCTAGAAAGACTAAGATGAACTCATGGCACGCCGACAGTCACGACAGTCACGTAGGCATAGGCCTGGAGAACTGAAGAGCCTGAGTCACCTAGATCAAGGTCGGGGTTAGTCCTTGGTCCACTGTCCTGCTAAAGCACTAGAATAATATTCAGTTCTGGGTGTCAGTTTTTAAGAGGGATATAGATAGACTGGTGTGTGTGTGTAGAGAGCAGAGGCACAGGACTGTGGGGAGGTCTGGAGCCCATATCACAGGAGAAAGAGTAAGAAGAACCTGGAGGAAGTGTTCACAGGTGTGGGTGGGAGTGAGCAGGGCAGGTGGCTATAAATATGCAAGTGCTCTCAAGGAAGAAGCTGTATGCTTAGTCCACATTGCTCCGGAGGTAAAACTAAGCCCCTAAGCAGAAAGTCATACAATAATCATTATTTTCATTAATTATGATATTTTACAGTTACTAGACTTAAACATTCTAAAATTACATATTGTATAATAACTATATTGTTTTTGATCATTTTAAAAATGGTAAGCTATAAAAACTAATAAGTTTTTAGCTATTTCACACACAGCTGGTGTCTTCCCATAAGCATTTAAAACCAGGGACAGTTTTCACAGTTTGGATAAATCATCTCTGCACATACAAACACCACATTCTAAAATGTATCAGAATGGCTGAGAATTAAGACAATCCAAATTCATGCTGATAAACACGGCCAACTGGGACAAAATGAACTAAAGGACAACACTATTTTCAAGAGCAATGTAATCATTGCAAAACTGTCTGAAATTTTGACCATCATGAGGGCCAGTAGAAGAGCCATGGCCAAAACATACTTGTGAAAAAAAATAAACTACGCTAAAGGATAAGATTTGGAAGGACAGCCTCTTTTAAAAAGAGCTTAATTCATTTATCTACCATTTGTTTCATGAGGTAATTATTAAGTGTCATATTTTGATGTGTTAAAGAACACACTTTTATCTAGGAGCAGTTTAGCTCAAGCTTCTAAGAAATATGCTGGTTTTGATGCACACAATCACCCACATTTCTTCCATTATGGTGATTTAATTCTTGTGTGAAATGTTCAGCTAGACAAAATTTGTCTTATTTCATTAACATCAAGTCTTATTGTGAGAAAATGGTTCTAATTTTGAAGATATAATGGAGCAAATTTGCCTAAATTTCACATTTACAGAATTTTTTGTAAACAAGTTATGTTACAAAGAATATGGATAGGGAGCACAATCGTTGCCTAACACCTTAAAGTGACGGCTGTGAGCAGTTAAGACCCCTGAGAGGCAAGAAAAGGAATAGAGTGAAGAGAAGAGACAGCTTGGTAGCTTCTGGTTCCCCACCTTAAATGCAGTGGAAGAATCAGGCAAGAAAATGGAGTGGTTCTCATGGGAACAAGGCCCCCACATTTTGAAATACTTATTTCTAAGTTCACTAAATAAATGACACCCCAGGATTGAGGTTGCCACAGAAATATGACAAAAGTGAAACTCTTGAAACCCACTTCTGCTTGGTGTTTTACTCCCCCTTCTGACTTAACTGCTAAAAAACAATCACTGATTTCTTAAAAGTCTTTGTCTTTTCATCTCTAGAGCCCTGTGTATGGCAGTCAGGGTGTTCAATTGTCTAGAAACAAAAATATGAAAGAGATTGATGCTAGCCCAGGCCAGTTAGATCTCTACAACTCTCTGGACACATTCTAGCAAAAAGTAGCCACTCAGGACAAGGTTTATCTGTATACAATCGGTGATTACTGCTGGGGAAAAGATTAGAGCATATGCTCCAGTGGTCTGCTTGTCACAGGCCTACATTCACAGATCAAGAACAGATTATGACATTAGCACCAAGGAAAAAGTGTGCCAGGGGGAAGGCAAGAGGAAGGAGGGCAGTGGATAAAACTATACTCACAAATCTGTCAAAGAAAATTAAGCTTTTTGTCTATAAAATCTTTACTTTTTATCACTTGCTATATATATTGCCTCTGTTAATTTTGTTTTTTCTATAAACTCAGTAAATGAGATTTTTTTTTTAAAAGGAAAGTTATCCAATGAGTTATTTTGACAAAATTTCAGAGTACAGAAAATCCATTCCTCCAACAAGGGGAAACAAAACCAAAAACATTGTAAAACAAGACAGATCCCCACAAGCAAAGTAAAAAGCAAACAAACAGCAACGTACAAAACAGTGAGGGAATGAAATCAAATGAAGGAGATCAGCTGGCCTATAACATAAATTAAAGAGGATTGTTTGAAGTTGGTTAGAAGCAGCTACTGAGTTTTAGGGGAGGTTGCAGGAAGCCGTCACCAGCGGACGCAATCACAGCGCCTTTCCTTCCCCGGGAGGGAGGTGGCGGGGGTGGGGGACACTGGCGCAGGCGTAGCATATGCTTAGCAGCTGGAGGTCTTCACCTTTATCTCCTTGAAGAAGGAAGCAGTTTCGCCCTCGATAATTGGCTGCAGCAAAGGGCTTCTCCGCTTGCTGGAGGGGGAACCCTGTGACAGGTGTTAATAGGCAGGTTACACGGCAGAAAACCGGAAACAAACCGAAGTTCTCGTCCAGCTGGCTGCTTTACTTCAGAGCCTGCCCGCCCCCCACCAACCACAGAAGCCACACAGGAGCAAGGATGGCACATGAGGATGTTAACCAAACACACAGAAAAACTCCTGCCTCCTCCCTCTTTCCTGCTGGTCACCATAACTTCCAGAACAACTAATAATAATGCACGCTCATCGAGTGATGCAAAGGGTTATAGACACAGGCTGTATATTCACCCTACTTCAGGCCACTAAGGGCTCCTGACTGGAGAATGAGAAGGGTTCCTTAAATTTAATCCTTTTGTTGGTTAGTTTACTAATTTATTCTGCAGGAAACTTCTAGAAAGGTAGCTTTCTCCAAACACACCTGACTGAGGTCCCTGAACCCTCCTCTGTTGGAACGAATTCACTGTTAAAAAGACATATAAGGACCACATCTTGGGCCTAGAAATAAACAAGAAGATAATAAAGCAGGAAAAGAAGAGCAGCCGCTGAAAAGAATATGCAATTCAGCAACAACATAAAAGCGAGGCCGTGTCTGCCGGCTAGGAAGTCTGAAGGCCAACAGAGGAAGGCCCCAGGGTTCCGGGAGACGCGAGCACTGAAACCGGGGCGGAGGGCCCCCACGAGCTGGGCAGGGCAGGACCACTACCCCCGCAGTGGCTGGCATCAGGGATGGGGCCAGCTGGCCAGTGCCTGAAAGGCTTTTCCCCAGAACTGAGGGCCATTCGCTGCTCCCGACTCTTCACAAAATCCCAATTAAGAGGCCAAAAGCAGCGAAGTCCCAGGACGGTGGCCACTGGGCACGGTTCAGAGCTGCTAGCTGCTCTCCCTGTTCTTTACCTCACTCTTCCCTACGTCTCCAAAAAGAAGCGGTTCCCCCTCTTGACTTCCTTAGAGGATTTCTCCCTGATATGACCCCAGCAGGGCGGATCTACATCTTGGAGGCAGAGCAAAGAACACTAACTGAGGCCTCTAGGACCCGAGAGGCACTCTGGTGGAGTGGCCCCTGGGGGTAAGCACAGCCCTTTCCTGGATGCTCTGTCTCTAAGGAAAGCGTCGGGGAGCTGACCCAGCACGTGTCAAATGGAAGCATATGGCCAAAGCTTGTGCACCTAGGAGGGGAACAAATTCTGTCAGCTTCAGATTTGCTCATTTTTGGCAAGCGTCACCTCAGAAGTCTTTGATAAGTTTTTCATCCCTCAAGTTTAGGGGCCGCTGATATTAACGGCAGGTTCAACTATGAAAGATGGTTATTTCGTGAGAAGGCAAGTTAGTGCCTTAATAATATAGCCAGGCAGTCAATACCGGGGCATGGGGTACTCACAATGACAGGGATGGTGCTGGCTCGGGCTAGGATCTGTTTGACCAGGCGGTACCTGTCGTACAGCGGCTTCATAACCTGACGCTCATTCTTGCTCACCTGAAAGGCAAGAACAGGAGAGCTGAGAAGCCTGCTTCGGTTGGCCATGCTGATCGAGAATGCTGTGGACTGAGAGAAAGAACAGGTGATTCAACAGAAGACTCAGCACTCTTGTAAAATTTATTTAAACTGATACCACGAGTCAATGAAAATTTAAAATATCTACTTTGGCTGCAGATCACTTGAAATCACTCCCTCAGAAGTATTACTTTTCCTCAAAACTGTGATCCTTATTAATTATTAGTTTTCTATTCAAAATTCTAGAAGGTTCAGAATTCCAGATGATTCACTATTTTCTAGGTCCTGGGAAGAAGAAAGCATGTATTAATATTTCTATTATACTACTTACCTTGCAGTTCTGTGATCATTTAAAAAAAATGTCTCTCTTCCCTATGAAACTGTGTTGTGTTTCTAGGGACAAATGCAAGCAAACAGGCTTTCAAGGAATATATGCTGATAGAATACAGACTATGTGGATTCACTCATCTCTGTGTCCCTAAAATCTGGCTCAGGGTTCAAAAATGTTTAAAGGACCGACTCTAATAGACAATGAGGAGAAATCAGGTCCAGCTCCCTGGCACAGTACTTGAAGCCCCTCATCACCTGCTGTTTCTCCTCCTCCCCATTAAAACTCAAGCTCCGGAAAGAAACTAGGTAAGTGTCATGCTTCCTTGTCTAGCTCCCTCTGTCTTGGAGTGGCCTCCTCTCTGCTCTTTGGCTTGGTAAACTCCAGATCAAGGGCCACCTCCCTCCCCATGCAGCCTTCTTTCAACATGCCCCATTCTGGGAGACCTGCTCATTCTCTCCTTTGAGTCACCTAATACAGCCTGTGTATATCTTATAATTCACATATGCTTTGCTATGGATGGAATGTTTATGTTCAGCTTACCTACCCCCATGCCCCCACTCCCAATTCATAAGTTGAAAATGAACCCCCGATGTGATGGTTTTTGGAAGTGAGGTCTTCAGGAAGTGACTAGGTCATGAAAATGGTGCCCTCATGAACAGGACGAGTGCCCTTATAAAAGAGACCACAGAGAGCTCCCTCACCCCTTCTGCCGTGTGAGGACAGCGAACAGATGGCTGGCTAGGAACTGGGAAGTGGACCCTCACTAGACACCAGTGCCTTAATCTTGGACTTCTAGCCTCCAGGGCTGTAAACTGTTCTGGTAACTATTTCAGTGCCTGTTATGATAACAAATATCCCATAAATGTCTGCAAAATGAGTGAAAGAATATTTCAAATATAGACAGGTATGCCAAATTCGTAAGTACGCATTTGTTTACTAAAACGGAGTAAGAGATGACATACCTTTGTTTCCAGTTTGCTGTTGTTCTTCTGCATTTTATTTCCATTGTACACATAAGACAAGTCTTACAGATGTGAGGAAGGACAACAGTATTAGCTCTGACCATCTCTCTTACGGGCCTTCAACTTTGAAGACAAGTCTGGATAATGCATGAACTGATCATCCTTTGCTGCCTTCTTTTTATTTGCCTTTCTCAAAGTGATCAACAATAAGTGAACCTTGGATAAATCTCACAAGCCAAGATAGGATACTGCCAATCTTGTGGTATTCATTTACTGTCATCTTGTGGATTCATTTTCTGCCATAAGCAATAAGAATAACTTATTTCTACCTTTTTCTGCTACCAAAATATTAAGAGGCAGCATTTTCTTGCCTTTACTATCTGTCACAGTAAAAGGAGTTTTACATTTGGTATCTCATAAAGTATGATTGTTAGAACTGGAAGGGAACATGAGAACTATTTCATACAAAAAAAAAAAAAAAAGAGTGAGGATCAAACCACAGGTATTACTAGAACATACCTACCAAAATGGCTAATGTGAAAGACAGTGTCCAGTGTCAGAAAGAATGCTGGGCAACTGGAATTCTCTCTCAGTACTGGCAAGGCTGAAACACTTTGGAAAACTACTTGGCAGTATCTCCTAAAGCTAAAACATATGACTCATCAATTCCATCCTTAAGTACACACCAACAAACCTGGATTAAAGTTTACCAAAAGACACATATAAGAATGTTCAGAGCAGCACTCTTTATAGCACCACCAAACTGGGAACCATCCATACGCCCAACAATGGTAGAATGAATTAGTATTTTAAGTTTCCAAAACTGAACACTACACAGCCATGACAATGAACAAATACAGCTATATGCAGCATTAATCTCACAAAAATAAAGCCAAGCAAAACAAGCCAGACACCTAAGAATATACACTGTAAGGTCCTAATTATATAAAGTTCAAAAATAAGTAAATCAAATCTATAAGATTAGAAGTCAAGTTTTTGTTGGTGGGGTGGAAGGTCATGGTATTGACTAGAAGGGGACATGATAAGGGCTTTCAGAGGGTTGGCCATTTTTAATTTCTTGATCAGGATTTTGATTACATGGATTTGCCTACCCTGTGAAAATTACCAAGATATATAATTAAAATTTAGGCTCTTTTCTGTACTTATACGTCAAGAGAAGTTGAATAATAGCCACAAATAAGTGTGAGGAATAGAAATAAATGACTTGGATAATCTCACATGTAAAATGACAAAATTTAGGACTGGAGCACATGGAATAATTTTTTTAATACATTACGTATCCACAAAATGCACTGCATATGAGATTAAGGTACATCCTAATTGTCAACATATGACATGTGATGAAATATTACTGTGTAAGACAAACAACAGGTATTTAGTGACCAAAAGACATATCTAAAAAAAAAAAATAACAAGGAGCCAGCATTTCCCCACCGAGAATAGCATCCTATTACTATATCTGACTCTAGAACAACATGGGTTTGAACTGCATGGGTCCACTTATGTTCAGATTTTTTCAATAGTAAATATTGCACCACTACACAGTCTACCACATGGTTGCGCCCATGGATTCAGAATGTTGGATATGGCAAAACCATAGAGACAAAGGGCTGGCTCTAAGTTATACTCAGATTTTCAACTATGCTGAGTGTTGAACAATTCCCAACTCCTGCATTATTTCAAGGGTCAACTGCAGTTGCTTCACAGAAACATTTTTCGATTGTGAAAGAAGACTTTGGATTTTGGAAGGAAACTTACTGCTAAAATTAGCCAGATATGGGAAATTCGACAGAATCAGTTTTCTAATTCTTTGCTCGAAAACTAAATTTTCTAGTTAGAGTAGATGAAGAGGATAGTGGTTTACATTAATATTTGGCTTGTGGTGCTGCTTAGTCACTTGGTTGTGTCTGACTATTTGTGACTCCATGGACTGTAACCCGCCAGGCTCCTCTGTCCATGGGATTCTTCAGGAAAGACCACTGAAGTGGGTTGCCATGACCTCCTCTAGGGGATCTTCCCGACCCAGGGATCGAACCTACGCCTCTTGTATCTCCTGCATTGGCAGGCAGCCTCTTTACCACTAGCACTACCTGCAAAGCCCATATTTGGCTTATAACACTGATATTTAGATTTTCTATGAATTGCTCCTTTTAAAAATTAATGACTCTCATAACTCTGCCAAATATTATATGGATGGGAGGGGAGTTTGGTGAGAACTGATCCATGTAAATGTATATGTATAGTGGAGTCCCTTTCCTGTCCACCTGAAACTATCACAACATTGTTAACTGGCTATACTTCAATTTAACAGTTAATAAAAATTAATGATGTTAAGAACTAATCACCTGTGTGAGATCTGATAAAAAACTTCACAGTTTTTGACTATGAAGAGTCAAAACTCATCATGATACCATCAGTCAGTGCTGGCATTTGATAGATATATCTAAACACCAAAAAATCAATGATTTTTAGGTCTAGAAAGAATACCACTTGATTTACACTAGAATTATTTTCATGATAAATGCCTGAAGGCAAAGGCACGGTGATACTGAAACTCAATACAGCTTTCACCCATTATCAAGCCAAGTCTCATGTAATTATCAGTGCTGGATTTGAGAGTAGAGCCAAAACCTCACCAACAGTTAGAGAAACAAAGCAGCACCTTGGCTGAACTGTTGAAAAAGGGGTGCTGATATTAAGTGAACCATGGGAAAACTGCTCAGAAGTTGACGTCTCTTATTCTACAGTCATGAGCTGCTCAGGGATTCCACTAAAACCAGTAACAGGCCTTAGAAGGAGCCAGTGAAGTTCTTCTCAGAGTCTCAGTTTCTTGATAGGCAAAGTGTAGAATTCAGATTAGAAAATCTTTATGATCTGTAATTGTTTGAAAATGACCTTAGGCCAAGCATATAGATACTGTCTTTTCAACATAATTTCACTCTTCCTGCTTCAAGTCATTATTTAATTTTTCATTTAAGTGGTACTTCTGAATGGCTTTCAGTGGGTAGAAATAGGGTTAAGACTAAAATGTATTTTTGTACACAAGTCAAGACAACATAAAAATCTAGTTATGCAGATGTAATGGATTTGAAAGCAGCACCTTCCACTAAATCTTCGTTTTCTTCTGCAAAGAAATCTTCATCTACTGTTCTCTTACTTTCCTAATTGGTTGCTGTATAAGTCTTAGACAATACATCAAAGAACAACAGGAACACCAGCCAGTATTATATCCATGTTTAAATAAGGGCAAGTCTCAGACAGAAATCACAAAAGCCTGATTAGATGAACACATTTATCTTTTGTGATAGTGTTCGTCTTAGCCTCATATAAAACTTCTCTACAGAAATACTGATTTGGTTGCTGTTAGGTGAATGGTATAACAAAGGTGAAAGATAAAAAGAATGAAGTTTCCAACTTGAAGAAAGAGATAACATTAGAACCATGGAATATTAAAGTTAGAAGAGTCTTACTTTCTAATATGATAAAAGTAAGCACTGGAGACCTCTCAGGAATGATCTGCCCAAAGCAACTGAGCTGGTTCAAGAACCCAGGTGGACTGACTCCCAGTCCATTTTTCTCTCCATTAACAAATAAGCAAGACAGGAAGGAGGATCTTAACACAATAACCACAAGACATACCAAAGATGTCATAGTATAGCATTTTCTCCTAACAGAGTTTGGCCAAGATTATCTTAAGATAAAAGAATTTTCATCTTAAGATACAGATGACATCTTAAGATAAAGAATCTTGTTTTCATCTTGAGATAAGGAATTCTGCCTCCAAGCTGAGAGTTCTGCCCAGATTGAGTTCACAGAGATCTCTTGTTCTGAGCAGCAGCAAGAAACTACAGTAGTCAGGAAACTACACGGCCCCAGAATCTCCTTAGTAAAACAAAAAATATTCCGAATCAGTGTGTGGAGGTGGTACCTCTGAGTCATAACACTGCCAGTGGGAGAAGGTAAAGGAGATAAATGTTTATACTTGCTGCATTTTTGTCCCCTTGACTCAGAAAATGGTGACGGTCCCTCCTTTATTATCAGGCGACAGCAGTGGGCTGACTGGGCAAAGATCGGATCTTCCCAACCAACAGATAAACAAATGATACCATTTATATGTGGCTTTAGAATCTGTACTTAAATTCAAACATGATATGCTTAGTGTCTGCTTAGTTCCCCAGTTTCTAAAAGACAAGACTGAAATAAATCAATGAGAACCCAGAAGCTCTGCAGACCGACCCACGCTCTCCCTCCTACACCATCATCTGGGTCCGCAGAGAGGGTCATGGGGGGCTGCAGCTATGCGCTGTACTTAGGGGACGCAGTCTTCTGATGAGACCCCTACATGTCTAAAAGGATACATATTATTTAATAATAATTCACAGGGAATTAGGTGCCAGCGTGTAGACAACTGTGTTTTTGTTTTTTGTACATGCGTCAGTCTGTCTGGAGGGTGTCCCCTTAAAGCAAACAACCTTATTAAACAATGGACAGAAGCTGCAGATAACTGTTTTGGCCGGTGACTTGGACTGCTGGTGCCCTTTTATATCACAATCTGCAGACTCAACAAAAAACCACCAGGCTCTAAGCACCTGCTTTTCTAAAAAGCTAAGGTTTGGAATGACAGTATGGGAGTACTTGTATTTTTCCTTTAAGAAGAGCGTTGCCCAAATGTTATTCGTAAGTTCAGGGTCCATGGCAACATCACAGATGTAAGAATGAAAAGTTCACTCTTTGGTTTTCGGCCTGGCAAAATATCAAGTGAACTCTGTTTCTCTTGAGGAGGCTGGAGGATCAGGTTCCAGAGAGAGGCAGAGAGCCCGACCTGGGACCAGGAATAAACGACACTCAAACTTCCTGGAGCATGAGTCCCTGACCTGTGAGATGCTAGAATCCAGGCCCAGAAATGTTCTTCCGTCATTTGCAAACATGATAAAAGAAAGGGCCAAGGATTAATGGTTCAAATTGCCATCAGTAAGAGAGCAAAAAATGTACATTTCTCCTGATTCAATTATTTAATAAGAAGTAGACAGCAGAGGGCAGAACCTATAATTGTACCAGAAGAGAAACCTGTCATTTACGGAGGAGTCTCACCTAACTCCCTGCAAAGCCACTCTGCCCTGCTTCCTCAGTCAGTGCCAGACAGCCTACAGGTTTATGTGTGTGTGTAATGTCACTTGGTCTCCATGACAACCTATTTTAACAGCTATCTATCATGCAGACAAACCACGGAGGCTCAGGGAGTTACCTAAGCGGCCCAGAGACACAGAGTCAGCCTCAGCAGAGCTGAGGTTTGGATCTAGGGCTTCCCTGGTGGCACATGATAAAGAACTAGCCTTCCAATGCAGGAGATGCAAGAGAGTCGGGTTCAATCCCTGGATCAGGAAGATCCCCTGGAGGGGGGCATGGCAACCCACTCTAGTATTCCTGCCTGGAAAATTCCATGGACAGAGGAGCCTGGCGGGCTATAGTCTGCAGGGTTGCAAAGATTCTGCCGCGTCTGAGCAACTCAACACACACTGTGAGCCCAGTGCCTGCTGACTTGCCACAGTCCAGGCAGGAGGAGAGGCCGCTCCGCTCGGAGCAGGATGCGCCACAGCACACAGCCCCCTGCTCCGGCAGCAAGGTGAAGGCTAGAACACAGCTGACAGTCTGTAAAGGAGTCTGTCACTGTCATACCCTGAATCCCTCTAACGAAAAGAAGGAAGACACACAGGCCCCGCCTCCTTCACGGAGGCCGCCTTGGGGGCTGTGAGGAGATTGACACCTACAGGCGCTGAGTCTTGAGTGGAGGAGGAGTTTCTCCTCTCTGTTAGAAGAGGATTAGTTCTATCTCCGCCAAGTTCTGAATATCCTGGAAGAGAAGGACGAAGTTTCACAATCCATCTGAGCTCCAGAGCATTTACTGTTTGGTTCAATGCCTTTAAAAAAAAATCCAAAACAACAGTTGGCTTGAAACATGACCATTATCCCAGAGTGCCAGTATTTTTCCATTGTAGGGACAGGCCAGCAAAATCAATCATCAACTCTAGCTTTTTTTTTTTTTTTAATTTAAACCTAATAAATTCAGAATCAAAATACCAGGTAGGCTCATTAGACAGATAACTGGCCACATGTTCTGCATCAGGTCTCATGCTAGATGCTGAGGTCCAGGTTTATTGTTAGGTAAAAAAAAAAACAAATCCAGAATCCCCGCTCTCACAGATCCTGTAGTCCAGTGCTCTATTCTCAGAATTGCTTCATCTAAAAGAGCATATTTGTGATACAAAGACTCTCTCCATTACATAGCTATGACTGAGACTGGAAAAGAGGTCTATGCATTTTGGTGATATAAAAGTCCATCTGTGGATATAAACTTCCTGCTTCTTTACACCTGCTCTTAAGGACTTGTGTTGTTCGGTTCTTGACAACATTCTTAACAGAAGGTTACTAGGAGTCACTGACAAGGAGATCAGGAGTTCCCTTAGGAATAGAGCGGACGACGCCTGTCTCCCCCAGGACTAACAGCAAGGAGATGATAAACGAGCTTGCTGAATAACAAATCGCCTCAAACGCTTCTAGAGCCACATTTTAGAGTCCTCTCGGTTTTAGTTCTGCATGGTAGCTGAGACTTCTCAGCAGACATGGGTTGCAAACTGCACTGAAGAGAAACTGAATTTTAGGGCAGATACTCAAGCTTAGCACCTTCCTTTTATAAATGAGAATGCCTAGAGCTAGTGATGACAGCTTACTGGGGCAGACTCAGGGGCGGGCATGTTTCTTCACTCTAGGCTTCTGTGTACCAATTCATACCCCCTCCACTATTTCCTACTCGAAGCAGGATAGTAGAGACTACATTTTAGTTGCAAACTGATTTTTCTTTGGAACTTAATTAAATTTAGCACTTACTAGATAGTGGAACTCTTACCATTGGTTTAAGCTTCAAAAAGCTTAGTTCTGGTGAAAACATATAGTAATCTAAGTATCTGGACGCCTCATTTGCAAAATACTGAACACAGCAGATCCACTTCACAGCTTGGTAATTTACCCCAGTCAGAAACTTCAGTACTGATGAACCTATTTGCATGACAGAGATGCAGACGTGGAGAAGGAACTTGTGGACCCAATCGGGGAAGGAGAGGGTGAGATGAATTGAGAGAGGAGCACTGACACATATAAACTGCCCTGTGTAAAAGAGGTGGCTAGTGGGAAGCTGCTGCGGAACACAGGGAGCTCAGCTTGGTGTTCTGTGGTGACAAGAGGGGGCAGGTGGAAGGAAGGCTCAAGAGACAGGGGATATATGTGTACAGAGAGCTGACTCATGTTGTACGGCAGAAGCTAACACAACACTGTGAAGCAATTATACTCCAATAAAAACATAACTTAAAAAAAAAGAAGAAAATTCAGTGCATTCACGTACCGGCCGTCCATGAATGCTTTCATAATATAACAGAGCTTTCTGCAGGGCCACTTTCTCATTAGCAATCTGGTCTTTGGTCATATCCTGTATAAACACAAGGACAGAGAAATGAGAGAGGGGAAAACATTTCGTGCACATCGCAACTGCTTTATTTAGTTAATAAACAAGTTTCCCAAAGTAAGGTTAAAAAGAATGTCTACACAACGGCTCTCCCTAGCTCCCTCCAAAGCTAGGAATTAGCTGTTCCTGACGTGCAGCTAGAAACTCAGCGCAGCAGAGCCATCACCTCCGAGCCCTCCTTTCCCCCATGTGGCGGCGAAGGCCTGCTGGACGGGGTCAGCGAGGCTGCGAGGGCCACAGGGCTTGGCCTAATGGCTCCGGCGATGACTTCGGTTACAGGACACACATTCCCAAAGGCTTGTCTCTAACCCTCCTACCTCAGAGAGTCACCAAACTGTCTCTTAACTGAAACAAGTCCATTCTGCAACCTGTACAACAGGATTTCCTGCTTTTCATTTGCAGTCCAAACCAAAGGACCTATAGTTAACAAACACTCCGTTGCCTGCTTCTTCGGAGTCTCAACGTGTGAAAGGGGAGGGTGAGGGAGATATAAAAAGGTGTCACTCGTTACCCTCCCCACTGGGGCCCCGGGGCATGCCCTGCCACACTACCACAGGGACTGGGATGGTTTGGGGATTAGCAGGTTCTCGGGCTCATCACAGAATCGCACCTTAATGTCTTCGGGACGGCTGGTCTCTGCCCGCTTCTCCTGGAGCTTCCTCTGGATGGATTCAAGCGTGGCCTCCACGCTAGGCTTTATGGCTTTATCCACCAGCTCTTGCTTCTTCTCATCTTCTTTTTCAAGTTGGGAGCCAAAACTCTTGGGGAGTGTGTTGCTTCGCTGCCGCATCCTGGGGGGTAGGTCTTCCTCTGATATCTTCAGTTTGGACTCTAGGAGAAAAGATTTGGGGGTGGAGCTGTATGGGAATTGACGTCTGCTGAACCCAGATTGTTTTTCTTGCTGTTAACAAGTGCTTAGTCCTGTCTTTTTTTTTCCCTCAGAAAGCATCTAATTATATTATTAGCTGAAATCCCTGGGTTATTATTTCTTAAACTTAAGAAAATGATAATGTTTTCCTGTATTATCTGGCATGGTTTCCTAACCCTAATTCCTGAGAAAGTTTTAGTTCTTTAACATCCATGCTTTAGCCACACCAGCCTGCGGGCTGTGCTCAGAATGAGGGCGATGTCTTCCCACACCGAATCCCATAGCATTTACAGGTATTTGCAGGTCTAGCGCCCAAATGTTGGCCAACCCTTTCCATATGATGTATATATCTCATTTTGGAATTATTTTCACTTTGTATTCTATTCCTTTGTTTACATGATTCTGTATCCTAAAAGACAGCAAGCTCTGGGAGCGACAGGGACCAAAATCTTTTCATAGCCATTTGGGTCTCTATATCTTCTCCTAACTCTATAGCAAATAACACCTTGGATTAAATAGGTTCTTCATAACTGTTGAATTGAAACCATCATGCTTAGTTATATAGGGAAATAAAAAAAAAAAAAAAACCCCGCAGAATTTTCAGCATCTCAACTGATCTGGGTTTCCCTGTGATGGAGGCCCTGAATGCCGAGGGCCCTGGGAGTCAGCTTCAAGGAACTTGTCTTTCCTGGACCATTTTAGTGGTGAGAGGCTCTCAGCACGTGGTGAGATCACAGCTTCTGCACTTGGCTTGCTCTCTGAAGACCATGACATAGGTCTAGAACTTTCCCTACCTTTAAGTTGCTTCCGGAATTTGGCAAGGTCATTTGTCCATTTCAGAACCTCTGGATTGGCTGCTTTGTCGCTGTGAGAAGGCTGCAAAACAGAAATCTAGAGTAAATGTTTTGGAGGGGCAGGAGACAGAAGAGTTTGATGATCAGTTTGTTTTAAACAGCAAGGAAAAGCTGAGTTCCACTGGAATAATATATGAACTGTGATTAATCAGAGCAACTTCACAGGTGGAATGCCATTAATCCTTCTTTATATCTGGTTATTTTTGATGCTTTCAGAGAATTCCTCAGAGACAAAATGCTGGATCATTAGGGTCCTGGACTTCCATAAGTCTATGCCCTCTTTTCCATCATCTGTAGGGTTCAACCTGTCAGCCTAACAGGATAGAAAGCAGTGAGGTATATGATATTTTACACGACAACCACTGTGAAAAATGTCTTTTTGTTATTCTTGTAGGAAATACTAAGGATAGAGCTGAGAGAGGAATGAGGTCAGTACTAGTTCAATTTTAGAAGATAATTCTGAATTAAGTTTTAGCCAAACAAAATACTTCACTTAATGATTTTCCCTATTCCCCATCACTGATCAATTTACAAGCCAAATGTGAAAGCCTTCAATTCATTTGTAAGGACACACTGTGCAAGGAAGATGCTGACACACGACACTGGAGTTTATCAGGGTTTACTGCCCAGCCTTTACTCTCTTCGTGATTCCCTACAAAGCTCCCTGCACTGCCACCGCCTTAGGGGGAGGGTCCAGAAAGAAGCCAGCGAGCACTCACTCTGTACTTCCGCTCTTCTTCAAATCTGTCTTCAAACTTTCGGATCTTCTTCTTAAGGCTTTGAATCCTTCGAGTGAGCTGGGCAGGTGTCAGGTCCTCTTGCTCATCTTCGTAGGAGCCCAGAGAGGAGCTGCGACGCCTGGGAGGGGCACAGTGCGGGTCAGCTCCCCAGGAGCGGTCACTGCCTGCTGGGAGGGGCTCAGGGGACGCGGGGTGTGGGATGGGGGGCGCTTATGCTCTCAAATAAAAGAAGGCTGACTGCGATGACATTTGGTGACCTTGAGCTCTGTATGTCCTGCCTTTTAAACACGTCCAATCTTCTCCAGCCCACCATTACACCTGGCAAAGCTTATTGAAATGTGCACAGTGGACTTCACAGCTAAATGTGAGAAAGCTTTGGAAAGGAGGCACTAACAGAGATTCAGCAGGTGATGCTGTGGTCGGGTCACAGGTCACGTGTAAAGTTACAACAGAGCCTGTGCACTAGGATGGAGACATACTTACAACCTAGTTAAAAACATGACTGGCCCTGGGTAACATTCCTCTCCCTTTAAAGCTACACGGATCGAACCTCTGTGCATCAGCAACACAAAGAAACACACCTCATGAAAGGGTGGGAATTGGGGGGAGAAGGAGGCACTTCCGTGTCGTCCAGGTACTGCCGGCTCTGCCCATAAGCGTAGAAGCGGGGGGACAGCATGGGGTCGCTGTCCTCCTCCAGGAGCTGCCGAATCAGGCGCCCGGCCTGCGGGGAGAGGCGCGCTTCGTCAGCGTCCACGCTCTCCTGCTGCCATGAGGAGAAGGCAGGGATAGGCTCTGGAAAAGGACAGGGGCAAGAGGACAAAATTGTTCTTTAAAGCACACCTGTTTCCCAAGATTTCTGAATGCATCAGAAGGCACGGAATTGAGGAGGCACTGGATGGTCTCACATTTTATCTATTTATTAGCTCATTTGTTTGGCCACACCATGTGGCCTTCAGGTTCTTAGTTCCCCGAAGGGACTGAACCTGTGTTCCCTGCAGTGGAAGTATGGAGTCCTAACCAGGGAATTTCCAGTTTCACATTTTAGATCTAAGGTTCTGACTCAAGACACTATACCCTGACCTGAACCAGCAAATCTATCTGACAGCCATCACCTACTTTCTTATCTCCACCTTCACTTGCTTTCAAAAGTCACTGCTAGGGCTGCCCTGAGGAAAAGCCACTAAAGTGGCTTTTTTTCTTCATTTATAACAAAGATTATGTTTTAAATACCCTTGTGGATATTGTTATTTACACAAGGCTGAAATATGGCCATGATGTTAAATTCTGGGATTCCCACAGTTTGAATCATGGAACAATTACTCCTTCAGCTATCAAAGTATTTCTAAAATCCACAAAATCATCTTAAAAAAGGGTACACTCAGTATTTTACTTAAAAAATTATACTGTAATCATAGAACATTAAAGCTGGTTGAAACTTCATACAACAAAAATCCAATGACTTTTCAACTCTGGGTGCACATCAGAGTCACAGAGGAAAATATAAATAACTCCTAACATACTTCCCTGATAGCTCAGGCCTCCCTGATAGCTCAGGTGGTAAAGAATCTGCCTGCAATGGAGGAGACCCTAGTTTGATTCCTGGGTCGGGATGATCCACTGGAGAAGGGATAGGCTACCCACTCCAGTATTCTTGGGCTTCCCTTGTGGCTCAGCTGGTAAAGAATCTGCCTGCAATGCGGGAGACCTGGGTTCAATCCCTGGGTTGGAAGATTCCCCTGGAGAAGGGAAAGGCTACCACTCCAGTATCCTGGCCTGGAGAATTCCATGGACTTCATATGTACAGTCCATGGGGTCGCAAAGGGTTGGACATGACTGAATGACTTTCACTTTTTTCTTTTCTTACAGGTCTCAAACCACTGATTAGACAGAATTTGTAGGTGAGGGTCCGGATATGTGAGACACAGCACATGCACACACACAGTCTTTACAAAGCTTCCCAAGTGATCATAATTCAGTCAGGTTTGAGAACTGCTTTGATTCAACAATTACAGATAAGGAAACCAAAACCCAAGGAATTCAAGAGCAAAAACCTAATCAGTGACAAGAGTTGGATCTAGAAACTCAAGTCTCCTGCCCTCCTGGACAGTGCTTCAATTTAGAATGTGCCAGGCGCTTCAGGAACAAGGATGACTGTCTTAAAAATGTTAAGATCCCACAGTGTAGTAAGACTTAAGCACATTAATTAAAAAAAAAAATCAACCTCATGTGGAATGAGGTCCACAGGTTCTCAAAATTTAAAGACAACCAAGTCATCTGATAACACAGATGACAAAATAAATACTTTAAACGCTGACAGTGTGTTAAAGGCAGCGTCCTGCCTACTGAGTCTCAAAGAGTGGCAGAGAATAGACTTGGCCACAGCAGCAGACAAACAGGAGTTGTTTCATCATCTGTACTGATGCGGTTGGCTGGCTCCTCCTAAGTGGCAGGGCTTAGATACGAGCAGAAAAAGTGAAAGTAACTGAGAAGTGAGGGGAGATGAGGGAAGCAGAGGGTGGGGGGAAAGTAATCCCTAGAAAAACAATAAGAATGTAATGTGCAGCTGCAGAAAATGGAACTATTAAACCGACCAGATGACATCTATTTCATAAGATGGCGGTGATTTCCTATAAGGACTAAAATCAGTGGAGCCAGGACAGGGAAAGGGTTAAGACGACTTGAACGGTCAAGCCGAAGGCAGTGGAAAAGGAGCATAACACCAAGGGCAAGGCTTTGATGGCTGACAGGGACAAAGGGAAAACAAAGTCTGATGTTGATGCTGGCATGCTGCTCTGCTGGCTAGCTGGACATTTCTGAGCATCAAACCTTATTTTGAAAGGTGTTATTTTTAGGTCCTAAAGTATGTTAATTTGTCTGAATCTAGCAGAATAGCTCTTAAAATATGGCACAACTAATCTTTGGGTTTTGAACTCTGTGGTCTCTATGTACCATTTCTGCAAAACACAATACATGTTTGTGACCGTTAACCAAGTGTGTCTCTGGTAAAAAATGAACTGTGATCCTGAGTTAACGACAAAATACTAATCACGGAACTGAACTGTGCTTGTTTGATGCTCTGTGACTAACATGGGGCCATCCGTCAGATTGTCTTTTTGTTAACACAGCCATCTCTGTGCCTCCATTCTTGATCCATGACTTTACTGACAGGTAGACCAGATGGGCCATGTTCCTGGTGTCACCAGTGGTATATATGAAGTACACAGCTGAAGAAATTCTAGCTTATGGATGACCCTGTCTCTTGAATTCTTTTCTTTTTACTGTATGATTCTGTTTATTTTTTAATGGAAGCATAGCTGATTTAGAATGTTGCATTAATTTCAGGTGTATAGCAAGGTAACTTAGTTTTACACACACATATATATATGTAATATTTTTCTTTTTCCATTATAGGTTATTACAAGATATTGAATACAATTACCTGTGCTATACAGTAGATCCTGGTTGTTTGTCTATTTTATATACAGTAATTTGTATCTGTTATCCCAAACTCCTACTAATTTATTTCTTCCTATCCCCTTTTCTTTTTGATAACAATAAGTCTGTTTTCTGTTTGTGAGTCTATTTCTATTTTATAAACAAGTTCTTTTGCATTATTTTTTCAGATTCCACATATAAGTGGTTTATTTTTCTCTGTCTGATGTTTCTCTTCGTATGATAATCTCTAAGAGATTTGTTACTTTAAAGAAGAGAAATATAATAGCATTAAGAATTTCAACATTAACAAAGTAAAAATAAATATTTCACCATTAGCTGCAGGTAGAACAGAACTGAAGTTTTTCACCTATGCATCTGGAAATGCTTATATGATTTCTCTCTCTCTTTTCTCTTTCCTTTAATTCTATACAGTCTTACAATCTAGGGCTCCTATTTAAAAGACTTATACATAGCTCACTATAATGAAAGATTCAGTAAGACCAACTGTTCCTCTGTTTTGAAATATTCTAAGAATACAAGGCTATCTCATGTTTTTTTTTTTTATCTCATGTTTTGATAGTTCGTGCTCAAATAGAATAACAAGACTGAACTGAGAAGACAACACAGTCCATGATAGTATGTCCTATGCATTACTCACCTGCATAGAGAGCCAGTTTGAGGATGTGTTCACTGACAATTCCCAATTGTGGGCTTGGGAAATAACTTACATTTTAACCAGTAATTCTAGAGCAATGAAACAGACAAGGATATTGCAAGATAATTTTTCAAAGGGACAAGAGAAAAGATTGAGGCTTCAAATTAGATTTTCATCTTAAAGGACTCCGTAAAACAAAAGTGTTTCCCTATCTGGACCAGAATTCCCTGGATATGGTGGTTTTGATTTTAGCCGAGTGTCTGGTCGAAAAGAACTCTGGACATAAGTATGGCACATCTATTAAAAATTAATCTGCCCAGGTTAGCTGACATCCCAGCAGGTCATAAATAACAGAGATAAAAGCTGTATGCTTGCTACCTAAGTAATAAAAAAGAATAGGTCCCTGAGGAGTTCCAGTTCAGACGCTACAGCACATGTGGAAATAAAGGAGATTCACTGCGGGAGGAGAGAACGCAGCTCTGACTGATGTTAATGCGGTCATGGGGACGCAGCTCCTCTCTGCATTAGCTGGCTGGGTCCATTTACTACACAAAAGAAAACGAGCTCCTGAGATGATTTTTCTCTAGGAAATCTGCACAGAATTAAGGGAGTTGATGTTTTCCACATCTCATTTCTAACTGCGTATGTGTTACTCAGAGTCATTCCTACTTGGCGTGATGTCATGCAGTCTTCCAAGGAAGACTCAGTAGTGTTGGAGGTGCATTTACATCCCAGGTACAGGGACATGGAAACCCCACTGGTGGGGGGTCTTTACTGGGAAAATCCCTTCATAAAATTTTCCTTAGAATTCCAAGATGTAACCTGAGAACAACGACTGTTCTGTTAAATGGTTCCAACAGTCTCATCACAAACTATCAGAACCTTATTAGCCGGCTTCATCAGTCCAAAATAACACATGGTGTGTATCACATGGCTGTGCAGAGCTCTCTGTGTGAGTTAGCTCATATAATCCCTGCAACAAATGTACTAAGTAGATCCTGCTCCAGCTGTGCTGTGCTGTGCTCAGTTGCTTCAGTCCTGTCTGACTCTTTGCAACCACGTGGGCTGTAGCCCATCAGGCTCCTCTGTCCACGGGATTATCCTAGTAAGAATACTGGAGTGGGCTGCCATTTCCTCCTCCAGGGGATCTTCCCGATTCAGGGACTGAATCCACATCTCTTGCAACTCCTGGATGGGCAGGTGGATTCTCTACCACCGAGCCACCCAGGAAACCCCTACTATTTCTTATTATGTACTAAGTCTCCTATTGAGACCTGCTGCCTAACTTGACCACAAAGCTAGTTAAGTGGTAGAGCCAGAATTTGAACTCTCCACGTATCTGCCTCTTAACCATCATAGTCCACTGCCTGTTAACGATACTGAACTAGCATTGCTTAAAAGAGGCATTTAGGTGGAAGTCAGGAGACTCTGTGATCTTGAATCATCATTTTGCCTCTTTTGGCCTCAACTTTCTTAGTGGTACAATGTGAGGGTTCAGCTGTAAGATCTTTAAGATTCCTTGCTTCTCTAATATTTTTTAAAGAGAATTTCCTGCCCACAGTTATTTTTGATAAGCAGTAAGTGATGAATAAGATATCTGAAGTACTTCATATCCTTTAAAAAATGTTCTATAAAACTTGATTTCACCAGGATAAATCTAACAGATGAGCTGAGTGTTTACATCTTAGTACTTCCCCAAGGGTGTCCCTAAATCAACATGAACTGGCTGATTATGGGCATTTTAATTATGCAACTTTCAAGGGCTTTAAGTAACTAAGACAGTTCATTTGATTTGGGTGTTCATTTAATTTTAGAGAGTGGAAACCCTAGTAATAGTGATGATAATGATGCTTTCATGTGGACATGTCAAATATGCCCTAATACACAGCTACACATAGAGAAAAAAAGATCAAGCGTGTATTAGTTATGTGTCAATGAGCGGGACTGAACTCTGATCCTCTAGTCACTTTGAGAAGTTCCACAGACTACTCAGAGTGGAACCCTATCAACAGCTTCATTTTTCTTTGTATTTTCCCAATATCATATGCTTCAGAAGCCACAGAACATCATTTTCATGCGAAAACATACACTGTAGTGGCCAGTACCTGCAGACTGCTCATTAAGTACTCTCTCACCTGATATTCTATTATTCTACATGTATGAGAGAGTATGAGCCATGGCGTGGGGATGGAGAACAAGCAAAGGAATCAGAAAGAGTTGGTTATACCACATGGGGGTCCGGAGACTACTGATGGAGACTTATAGATGGATACTGGTTCATTTGGTTTTGGCAACTATTACTTTTGTTTATATATTTTGTTGCACTGGTGGCAGAGTTTAAATTAGTACTAAGTTTATTCCTTACTGGAGAGTGATCATTTTGTTTTTCACTAAACCTATAGAAAAAAGGTGATATTTCAGGGGCTTAAATGATTGCGCTCAGCTTAACTATCCTTCATGCAAAATATTCCTTTATTTGGACTATACTTACAGCTGTATTACTGCTAAAATGTAACTTGGACACTTAAATAAATAAAAATAAATATACTGAAAGCACTAACCAAATGATCAAAACAAACTTGAAATGAAACCATGTAGATTTCTGAGGTATGTAAGTTCAATGACAAATGCAGTAACTGGCAAAAAAAAAAAAAAAGTTAAAACAAGTCATTTTATAAGTTATATGGATAACACAATCTTAATAAAATGTATTTTTTTCTTGGCATAAGCTTTAAAAATTTCACCTAGTTTCCCAATACAAAATGTTATTTCCCTCATATTATTATCTGGCAGAAAGTTCTTAATAGAAAGTAATGAAATAGTTCTAACTATAAGTTAGCTTCAACCAGTCTGGAGATATTTTTTTTGCTTTATATTTAGCCTCTTTAAGTGTGTTGGGAGGGACTATAAATTTATGATTAAAAAAAAAAAATCCAACTCCACCTGAGTCCGTTTCAATAGGAGGAGACTCTACTAGCCCCTTTCCTGAATAAATCATCAAGATAATGTGGCCAACTTGAATTCTGACCAAAAAATCCTAGAGCTTTTAATCTAGACCTGTATGTTAATGATATGAGGAGACCATATTCTTGAAGCCCAAACAGAGCATTTGTTTTGGCTACTGTTTTTTTTTTTTTCTCTTATTTGGGCAACAGTAGCTACCATGGGATCTTGGCGGGGTAGGCTGTTTTTAATGTATGAATTAAAAGCACACCTGGTTATTTCAAAGTACAGAAAAGAACAACAACAAATACTACCCTAGAATGTATCACTTAAAATAAAAAACCTTGAATTCCCGCCCCCCCAGTGAATAGCCAGGAAGATCTGACAAAAATCTCAGATTCACTACCTAATTACATGAAAAAAAAAATTGGAATGTGTTTCTTAGATTGCAAAGAGGGAAAATCAGAATAAAAAACATTTTGATTTCATTTCACTGAAGCCCTGGATTCGAGAAGTATCATAATGCTACTACTTTTCACCTTGTGGTCTTCTTAGAACATCTTAAAATCATTAACATAATGAATACCTTTTGGTTAAAAAAAAAAAAGAGGTGGGGGCAGAACACAAGGAAACTTAGGTGCTTTTGGAAAAGATTGACTTTTTATTTTAATAGTTGTGATTCTCTGCTAAGTCATCGTGTTAACTCAGGCCACGGCTCTGAACTCAGGAGCACAATTTCTCCCTCTCTACCTTCAGACACACATACCGTCTAGAGGCAGATGGGTCCTTATTATGGAGACACTCTGACACATGTCTGGATGCAGACATATGGATCATGGAAGAACAGCAGCTTGAGAGAACTGCTGCATATCCTCCCTGAAGTACAGTTTTGACAAGATGAGGAGACCCTCTTCTTCTGCAGAGAGAAATGGCTAACATTTCTGTCAAAGATCTCTAGGAAAACCAGTCTCAAGAACTACATTGCAGGCTTTCCATAAGAAGCACTTTATTCAGTGTTCTCTTTGATAAGCAGATTCTTTATGTTTGCTAACCTGGATTTTAAAAATCTATCCATAGAAACAGACATAGAAGCAAAACAAATCAAAGTATTCTTCTTGAAAAATGGGGAGGAGATTTAATGAGGAAGGTAGAGGGTTGGCATGTAGCAGGGGGAAGGTCAGTAACACTGACAGCGAATCCAAAATGCACACCAGTTCTGTGTTACTCAGCTTGGTACTCCTAGAGGGAAAAGGCACTCGTATCTCAGCACTCCTGGTGAGTCAGAAAGAAAAAAAAAGGGGCTGCAAGGTGACACTAGAATAAAGGGCAAGCACATTTTCCTTCTTAGACTGCAATCCCTCTTGGCAACACCGAACATGACACATTCCTATGTCAGGGGAAGGCTTTTTGGCCATTTAGAAATGTGGCTACTTCTGCATACACAGCTCTCGCTCTCACCCACGCACCCAACATGCTTCTCCTTTCTGCTTATTTACATATTATTCTCCAGTATTAAATCATCCAAATATCTGATGACCTTACCTTCCCAGCTCTTCTGGTCACACAGAGCAGTCAGGTCCAGCTCAGGCACTTTGGACACAAAGCTCTCCTGCTGGTCATCAGCATCCGGAGTCCTCTGCAGCTTGCTGTCAGGCAGGCTGGGATGCTCCTGGATCTTCATTGTGGGGCTCTGCAACAACAGCACAATGTTCTCAAATCTCTACTGCTCACCAAGACCCAAAAACGTCTGCAGCAATTCCACTCCTGCTGAACAAAACCTCCCAAGCCACAGCTGCTGGTGTCCCCGGCACAAAAACCAAAATCATAGCCTGATGCCCCCTGGATGCTAGCCGGTCACTTGCATGCAAAAAGCAACTGTCCATCTGTGCGCCTTTAACTTTTCTTCTGGGAGAAATACAAGATTATTTCCGAGGGCTGTTCTTCCTGATAACTGCTGGCAGCTGACAGACTGGATGATAACTGACTGGGGCCAGGAAGGAGGGAAAAGGAGTTTGTGTTTCCTTAAAGGAGTATGGGCTCTCCAGACTGTAAACAACCACCCCAAACTCAGCTACCGCTGTTGCTAAGGCTGTAGCAGCAACATGGTGTCTCTCACGCAGCCTTTTCTGCCCCTTAGGTAAACAGTCCTGCAGGGCCAGGAGCAGAGGCTGTGCACACGCGTGCTCTCCTGCTGGCCCTGCAGGCTTAGAGCAATTAAGTGGGGCTAGCTGCACATTCCCAGATTTCCTGTGACTGTTTTCGCCACAGTGTGGGGAGAAGACTATTTATGGAGGAGCTCTGGGTATTCAAGCATTGTTGCGCAAATTCAAACAGCACGGGTGGTGGTGGGGGGGGGTTGCTAGCTACCAGCTAGCAGTAAGGAATACGGACTCTGGAAATGAGCCAAAATTACACAGGGAGCATGACTTTTTTTATTTTTTTAAAGTAAAAAGCCAAGTGCTGGCAAGTCAGCAAAGCGTAATTTATATCTTACAAATATGCAACTGTCACTTATTTTCCTACTATTCATCTACTCTGAATATTAAATACTCAGCTACTCTCGGTTTTATTTACTGGTGACACCCACACCAGGCGAGGACATTGGAGGGATGGGAAAACTCCCCCTCAACACAAGGCTATCCTAACTAAGCGATTTTATTTTTTTTTTAAATGCACTGAAATTTAGTCTTTTTTACCTTGTTCTTTTGGCATCCAGTAAACCCAGCCATTGTCATATTCCCCCGACACAAAATTATAAACAAAAGTGCTGCCTCACAAAAACATTTCTCCAGTAGCACAGATCTGTATAAAAGATTTTCTTTGAGAATAACTGGAAATTTATTTTAGCAAACATATCATTAAATTAAAAAAAAACAACCCAAACATCTGGAAATCATAAATGATTCTGTTAATGTATGAGAAATGTTCTTATGCTTAAAATAAAGCACTACTAAGACTTCCAGCTCCTTTTAATAGCTATTCAACCTACTTTGATATCACCAGGGGAATAGTCAGAGCTTTTACTACTGTATTTCCATGAAATGAGGCATTTTCTTCACATTTGGGTTAAAATGAAATATCACCAATCAGTTCATGAAAGTCAGATGGAAATGCCAAGTAAATCTGAGGCTTTAAGACACTTTAAAAATTCTGCTTCTATTATACGGGGGAAAAAAAAAAACCCACACACAGATTATTTATGCCACAAAAATCATTTGTTCCCTGAGCTGAATCCTAATGAGACCAGTGTTGAAGGACCCAATCTGGCGCTCAGCTTTTTAAAAGTTACAGCATCAGTTAGTCACCAACCATTTGTGTGTGTGTGAGAACCTCATATAGCAAATAAACATTTTCTCAACAAAGAGCTCTAATACCTGTTATACTTAGAGACAGAAAAAAGGGAAGACTATAAAAAATGTGATTCCGTGGTGTAGGTATGGCACTTTCTTCACCAGAACATCTGTGAAGCACCGACCCTGTGAGGTGGTAGAGCGGCCGGGGATTTTCCTCCCAGGCAGACTTGGGACTGAAGATGAACTGAGGAGCTCGGTGCCCTGACCTAGCCGTTTCACCTCTCTGAGCCTCCATTTCCTAAACTATAAAATGGCATTAATAATTACACTCATCTAGCATGGTTCCTTTGAAGATCTGAGAGGAGGCAGAAAAGGCCTCGAAGCACGGTGCCTGGGGCAGAGACTCACAAATGGAAGTGATCCCTCTTAGTATTGTTAGGCACCATAGGAAGATGAGTAAAATATTGCTACCTCTCAAAACGCTCAGGAGAGGGGTCAGAAGCTTACACAACTTGCAATTCAAGGAGAAACGTGCTACAACAGAGGGTGGGGCAGAGTCTTAGATGCATTAGGGAGAAATATTAGAGAAAAGAGCCACTAGTGTTCCTGTCATTGACCAACAACAGGAAAGGTGGTTTGGGCCGTGTGGGTCAGAGGGGTCGGGAGGAGGGCGCCTCATACAGAAGGGAGGAGGCGGAGGGGCCATAAGCACAGAGGTGGGCAGGAGCAGGGGATGCCGAGTACAGGAGAAACGAGGCTCGGGTGCCAGCCTTCGGCTCAGATGACACGCAAGCCGGGTGAGCAGAGGCTGGGCTGACAGAGGCCTTGCACGCTGGGCTAAGTTTTTGGATTTTATCCTGTGGTAGATAATGGAAAGCCACTGAAGGATTTTAAAAAACAGACTAGGGGACTTCCCTGGTGGTCCAGAGGCTAAGACGCCACGCTCGCATTGTAGGGGCCCTGGGTTCGATCCCTGGTCAGGGAACGAGATCTCACAAACCACACGGTGAAACAGACAAACAAATACTTAAACAAAACAAAAAGACTAGTAATGGAGAAATGTGTGTTTTCCTGGCTGATGTCTTAGGCATGGGAATATACGCTGCTGGGAACACCTGCAGGCCTAGAGCTGGGCTCACAGGCATCCTGCATCCTCTGCTCACACCAGCTGCTGGCTTTGTTCCCCGTGTCCCCTCAGAGTACTTGAGAGTCTGCAATGCTTGACACAACACGTGAGAAATCCCCAAATTCCACAGACACACAAGCTGACTTAAAATGTGTACTTTTCATGACTGCTATTATCTGAATTGGCACCAATTTCAAAGTAAAAAAAAAATTAACTAGAAATTAATTAGAATATTTTTCCTAAGTTCTTGTTTTCTCTAAAATGTCTGGGTCTATTCACTCCTTCAACAACAAGGTTTGGTGTACCCACTCTGTCCCGGGCTCTGTGTGAGACATGCAAGCTCCCTGCACCCAGGAGCTGACATTTGGAGGAATAGACTCAACTGTGCTCTCTGGAGCTCTGGAACCTCGATTTTGGTGTAAGGCAACAGCGGCCTACCTCGTGAATTGGTGAGCTGCCCTTCACGGTGTTCACACAAAGTCTGGAAGTTAGGGATGGAGCAGCACCACCCTAGGTAGGACACTGGAATAGACAGCCTTGACAGGACTCTATTATTCTAACAAAGAGAATCAGGTCTAAACCTTACTAGTTTATTCAACTACAATCCCATGGACAGAGGAGCCTGGTGGGCTCCAGTCCATAAGGTTGCAAGAGTTGGACATGACTTAGCGACTAAACTATCATTCAATTATAATAGTATATATTACATGTTATATACATGTAATAGGGCTGTCTATTATACATCAGGTGCTAGAGATACAAAGAAAAAATTTATTTAGTTACTCATCTAAGAAATCATTTTGAGGGCTTATCACATGCTAGATGGTTTTTTAGACACTGGAGAAACTTCAGTGGCCCAAATGAATCTCTGTCCTAACGAACCTTACAGAAGGGGACAGTTAATAAAAAAAAAAGAAGTCAAGTAGTGACGTAGACTGTAGAGAAAAATAAAGCAGGGTAAGGAGGATGCTGAAGGTAGGGGCCATGGTCTGCTATTTCATATTGGGCAGCCACGGAAGGCCTTTCCAACAAGGTGGCAGGTGAGCAGAGACACAAAGGAGAGGCTCTTTGAGGGAAGAGTATTCCAGGAAGAAGGAAAGCAAGTGCAGATGCCCTGAGGCACGGTCATGTGGCGTGTGTTTAGGAACAGCAAAGAGGTCCCTCTATGTGGAGTCAAGAATGCGCGCTGTGCCATAAATACCAGGGCGTCACTCACTCTGCAGACCTATACAAACATGAGCTTGACATACACGAACTTCCAGACTCCCTGGTTGATTTTTTGCACAGCAAGGGAGAGATGTGTCCTTCGTAAACCCACACGAGCTCACACAGCCGTGGGTACACTTGGCAGGGCTCGCTCACCAGGACATTCACAGGCATGGCCCTGTGCTGCTGGGCTCTGACCAGTCCCCCAGGGTACTTTTTCTCTCATCTGCTGCTCTACCTGAAGACTTGATTCCCAATTTCTGCTGACATGGTCACCTTGCTGGTGTTGGCAGAGGGGGCTGATGGTGTGGACCCAGGTATATATGTACATGCAGTAAGGATACTGCTTTGCAGCAACACATAAGCCAAAAACTCCTTTTACTTCAAATATCTGTCAGCCTAGTCTGATGAGGCACCTTGCCAGGTTGTTTCCCACCCTCTACTAGTCTTATCATGGAACATCGTGCCTGTCTACATGATTGTCTGTTTCTCCTATTAGATCACTAATGTGCAAATGTCAAGGACAGTATTAAATACCAAAAATATCTTTTGATTTCAACTTTCGTTGTTGACACAAATTGTATCGTTAGTTAAATCAGGGTAAATGCATTCGTTTCATAATTTTCAACTCAGAGATCTTTGTGCTGTCACACACAAAACCCTGTCAAAAATGCGGCACCGTATGAAAACATACTAAATATTCATGTGATGAAATAAACTGAGTGACTGGCTCTTAGGAGAGACAACATGGCATGGCAGATATGAGTTTGAGTTAGAGATGTGAGTTCAAACACAGGTGACCAGCAGCAAGATCTTCAATGAGTAAACTTTGTATTTGAGATTCTTTTTCTCTAATACAGGACCATAACTTCAAACAGCTGGAAAGATAAAGTGAAAAATATGTAGTGTAAAAAGAGCTAGCTTGTCATAAATGTAGAAGAAATGCGAATTCCATTTATACACTACCTCCCTTTCCCATTCATTCATTTGGAAGTGTTTATTGAACACATACTATGTGCTAGGCACTGGAATTTCAAGAATTAACAAGACAGGGAGTTCAGAGTGGAAGGGATTCACTGATCATATAAGTGCCAAGTCACATGCCTGTTACAGAAGAAAAGCACAGGATGCTAGGGAGCAAATGAGAGAGATCACCTAGCCTGGGGCCACAGTTTACATTCCACAGTCAGGTCAAGGGGCCATTAACTACCAGTCTACCCACCTGACTCCTGTTAAGACTTATGCCTGTCTGGCTGGGCCTGGCCGGACTTCACTCATTCTGCTCCTTCTTGTTGTTGTTCAGTTGCTCAACCACGTTCGACTCTTTGAAATGCCATGGCTTGCAGCATGCCAGGCTTCCCTGTCCTTTACTATCTCCCTGAGTTTGCTCAGATTCATGTCCATTGAGTTGGTGATGCTATCTAACCATCTCATCTTCTGCCGCCCTCCGCTCCTTTCCTGGCCTCAAATCACTGGTGAATGTTTGTTCCACCCTTTTCCCTACCTGCACAGGATTTGGATAAGAAGTGGCAGAACAGCTCACCAGAGACGGGCAGGACAGTATCAGTGCCCTCCACAAGGCAGTGTGCAGAGGAAGGAACCACAGAAGTTAACACAAGAGCCACATGAAGTGTAAACATTTACTGTTTGGCCTGACAAGAAAGGAAAATAAACATAACAAATTCCCCAAATTCATGTGAATTACCAAGCTTCAGTAGCCTTTCAAGACTGGACAGAATTGGAAGTCAATCTAAACAAACAGAGCTTTTCAAATCTTTCTGGTTCTAGTTTCAAAACCATACTTGTGCTCAGTCACTAAGTCGTGTCTGACTCTGCAACCCCATAGACTGTAGCCCGCCAGGCTCCTCTGTCCATGGAATTTTCCAGGTAAGAATACGGTAGTGGGTTGCCATTCCCTTTTCCAAAATCCTAAAGCTTCCATGAAATACAGTGAGGCTGAAATAACAGAGTCATCCATTTCATAAATACTTGTTGATGAGGATATTTCAGAATTTATCTCAAACCTTCTCAATGTAAATACAAGCCTTCATTTAAGTTCCTGTGATAACTAATATTAATTCTCATGCTTGATTAGAAAGTCTTATCTTTTCTCCTTCTCTCTTCCTTTTTTTTGAAGCAGGATAAGAAAAAGGGAAATAGTCTTTTGTTTATTATGAATGTCCTGTTTGTTATCAAAGGTATGCTTCTAAGCTCTTCTAAGCAGTAGGCTTAGAAACCATAAAGAATGTAAAAATATCTTGAAGGAATTTAACACTTTATTAACCTTCAACTTCTGATTATAATGACCTCTTCCAGATAATGGCATACTCTGCCACATAATTAAAAACTTTTACACGTTTTGCTTTTCTGTCAAAAGGATTAAATACAAGGTTATCATTTTACTGTTCTGGATTTTATACAGAAACATGAAATACTTCAACAAAAGGCAATAGCTTGTCAGAAGGAATCAAGCTGAAACATAAAGCATAAACCCCACAGAACTCTGAAAACCTGTTCTTTCAGGGTTATCTTTCAGAATCTAGAAATTGCTATTTTTAAGGATGACCTTTCTCCTGGATACTTCCACTTGTCAAATGAGTTTAAAAACAAACAAGAGAACGAAGTCTTTGAACTCCACATGCCCGAGGAACAGGGGGCTTCAGCTCTTGCACATGTCATCCTATTTCATCCAGCACATGTCATCCTATTTTATAAAAACATCAACCTTTCCAAAACTCAGCTGAAGAAATCATAATCAAATTTTTGGCACTCTGAAGTGACTCTAACATTTTTTTCCTCCATTGCCAATGTGTCACTAAACGAATTTTAATACAAACCACTTTAAGAAATGCAGATGAAATAGAAAAGGATAACTCTCATCACTGACCATCTGAGACCTCAGCAGACTCTCCTTTTGGGTAAGATTAGGTGTATAGGTAAAAGAAATTAATGAGACATGCAGCAAAGGATTGACCTATTTTTCAATACATGCCTTCAAACAAAAACATACTTAAGGCTTCAAAATGATCATTTACAAAATCAAGTCACAGTTGTGCCTGCATTTGCCTTTGAGCAGCAGACTCTAAGATGGCCTTTCCCTGTCTGTGTATCCCTCTGAGGAGCATTTCTGAGACTAAAGGTTAACGTTTCTCATTCTAATGAAAATACTCGTCAAACAGGAAAGACAAGTTACCTTTCTCCAATAGCTGTCATTTGTTGTGTTATCTTCTATGAATCTGAGCATTTACAAGGAAAAATTAAAAGGGCAATATTAATGAGGACAAAAATCTGCCTTAATGGGAAATGAAACTGGGAACATTACCATATCCATTCATAGTGGGCATGTAAATCTGATGTTATAGGAGATTGAAAAAAAAATACCAGCTAAATAGAATTCTAGGGGAGGTAACCAACTTCTAGACTCACTTTTCATTTCTGAAATTTAGGAATGAGTGCAATATCAGAAAATCAGACCATTTGAGTTGCATAAGTTTTAGAAAGTGCTTACACATATTAAAATGTAGGAAATTATAATAGACTGTAAGCAAGGCAAAGAGGTTTAAAAATGGAAGCCAGGTCTTTCTCAGTCCTTCATCAATAATAAAGTATCTTTCTCTCAGTGAAAGAAACACATGCCGTCATGAGCAGAAACAGAATGCTCATCTCGTGGAGTGATGCCTTTTTTTCCTCCGTTGGTGCAGTTGTGAAAGAAGGATGACGCGGAGAGCTTAGTCTGGATTTTAACTCACTGCCTAATTTTATCTCCTCCCTGAAACGACCACGATGACAATGATTATTAATAGTGAGTGCTCCAGGAGTGCCAACGGTGGGCTAGGCGCTGACTGCTAAAGGCACACAGGCAACACGTGTAAGAATAGGTCCTGGCCCGTGGAAGAAAGGTTTGAGATTCTTTCCCTGTGATGTATCTGCCACGAGAGCTGTCCACAAAAACACCAAGACCAACGGGGTTCAGCACGCATTTGTTTGGGTGCCACTTGGAATTTATGAGTTAATGTTACCTAGCTCATTCCAAAGGCTGCTCTCTACCCTTTTATCTCCTAAAGATAAGAGGCAGAAAGGGGGAGAACTGAGAATACCTCTCCAGGAGGCTGGCAAAGCCATTTTCTTTAAAATAATGTTCAATGGCATGATGAGCAGGTGCTCATTGTGAGCAGAGGAAGGGAGCAGAAAAAGGATGAAACAGAAGGAAACTAAAACACTATCATGGGGGCACTGTGCTCTGAAAAATGGTGACTAGAGACTAGAAAGAAGGTCTGCTTTTTGCCTGGGTCCCAAGGAAGGAAGCCTAAAGGAGTTGGAAATAAAAGATGAAAGCAGTGGCTCAGAAGCTATGAAGACAGGGAGAAGCCTCCCCTCCTATTGTCTGGCTGGGTTAGTGAAGAAGTGCCCATGACAGATGACAAAGAGGAAATACGAGGTCTCTAGAGAATTGGGGAGTGGTCATGTCAGGTGGCCATTCATTTCCAGCAATTTTATACCAAATTCTACATAAGTGTGCATTTTTCTTTTTCTTTTTTTTGTGGTCAACTTTATTATAGGTGTGCATTTTTCTAAAAAGGGGGTCCATAGCTTTCGAATTCTTAACTTTCTAGAATGGAAAACTTTATGGAGGTAGGAACTGCAGCTGTTATTAAATCCCAGCTCCTGGCACATTACCTGCACATAGTAGGACTCAATATATATATATATATATATATATATATATATATATATATTACTGAAAAACCCATCAGTGAGTTAGGTTACTGCCCCCAAAAGATTAGGAATCAGCCGTTAGAGGGGGCGATTCTAGGCATAATTAACATATCAAGAGTCAGAATCCAAGAACAGGTTGAAAAAAGCTTTAATTCTTGCCAAAAAGAAAGCTGATCATAAGACTGGAGGTGCAGCTGGAAGCATTTGGAAGTAGTGAATTATATACACAAGCACGAATGAAAAGTGAAGCTCAGCACACTGAATGGAAGCCAGCACTGGGAGCAAAGGAAATCAAATACTTGGGTCAGGAAGGCAATGTCACCAGAGGACATCACAGGGAAGCTACAAAAGTCACCGAAACTTAAAGATACAGACAATAGAAGGGAGTTAGACACTATTTTCTCTGTTGTTTACTTAAAACAAGATACAAAATGCAGGAAATGAATTGGATTTAATAACTTGAAATGATTTTATGTTAATTTGAAAATTAATGAAATCATCTCTGTGACAAAGCCACTACGATTCACTATTATCTATCTCAATCACTTAAAAAATGCTTGAATTCATGGAAAAATCAAACCAGTAGCTTTGGCTTTTATTTTGTCTTATTTTATGGAAAAAAATCTAAGGCAAAATCTCCCTGGTATTAAAGTTTATCTTCACAAGTCAAACAAAAGAATTCAAAAAAAATCAAAAGAATAGAGTTCTTACGATTTCTCAAGGAATTTTTATGTCTCAATATTTGCCTTTCTCAACAATCATAGTCCTGTCACTTAGTCTCATCACCTCTTATTGATAAGTCAATAAATCTTCACAGGGACTCTCAAGAACCTAAGAACAGTCCTGTCACAGTCACAGTCTTACTTGGTAGCTACTCACCTCAAAATGCTGGGTCTGTCTGCTGTCCTTTTCATTTTCTTTGCTACAAACAAAATATAAAGTGTCATTCTGTTTTATAATAATGTTTCTCATTCATTCAAATTATAATTTTACTTGTTTTAAAAGTTCAGTAGCTCTTAATAAAATTCTTAGGAAATTCAAAAACAAAACAAAAAATTAAAAACTAGAAACAACACAAAACATGAATATGGTTATCTGTCTTTAATAGCACCATAGTAGATTTTCCCATCCTAAAGCATTTTCCTTGCTATAAAATGCCGTCGGTAAATAGAGAGTTTGTTAATGTTTTTTTTTAGTTCTATTAATGCACACTGCACTAAGTGAAAAAAACATTTATTCACATTCTTATAAATGGCCTTAGGAGAAAACTCTTAAAATTACCTTCCATCGGACATCAGTTCAACATGATCAGATCCAGTCCTTTCATGAGATGGTGTGGGATTGAGATTTTCCATGTTCTGTAACAAAACAAACCACTTGTTGTCCAGTAGTAATGGTAAGAAGTACGTAACAACAGACCCCTCTTTAAGATAGAAACATCAGATAATAAGTAGGTATTAATTAATGCTAGTCCTCAGATTCCCAAGTTTCTTAAAAATGGTAAAATTATGACACTTTATTATACACTGCTGGCATAAAATTGTATATTGAACTTCATCATTCCATTAACAAAGACATCTGACAGCAGCACAGAAATGGTCATTGTGGCCTATAGTGTTCCCTGTTAGGTATTATCCACATTTTATAGCTAACTAGAGCAAACCCCCAAACTCTCAGAGTATTAGGGCGGCATTAGAACTAGACCCGAGGAATCTGACTTCTAATGTAACCAGAAGCCAACGTCACATTCATTGCCTATTTAACATCTTTTCAGTGTTTCTTGTCAAAATGATCTGAGGTGATATGCAGCTTGTATCTAAAATGCAAAACAGTCATCACAAAGACACAGAGTTAACTTAAGAATGTTTTCTTCTGTGGTATTTAATGTTAATCTTTATATGAGCCAAGATGGAAAAAAATAGACAGGAAACTTACTTTAAGTAGCATGTATTTCAGACTGACGGAGAGGGCTTAACACTTATCAAGAGGCATATTAGTAAGATTTTTTGACTGCCTCTGTGAAAACAGCCAACAGTTTCTAAATACAACTCAGGTGACTGAGCATAAAGTAAGTTGTCCCCATGCAGGAAGATTACAAATATGCAGGCTAGAGCATGTTTGCATTTGGTAGACTAAAACACAGAGCTGCCTTGGAGATTTGGACCTGAATTTCATTGAACTCAAAGATTCATTTCTGCATTAAAAGACTATTAAGTATAATCCATGTTGTCAAAATAAAGATCACATTGAAGCAACATGCATTCATCTACATATTTATAATCTTCCACTATGAAAAGCCCATTGCAAAATACATCTGATTAAGGTTCACAGTGATCCTATGAAATTGAGATATACAAAAATCTCCACAAAACAAACATATAGAGTAGATAACTAATCCTGGGCTTGGTAGATGGATAAATTATTTTCCATATATGGTGGTATGGTCAACTTGTCTGCCATTCTTAAAAGTTTAAAACCCTAGGTTCCATCAAGTATAAAAACAAGGGAGACAACATTATCATAAGAACTATTAATAGTGGCTCTGGAGTCAGAATGTTTGGGTTTGAATCTTAGCTCCATCATTTATTAACTGTAGGATCTATTAAGATTGTACTGACTCTCAAGTTTCCTCAGCTGTAACATGGGGGTGGCAACAATACTTAACACAGGGTGGTCGTAAAGATTAAATGAGGTAATACATGTAAAGTCTTAAACTAATGTCTTATACATTTAGTGAACATTAGCTGTTGGTGGTGTGACATCTCCAAGGAAATACATGACTGCTATTTGCCCACAGTTAAGATGATGTCCCAGGAACTGGTAAGACAGTGTGGGATTACTGCATACCCATTTACATGTTTAGATAATTTACACAGAGAATTTTAGAATGAATCTGAGAAATTTAAATATATATATATATATAAACATTCAATAATATGTACATTTTTATATCTCTAATTAGAGTTTGAGTTACAAGAGGCTTCTTTAAAATGGCTCTCATTAAACCAGAGCATAGTTGCTCTTATTACTGGAATGTGATTTTCCTGATAAAGAGCAATCCATCTTTGACAAAGAATCTTTGTTCACACTGGTAATCTTCAACAGAGTATCAAAATCTTTAGTGTAAGATCTAGTGCAATAGTATTAAATTTCCCTGAAGCTCTGAAAGATGAATTCCTCGGGAAAACACAACCCTCTACCTTCAGATCACTTTAAAACACTGTCCATGAAATACCTTCATAATTATATGCAAATAACTATTTCAGAAGAAATAAAAATCTTCAGGTGGGAGGCTAAGATATATTCAGAAAGAACATAAATAAGCCATAATATAAATTTAAAGATATTTCAGTTAGCAGAATGCTAGAAGTTTTTTTTTTTCCAAAACAGAAAGAACCAAGATACAATCAACATAGGCTTTGAGAATTACAGAAAATATATAGTTATGTTTTACAATAGAAAGTTTTGCAAAAAAGCAGGTATGAAATGTAAGAAAGTTTAGCTGATTTTCAGAAGACAAGATGTAACTTCAACTCTCTTGCCTACTTCACTTTTTAAAAAATGTTTGATCTGTATGTTTAACAACTCTCTAAGGATCTGAGTTTCTACAGATGTAACTGACAAAGGGTGACTTTCAAAATTGTTCCGTATTTTTCTCTAAAGCTTTGTAATAATTCCAGTTTTCATACTGTCTTCCATACATCTGAGACTACTGAATACTCATAGTCTGCTTTCACCAAAGCAGCATCCGAGTACACAGGGTTCCTTTGCTAAAGTAATTAGGTTGCCCCTATACCTTCTGGACAGAGGAATATGTGAAGAATGTGTTACAATAGGCAACCTACAGCAATTTTTTTTTAAGAATGAGACTAACAAGGGTAGTAAAGATCTAGGAGTACATAACAAAAGTACCTATTTTCCGTGGGTGCAAAACACTTTGCAGATTCTAACTTCCATTCTTTGCCTAAGGGTTTGGGGAGGGAAGATTAAGAAATAGATCAGCCAATCCCCCACTTCACTGAGACGGGGAAAGGAGAAAATAGAAGGGACAGGTCAAAATAATGGCTGAAATATAGAAAACTTCCATTGTATGATAAGTATGCTACTGGACTTTCAAATGCTCTGTAGTTGTTAACAGTGCTGGTCTTATGAGAAAACAGCAGCTCAATGACCTCTGAAGGTTTTTAACTGTTTTAAGTGCCAAATGCTTCTCCAGGTGTGATAAAAGAGTAGTTCATTAATGTTTTCATTTATTAAAGTTTGAAGTAAAAGAACTCTTAAAAATCATCATATCTTATTGGATTAATTTTAATTTTAGTCTTCTAAACTTAGTATCTTTTAAAGGTAATAGATAATTTTAAGAAACAGCAAAGGGCAGATTATGTCTTTAAGTATAATTTAATAAGACTGCTTTTAGAATTGCACTAAAAAAAAACAGATAAATCTAGTTCTGCCTCATAGAAGGCCTACCAGAGACTTTTGAAAACATACAGATTTTCTATAATTTACTTGGACGATTTGGGGGTGTCAGAAGAAACTGAACTTTAAGAACCATTCTCCTCAATTATAAAAATGACCTAAAATCTATAAAGAGCAAAAGCTTTGAAAAAATTAGACTGTGGAGCTTATTTTCAGTTCTTCCCCCAGCCCTTTCTCTGTTTTGACATTGACAGCTAGGCTCAAACCTGTTTGATCACTGAAATACTTGAAAACATTTGGAGCACAAACAAATTTGGCTTCTAAAACTATAAAATGCTGACAAAGCCTTTATGCTGTGTGTATGCCATGCTTAGTCACTTCAATTGTGTCTGAGTTACTCTCCTGCCCATGGGATTTTTCTGGCAAGAATACTGGAGTGGGTCATCATGTCTTCCTCCAGGGGCTCTTCCTGACCCAGGGATTGAACCCCTGTCTCCTGCATTGCAGGCAGATTCTTTACCGCTGAGCCACCAGGGAAGCCCTGCAAAGCCTTTACAGAGGACACTAAAAAAATGCCTTCTCTCAATATACAAACAATTCAGTTTGAAGGCTACATGGAATACTGCTAGTCAAAACAAGTTTGTTATTCTAGCCTTGAGCTGTAAGAGAAGGTATTTGATATATTCTCATTAACAAAGGATTCATGACAAATTTGAAATTTTTTTTGTATTCTTTTGTACACTTCACATCTTATGGCTTAAAACTGTATAAATTAATCCATATTCAAAAAGAATTCCTGGTACTGTAAGAGGACACCTATGGAAGAGCTTGCTAGCTGCCCACCCAAATCCATTCCGCCTTTCTTGCACAGTGATGAAGGAGCCACATGCTCAGTGAGAGCACATCTGAAGCCTCTCGGGCAGGTAGACAGGGCCACGTGACGAGCTTCTCTTCAACAGGATGTGAGAAGCTGTATGCGTGTTTTCCAGGCCTGCCTAATAAGCTGCCTCACCAGGTCCATGCCTTGACACCCACTCCTTCTCTCCTCTTGTGGGCTGGAACACAGATGAAACACACGAGTGCCCTGGAAGCTAGCTGCTGAAGCTAGAGGCACTTGGCCTGAGTCCCTGAAACGGTGTGTGGAGCAAGTCTTCTAACTCCTCTCCTGAGCCCTAACCTGCGTTAGATTGTCCCAGGAGAAAGAACTTTGACGGTGTTCAAGGCAATGAATTTTGGGTCATTTTGTTACCCAAGTTACCCTAAAAAAGAAAGGGTGTAAGTGCAAGCTGCTAGGTGCTCAGCTGTGACCAACGCTTTGCGACCCCATGGACTGCAGCCCAGCAGGCTCCTCTGTTTATGGGATTCTTCAGGCAAGAGCACTAGAGTGGGGAGCCATTCCCTTCTCCCAGGGATCTTCTCAACCCAGCATGGAAGCCAGGTCTCCTGCACTGCAGGCAGATTCTTTATCACCTAGGCTGCCACACTAAGTGATACAGCAACCGTTCATTCCCTCACTTCTCTTGAAACACACTTTTTGTGCGTGGTGAGCTGCGCTGGGCACTGGGGTACAATGGTGGACGGTGAACCGACAGGCGCTGGTCCTCGCCGTGTCACTTCTGTATTTGGTTACTGCCCCAGCTGTAGTCCGTCACACTGTTAATACTATCTTAACTTTAAAAACAGGTTCTATCTGAACGGCCCTCACCGTTCCTGGGCTATACAGTCGCCAGAGTGATCCTTTCAAAAGGTCCTTCAGAAAATTACTTTCTTCTCTTCAATCCTCTAATGGTTTCCCATTTCACTCAAGGTAAATACTACAGATCTAAAAATGGCTCCAAAGCCTTAAGGGATCAGGCTCCCTGCTATGCCTCTGACCTCATCTCCTGCAACACTCCCCCTTCAACTCTGCATTGGCCAGGAGAGCCTTTGCCCACCCTCCCGAGGCTGAGGCTGTTCTCCCTCTGCCTGGAGAGTCTCTCCTCAGACACCACGATGGCTCACTCCCCCACCTCGTCCAGCTCCCTGCACAAGCGCCATTCTCAGCGCGGCCGGACCAGAAGTCTCTGCTCAGGGTCCATCCTCACTCCCCACCCACACCCCATCTGATTCACCCCGCTTCACTCCTCTCCACAGCATGTGCTGCCATCTGACTGCATGCTGGCTTGTTTCTTATCTGTCTCATCCTTTGAGAATGTGGACTTTCAGATGGCAGACAGTGTGTCTGTCTGGGTCACCATTTTGTCTTTTGTGCTTAAAACAGTGTCTGTCATAAGTTTCAATCTGCGATTCAAACGGTGTTTTTTTTTATTTTTTTATTTTTTAGCCTTATATTGACACCACTCAGAGAATCACTGTCAGGTGGTTTTTGACAGGAGTTCTTGCTGGGTTATATTGCATTAAAACCAAGAGTTGAGATTTTCAACATTAGGTAAGTGATTGTCCTTATAAATAGGCAAAATGGTTTGGAGGGGGTGGAGGAAAGAGTGGAGGCATGAAGATGTGCTAGGTGGCTGTCCTGATATTTCAGACTAGTTATAAAAAGTGCCTCGGCTATGGCAATACAAAGGGAAAAGGGTGGGCATATTTTTAAAGTAGAGTCAACTAGATTTGATATGTGACAAACACTGGAAGAAGGATTGGGAGTAAGGAAAAGGAAAGGCCTTAGAAAATGACTAAGAAGATGATGACCTGTGAAATCAGATGGGTACACTGAGTGAAAAAGAGACCAAGAGGAAAAGATGATTCATTTGGTTGTCACATGTTGACCTGAAAGTACTGTCTAAGGTGAGCTTCACAGAGCATCATGGAAGTGTTGCTTTGGAAGTCATTTCCAAACAGGTGACATCTGACACCATAGAAGTAGAGAACCTCTCAAGTGCAGTGCTGATGGACGGGAGACGAGGCGATGATCTGTGAAACATTTATATCTAAGCATGTCTTGTGGAAAACCAGTCAGTGAGGGGCACAGTAACAAGGAATAGTGTCACTGTGGTAAGAGGACAAAGAAAGATCAACATCCTGGAGGTCAAGGGAGAAAAATTTCTGAGAAAAAGGGACAGAGGATCAAGACCCACAAGGACTTCAGGGGGCCACAGACCAAGCCAACAGCAGCACAGTGGTCTTAACGCACCAGAAACAACCACACATTCACCCAGTGACACAGAGAAGTGGGGGTGGGATCTGAGTTACAGGAGCTGACTAGCAAGTATGGAAAGAACTGGAAATGCAGACTGTTTAAAAATTTTGATGGCAAAACGAAGGGCAAAGATTGACCATCAGAACAGAGGGAGCAGACAGAACTTACATAGGTACTATTTCCAGCTTTTCCTATTATTTAGAACATTTGATTGCACTTAAATCTTACAAAAAACCACAAAGAGATATAAATACTCCCATGTTACAGAGTAACTGCTCACTTGCCATAGCTATTAAGTAATAAAGTTGGCATTGAAATTCAGGTCTGAGTGTAAGACCTAAGCTGCTTCCTTGAACCCTGCCTATGATTTCAGAGGGTGTACGCGAGATTAAACAGATGCTGTTTATGAATAAGAGGGCTACTAGACTGTGTTATTTTAAATATATAAAATGTAAAGCTTATTAAGGCATTAGCATAATCACACAAAGAATATTTGGAAAATATTCTTTGATTAGAGTAAAAATTGCTCCTAATACTTCCACCATGACCACCTCCACCACAATACTATATTGTTCAATCATTTTAGGTCTATTTTCTTTGTGTGTTTTTCCGGGAACACATTTACATACACATATTCACACATAAATGCATGCACTATATATACTGCTTCGTAACCTACTTTTGAGGGAGAGTATCATGGAACCCGAGCCCCACCGCTTCTTTGCAACCTTGGACAGCTGTTTATCTCCTGTGCTTCATTTTCCTCATGTTCCAAATGAGAATATTAATAATTACTACTTTATGGGTTATTGAGAGGATTAAAATTGGTAATATAGGCAAAGCACATAAAGCACTTAAAATACACTTTGCCAAACATTTTTCACTTTATTACATAGTCTTCAGAACCATAATTTTTATTTGACGCATAATATCTTATTGAAATTGACATACAAATGTTACTTATCTGGTCTCCTACTTTTTTTTTTTTTTTGGTGATGGAGCAGTCTCTCAGTTTATTGTTGTTGGTTTACAGTTTTATAGCCAAAAGACATCCCCATTACATGATTACATCACCTATCATTCTATACAATTTTTTGTTTTCTACCTTCCAAAGCAACCTTATCATTGAGCTCATTCCCCAATCTATCATGAAACATTCCCTTTGCAGAAGTCAGATTTTTATGTAATTAGATTTAACAATAGTATGTTTACCATTTGAATGTCTTCAGTATACTTCATTCAATCATGATAAGTACACCAACCTAAGTAGAAAGGTTACATTTCTCTTAGGTACAACTATATAAAAGCTAAAGGGAAGGGCTAAAGCTTGAGACTGTTTATTCTAGTAACCTACTTCAGTTCTTACGAGGAAAGAGGAAAGAGGACAAAGAGACAGTTTAGAAAGAGGAAAGAGGACTAAGAGACAGTCAAGCAGCACTGCTTTAGCAATAAAACCCTATTAACCTTATAACTACTATAGTGAATTCCTATGTCTACATTATCCTAAAGCAATCAATATCTCCAACTATGCTGGCCACAGTTATGAGCATTCCTAAGTCCCATACGAGCCTGATTTCTTCCTGGTCTCCTACTTTTGAACATTTAAAGTGCTTCTAATTCTCCATGTGATGAGCAAATCAGGACTCCTGGTCCATGTACGATGCTGTCTCCAGAGCAGAATAGCAGAGGTAGGATTATTAGATAAAATGCCTGAATTATGGCTTTTGATTCAAACAGTTCAAATGTGCCCTAGAAAGAATGTTTTTGAGACAGAGGCAATTTCTAGGCCAACAGAAATGAGCTAGTGGTGAGGAGGCAATGAAAAGTTCATGAGTGAGTGAGTGACTGTTTATGTTTGCACACGTACAAGAGGTGGAGAGATGGATGCAGAAAACATAATTTTCAAGGACACTTCATCTTAGATTTTAGAAAAACCTTTATCGCTTGAGCAGGTAAGAAAATGGGTAGAGATCTAGAGAGATTCTGAAGCAGGCAAGAGGGAAGTCACTGAAACACAAGCTTGCTGTCTTCGCTGTTCAAAGACCAATTAGGGCACAAGGTTTGCATCAGGGAGCGGCTGAAGAGCACAGATGCGAGCTGGCAGTGTAGGGAGAGAGCAGAAGGTCCTGACCACAGCAGTCATTAGAGGTAAGGCAGAGCACTCAGCGCCAATCACCACCGCTGATTTCTGAGTCTGGAACTCTGCAGTCTCTCGGTCTCTGCCACTCCTGACAGTTTCAGAGGGAAAAGGACAAGGCAAAGTACACAGACAGTTCCCACGCTAGAGATTTTTAATCTGCAAGATATTCATTTTAGGTCTCTTTGGCTGTGTTATGGGCTGGCGAGATCAATGTAAAATTATCACTCAAACTCTTCTGTTCCTCTCATTTTCTCCAGAAAATGGTGTGCTCCCATATCTCCATCAAAACTGCTCTTATTGAGTGCTCTCTAGCTTGCTAATTCCAATGGCTAAATATAACGCTGTTACCTCCCCATCCTCTACATGTTCATAGGCCTCAGGGCTCACAGTCCGAGGTCACTTCCCTTTTCCGTTCAAACTCACACCCTTCATTACTTCATCCAGTATACTGACTTTAAATACTCTGGGTTCGATCCTTGGTCAGGGAACTAGATCCCACATGCCACAACTAAGAGTTCAAACGCTGCAATGAAGATCAAAGATCTTGCATGCCGCAACTAAGACAGAGAACAGCCAAACAAACTCAAAAATTATGTCCGACATTGAACCATGATACTATCTCCTAAACTTCTCTCTTCTCCATCTCGGTAAATTGGTGTCACAAACCTTCTAGTTGCTCAAGGCCAAAAACCTTGGCATTATCTTCTATACTACACAGGTAATATCAGGAAATTTTGTCAATTCTATGTTCAAAATATGCCCAGAAAGCATCTATTGCCTCATAATGACTGCAATACGGTACTCTAGGAGGACATTTTAGTCAATGTGAACAGTGTCCCCTACAGCAGAGCCCTGTGCAGCCTGCGAGGCAGTATGTGCTAGCTTAAGGATCGCCTTGGTTCATGCCATCATCAGCGCTCACCTAGATTATTGCAATAGTTTCCTAACTGGTTTCTCTGCTTCTGCCCTTGGCTGTGTCCTGCCTGTTCTCAACACAGTGGTCAAGCCAAATTTCAGTAAGTCCCATCACCGCTCTGCCTAGAACCCTCACACGGATTCTCATCTCACCCAGATTAAAGGCAGAGTTTTTACAATGCTCTACGAGGCCCTACTTAATTTGGTCTCTCCTCACCTTCCATTATCTTTTTCACTTTCCTCATTCTCCTCTAACCATAACAGCATCTTTGCAGTTTCTTGAACATTTCATATAAGTGACTTTCTTGGGGTCTCTAAACCTGCTGTGATAGTATGCTTTGTTTCCTTACTTCCTCTAGATCTTTACACTCAAATATCAAATTCTTGGAAGGCCATCTCTGAAAACTCTATTTAGAACTGCAACCCCTGCCCGTTTATAATTTCTATCCTCATTTTTTGCTTTATTTTTCTTACTAACAGTTATCACTATGTAATATGTTTTATGGTTGATTTTTTTACCTTGATTTTGTCTGTTTTTCCCACTAGCATGTGAGCTCCATGAGGGTAGTGATTTCTGCCTGTTTGTCTCACAGATGTATCCCCAGACTCTGAAATATTTCCTGGCGCAGGGAAGGTATATTAGTACATATGTTTTCCAGAAACAAAAGTTTAGTCAGTGTATAAAGAACTTGAAGAGGAATAAGAGAAGGTTTTGGAGGAGAGTGAGGGAAAGCAGAAATAGAAGTTGAAAAGCAAGCAGGAAGTTAAGCACAACCCCACTCAGGATGTAGCCTAAACAGCAGCCACCGCCATGTTCCCCGGCTACTGGCTTTGTGGCTCCCTGAGAAGATGAGGTTTAAGATTAACGGGATACGAGAGTCAGGAAATATCTTTGAGAATACCCTCACTTCACCGATGAGAAAGTTTTGCTTCTGTTCGAGTTGTGCTGGCAGGGCTTTAAATCATTCATTGCAACAGAGACACGTTCCACTTGGCTCACTTATGTTAACACGTGACCTGCACGATCCTGGAACGTGGAAGCTGGCAGCTAAGGTGGGGACAAATCCTTTCACAGAAAAAAACCCACAACACAGAATGGAATTAAGCTCTCTTATCCAAATGTTTTTAAACATCAACTATGTCCACAGTTTCAGCAATCACACATGTATTCTAAGGAATAAATAGACTTTTCCAATTTCATTAGCTACTACCGCTTGGCTAATTTAAGATATTAGCCAAGTATTTATATTAGCCAATATTTATTCCTGGTGGAAAAAATATTGATGAAAACAAATCATGGGCCAAATAAAGAGCTAATGGAGTTAGTATCATTTAGTTTATTGAAAAGTTTACTTTTCCTTCAAATAAGAATTAAGTTAGTGTTAAAAACCATTTAATGTATAATGGTTCCAAAGCTTGCATGCATGCTAAGTCGCTTCAGTCATGTCCAACTCTTTGCGATATCATGGACTACAGCCCACCAGGATTCTCTGTCCATGGGATTCTCCAGACGAGAATCCTAGAGTGGGCTACCACAGTCTCCTCTTGGGGGTCTTTTATGCCTCCTGCACTGGCACTGGGCTCTTTACCACTAGCACCACTTGGGAAGCTGTATTTGTAGAACTGTGTCAGACACGGGTCTGATGTGGGTGACTCTGTTTACTCTAGTTGATCAGTTTGTTTCCAGAAACAGGGTATCAAGACATCTGGGGGAAAATGGAGTAAACATGTTTTCCCTAGATTTGCATTTATGGATATTTTCTTTAAGGAATAAAATTGGGAATTTTCTCTGAGCACAGGCAGAAATTGACAATGGGAAAATAAGTGGCCCATGAGTTTTGTTAAATTTATACAAAACCCAGCATGGAGGTAAAAACTGCTGAGAGAAACCAGAACACAGGCTTTAAACACTGTGAGAGAGTGGACATTACCTATTTTTATTAGGGACTCAAGTTCATGTTATAAAATTCAACTTCAGATTTTTGGGGGATTAAATTTCTGAAAGCTAAAGGAAATGGGAAGATAGACTCTGGCTCTCACTTTTTAAAGAAATTGAACATACACAATAAAAGATGATGTATATTTATAGTTAAACTGGATAAATATTGAGTTATTGACTAAACTCACTTGCATAACTTATATATCAAATTCATGAACCAGCATTTAGGTCTGAGGTAACTGTGTAGGAGATTAATTTGCTTCTGATTAATAAAGGAGAAAAAAAACTATAGAGTATAGCTTTGAAATTAAATTTCTGAACACAAAGGGATTTCTGAACACAAAGACAGTTGATCCTATTCCCATATGTATTTTTCTTTTACCTCACTTTAAACTCATTAATTTTTTATATTCATATAGATAAGAACAGATAAAATGGAGGAAAATAAGGAAAAATGCTTTGATAATTTTATTCCAAAAATAAAGTTTAAAAAAATGCTCTAAAGAATGAGATAAAAGTCAGACCAATTTCAATAACACAGAAACCAAAGTGTGTGTTGTTTCTGGTTCCTTTGGTAAAATACAGTGTTTCGTGAACTTGATTTTTATAGTTATTAAAACGAAATAAAAGTGTGTATACTTAATACCTCTAAGGTCTCTTTCAGAACTCATGTCCTATAATTCTGTGAAACTCGAGCTTGACATTAGTTTTTATTTTCTACAAAGCAAGGAAAAGAGATGTGGTATTTCCGAATTGGCTACAAGTAAAAATTTTATAGAATCATGCACTTACCACAAGACCATCTTGATTTTCATTGACCTCAGAAAGTTTGGAACTGGATTTCTGACGTTTAGGTTTACCCCTTTCTCCAATATAACCAGAAGTATTTTCATATAATTTTTCCACTTCATGAACATTCAACATACATTCATCAAGATTGCTGAAGCCAGAAGGAATATTTTCTTTGTTGAGAAGTCCCCTTGAATTGAAAAAAAAATAAGCTTCATTTTACTTTAAAAGGCAAAAAGGACGTTTTAATGACACTGCATCATGCAGAAAGAAGAGTGCCTAGAAATTCCATGTTTCATCTTTTATCAAAATCTGAGCAGAGTGCTACTCCTGAGACCACTTGGTGCCAAATGTATCAGATTAAAAGAAAAATTATTCCTAAAGGCAAACTGGCGAGGGCTGTGTTTCCATCAATGAAAAGCTTTTGTATTTGTACTGAAAGCAATCTGTATTCAAAACCAGGGGAATTGTGCAAATGTGCAAAGACATCTTCCATTATTCATAGGCTTTATATACATATATACATACACATACATGAATCTTTTAAATTAATACAATATATTAAGAAAAATCTGAAAAGGAAATATATCTTTTTCTCCAGAATGGGACACTGATTTTCTCCTATTGAGAAAGACATTTTATCATGGTATATATGCATTAATACCTAAATCCGACTATATGAGATGATCCTGATAAAAATGATAGAACAAGAACTATGGAATACAAAGCATTTTAACTGAAATATGGATTCGTTACTTCCCAGTACCAGTTTCTGAATGTAAGCTTATAACTAGAGTTCCTTCACGACTTAGTTTTAGAAGTTTTAATTACAGAATTTAATTCATTTAATGCTCTTGAAATGCTTCCCTTAAGCATTTTAACATTTTCTTTTAAGAGGTTTTTCACAAAATTAAAGTACTTGGCGAAATGTTTGTCTTTTACTACATCACAGAACAAATTAAACCGTCAGTGCAGCAGCATTTGGTCAGGTACAAATGAATGAGGCTTACTCTCTGCCACAGTGGGACCTTAAAGGTGCTTCCCCGCAACTAGAGATTACCATACTAAATGAAGTGAGGCAGAAGAGAAAAGACAGATACCACATGATATCACTTATGTGCGGAAACTACAATACAGCACAAATGAACCTAACTACAAAACAGAAAGAGAATCATGGACACAGAAGACAGATTGGTGGTTGCCAAGGGGATGGGAGGGAGGGATGGAGTGGGAGTTAGGGGTTGGCAGATGTACAAACTGTTGCGTATAGAATGGATAAACAAGGTCCCACTGTATAGCACAGGCAACTATATTCAATATCCTGGGATAAAGCATAATGGAAGAGAATATAAAAGCAAATGTATATATGTGTGTAACTGAATCACTTTGCTGTACAGCAGAAATTAATACACTGTAAATCAACTATAATTCAATTTTAAAAATATATAAAGATAACTCCTAACGATCCAAAACTGTATTTGAAATAAGTGAGCTCCAAAGTGTAAAAATAGATGAACATATTTCACTATCAATCATATCCCCAAATGAAACAGCGTAAATTAAATATTTATTCTGTAATTTGAATTCATATCCTATCTTAGGCTATCATGGAGGCAAAATTATGAATTAAATATTATCATAATATTTTCACCATTATATTATCTTGGTGATTTTTAATACTCCATATTTAAACTAGCCTTATTTTATACTTTTAATGTACAAATACATACATTTAGTAAAATCATATAATAGATGTACGTTACATTTGTAAGAAATATTCCAAGTATAAAATAAATGAATATATGAGGAAAACTTGCTAGGGACTAACATGCAGGCACATATACACTCTTAAACCTCTCTCAAATTCACAATGATTTTACTATAATATTTAATTATGTCTCTTTCTTTGTCTTTGTATTTTCCTAATTCCTGGGATATAGATACAATTATAATTTTTTAATGGAGGAATTTTTAGGTTTGAAAGCTGTTGGAGTTGGTGATGGACAGGGAGGCCTGATGTGCTGCAGTCCATGGGGTCACAAAGAGTTGGACACGACTGAGGTACTGAACTGAACTGAAGGACTAAACTGTGCCCCCCCCACCTCCCCAGTTCATACGATGAAGCCCTACCTGCCAGTGTGACAGGGCCTCTGAGGAGGTAATTAAGGTTGCACGAGGTCATAAAGGTGGGGACTTAATCCAAGAGGACTGGCATCCTTATAAGAAGAGGCGGACATCAGATAGCACAGAGGAAAGGCCGTGTGAGGACACGTTCGCTGAGCAGGCACCATCAGCAAGGCAGAGAGGCCTCATCAAACACCCACCCCGTCAGCACCTTGATCTTGGACTTCAACCTCTCTGAACTGTGAGAAAATGCATTCCTGTTGTTTAAGTCTGTGGTGCTTTGTTATGGCAGCTTGAGCAGATTAATACAAAAGCTAAAAATTATTTTTAGAAACTAAAGGACCAAGTTTATTTTCTAATCTTTTTGAATAGTGAATGAATGACTGGAATAAATCCTGTTCAAATAAATATTCCCAAATCTAGTTGTACAGTTGTGCTTAGGTGGAAACCCTGCTGTCCTCAAAGGATGCTCTTTGCTCTTGTGTGAGTCAGTGCCTGGGCGACCCTGAGGAACACAGGAGCACGATCCTTCCAGTGATATCCCGACTCTCACACCTGACATCACTGCGATTTAATCTGAACTGAGATCCTGGTGACCTCTCACTCTCACTCTCCCCATCTCAGGTTTTCTTTTTTCGGAGTTTCCTCCTTCCCCTACAAGCATGCACATGTAATGTTCTGGCAATACTGAATTTTTTAATATTCTAAGCACAATTTTCTTTTAGTTTGCAATTTAATATCATATTTATATAATAAAAATAGGTATGTTTTTTAGTTCATTGTGTTTTGGAAGATTCAAATCATTTTCAATAGCCATTTTTTTTTAATATTTATTACAAAACTTTCAAACAGAAAAATACAGGGACTATCACCATGAACTTCCTTATATCCACCAACAAGATTCAACAATATTTTCATGCTTCTGGCAGATGGTCAATTTTTAAATGAGAATTAAATTGAGCTCTCTCACATAATGAATATATTCCTGAAACTTTTACATTTTTAGTGTAGTAAATATTAATATAAGCCTGATAATGTTTCCTTATGAACTGAGACAAATAAGAAATCATGTACTCTAAAATATTTCTAGTCTGTCTTCTGCAAAAAATGTCATAATAGTATTAGTACAGACTTTATCGAGACTCTAATCTCACCTTGAAATATGGAGATATTTTTCTAAATGGTTGCAGGCAAAATAACATATCATGGATTTTTCAAAACATTTTAAAACCATCCCACAGGGCTAACAGTTTTGAATAGAAGATAGTGAAGTGTGCTTTAATTCTTCCTAATTTTTTAAGCAAAACTTGACAGAAATCTTAACATAACAAATCAGTTATGTATAAGTGAACACTGAGAAAAACATACTTGCTATAAGTTATAGTAAAGATTCTTAACATTTTCAAATCTGACACCACGTAAGTGCATCTCTTGGGACATACTGAAGAGGATCTTGGGTGGAGGGGCAAAAGTAGCCGAGCTAGAGCTCTGAGAGATAGGGCCTTGTTCCTCCTAAGCCGTGGAGAGCTCAGAGCAGCCATTCAGTACTGGCTGACAGCTAAAGGAGAAGGACTCTCAAGACAGGATATGACCAGGGTGACAGGTTAGGAGGGGCCTTATGACCAGGAGGGTGAGGCTAACAAGGAGCTTGGGAAGGGGACTTCTGATCGCCCAGACCACATACTAAGGAAACAAATCAGGTGAGACTGTAAGTTTCTTCTGCGATAAACAGTGTGCACGCCAAGATTCTCTCCCTCAACACACAGTTGACCACAATGACTGAGAAGGATGAGCGATAAAGGAACTCCAGAGGAGGAAAGGCTAGAGCTTCATGGGCACCTCTTCAGGTTGTTAGGGGAAGCACACTGACTGAAACCACCCACCCTGGCCAGGCCCCATAGTAACCATTTGCATGAGTTGTTTTACGACAGGAGGTCCTGGTAAGGAACACAGAACTGATGAGCCACCACCAACCGGAAGAGTTCAGGAAAGGTCAAAAGGGGACACCACATGTCCGACCACCTCCCAGAATCCTTCTCTCTGCCATCCATCTTGGCTGAACAAGGCGTGCACCCCCAGGAAGGACTCTGAGTCAGAAGGATTGGCTAAAGACAACCCAGAAACCAATCCCATCTCCATAAAACCCGAGACTGCCGAGCCACGTGGCAGAGCTGTTCTCCTGGGTTTCCTTACCCTACTACTCTCCACCCGGGTGCCCTTTTCCAATAAAGTCTCTTGCTTTGTCAGCACATGTGTCTCCCGGGACAATTCATTTCCCAGTGTTAGACAAGAACCCAGTTTCAGGCTCTGGAAGGGGTCCCCCTTCCTGCAACAAGATGGTTAGTCTGTCTCTGCCATTCTCCATCTCCTTTTGTTCCCTTAATGTGGATAGTGGTAATTTATACAGAAACATCCTCAGATGTGGGAAACTATATTTAAATTCTGCAGGAGTGGTTATGCTGTTTCATATTTCTCTCCTTGTCTAGCACCCTGTTCACTTTTGACTTTACCCCTGTCATGCTCCTCCCTGGTCCACCCAATGTACCTACCACCACCAGGACTATCATCCAGCTTTGTTCTAACATGCTCCTCTCTGTCCCAAGAACAAGGGTAGAAAGCATGACACACTAAGGATTTTAAAAATGCAGTGCTATAACATACAGTGTGGCAAAAAGTACAGCAGATTAAGAACAGTGTTAAATGAATAATTGGTGCTTGCTGAATAACACAATATAGGCAGTATACAAACTAATTATATTCCTAAACATTTGCTAAAAAGCTTACTCAGTAACTAATTTTAAATGTAAATATGTCCTATATTATAATTTTCTTATTTTTTCAAAGGAAATGTTATAGCACCCCCTCCTACCCACCAGCTCCAAAACAAATGTTTTCAAAAAAGTGTTGCTTATTATCACATGAAAAGTCAGTGGGTTATATAGCTGATCCTTTTTAATTTTTAAAATTGCACTTGCTAAAATACCTCTTAAGTATCTCAATAACATATAGCACGGGATTTATTTATACTATTTTATATCTTTCTTTAAGCAAAGATAAGTTTCTTTTTCCCCATAAACATTTTGACATAGATTATGAGTCCAGGTGAAAAAGAATGTGGGGAACTAGGGTTTGGTTTAGTCTTTGACATTTAATAAGAAGTACAAAATAATAACTTTATAGAGACTAAATGCTACAGTAGGTAAAACTTTCAGGAAAAATATGAGAATATATTCTATTATATATAAATTTATTTTCCTTAACAATTTAAATCATGATTATTCAATAACATGAATGGTAATTACTCATTTGTATTTTATCAAATCTTTTAATGGGGAAAAGTTTATGTTAATACTCTTCTTTAAATTCATGCCAAGAGAATACTTTAAAATGAGCCATTTTAATAATAAAGAACTCAAGCATTTTCTCTTTTGTTAGATTTGAGCTCAGCCTTTCTTATACTAAAACATAATCAACTGTCAGAGCATTCCAGTGATGTTCTGGTATTTAATCAGGTCAATATAAGTAAAGAAATCTGCTGGCTCATAAGAAAATCTAACAGCAAGCTGAATGTTGTCTAACAAGGAAGAAAACCACCTCTAGACAGGCATCTGGGCAATTTTCTCCTCCAGTGGTGCAGGATCCTTCTAAATAAGATATTGATGAGGAAGCCACGAAATGTATTAAATCAGAGGTAGCTTCCCACCACATACGAAACATCCTGTTGAAAATGAAGTATTTATTCAATCACCTGTAAATTTCCAGATGTTAACTAAGCTTAGAAGGGTCAAAATGAAAACTTTTAATTAAAGTTTTAACCTGAATACTAAAATGAACGTACTGTAACAGTCACGAATTCGGACACGTATTGTATATTTTTAAAAGAAGACAGCAAATGTAAACAAGAGTACCAATGCCAACTCACGCATCTCTGCTGTGCCGAATTTCATCCTGCTCCTTAGCCTGGCGTCGTCGCTGTTTGGTGGATGTGGAAGAAGATGATGATGCCCCAGATTCTGAGTCCTCTGAACTCTGGCCTCCAGAGCTATTAACATCAAAAAGATGTTGTTCTACAGCTGACCGGATAGTTCTTTCTAAGAGCCTGGTTAAAAAAAAAAAAAAAATCAATAACTGTGTTTAACAATATGTCCCCATACATAGAGAACAGACTGGTAGTTGCCAAGCAGGGAGGAGGCTGGGGTTAACAGATACAAGTTTTAAAATACAGAATCGATAAACAAGGTCCTGCTGTATAGCACAGAGGACTCTCTATTCAGTACCCTATGATAAACCATAGTGGAAAAGAATATTTAAAAAAGATTGAATCACTTTCCTGCATAAATTAACACAACATTGTAAATCAACTATTCTTCAATAAAAAGTCCCCATAACATTGGAAATATCAGCATTTCCAATGGAATATCTACTACCACTTCATGAGTAAAGACAGTATGAAGAATTAATCCTCCAAAATTTGCACTGTGTACGAGAAACAAAACTAAAGGGAATGTATTCCACCAATCAGATAATTGTGTTTTCCATCTTTGTGGGTCCAGAATTACTGAAATGCTCACAGCAGATCCAGCAAAAATTATAGGAGGCATTCAGGAAATAAGGATCATTTAATACAAGGCAGAATGAGGAAGGATTTTTTTTTTCCCTCAAGGAATAATAATGAACCTATTCTTACAAAGGCAAGTATCTTCCAGATTTCATACCAGTTCTTCAGGGGAAGACATTATGATTTACAAAGCAAATTGGCACAAATAATTTTATGATCCCCACTATCTGAATTTCTTGAAGATAGAATTACATAGAAAATAATGCTATTAAAAAAGAACAACTTACCAGAGCAATTACTCTTAATAACAGAATCTCTATTCAGTTAAATTGTAATATAAATGACTGAAACTGTATTCATGTAAACATCCCAATATATACTACTGAAGAGAGAAGGACAGATTTATTTAACCTGAAGAAAACAGGTAAGCACAGGGGGTGACAAAAGTGCCAATAAGACAGATAAGGTATCATTTTTAAAGCTATATAGTCTTTCAATGTGTCTAAACTCTTACCACTTAATTACTTAATTTTGAATAAGCAGGCATGAAGAATTCTAAACTGACAAAGCGTGTATTCCTTCAATTGAAAAAAGAATCACATCCAAACTCAACAAATTACTGAGTTGGACTTGTTGCCATCACTAATTTGCTTCCTTTTCTGTGTCCATTAAATATATGTATAGTTTTTGTATATACACCTCAATAAAGCTGTTGAAATAAAAAATATATGTATTTTTTAAATGGTCAGATTGAGAAATACATTTAGTTAAATGAGTTTGAAAATTTAACAACTTAAGAACTTTTAGATTTTCCAAAAGTAGTTTTATAATACACTCAGTAATTTCATTAAAACTATTTTAAGACAATGAGCAAGTGTAGTCTGACTTGGGCATTAGAACTTTAATATCTTGAACTCTTCAGCCCAACAATTTGAGATTACCTAATAGTGGTACCTAAGAATCTAAATAAATTAATATATACACACATACCAAACCCACATCTTTTCCAAACACAAGTCACCTAAGAAGTAAAAGTTGTTAGGAAACAAACAGGCAAGAATACGTCTTGTCTTGGCATAATTCTAGAATTTTTTTAAAATTAATAAAGATAAGAGAGATCAAATCTGCCCTCTGACTGCTTCCTTGTCTAATAAGGAAAAGAAAAAAAATCCCAAACCAGGGATTTCTCCAAATTCCTGGAAAAAAAAAAAATCCAGGCAAGAACACTGGAGTGGATAACTATTCCCTTCTCCAGGGGCTCTTCACCCCAGGGATCAAACCTTGGTCTTCTGCACTGCAGGCAGATTCTTTACCATCTGAGCCACCAGGGAAGCCCTATTAGATCCAGATTCATACTAATTAGTGCTTCTTCGAATTCTTTTCTCTTCCTCCTTATCACACCACCTGATATCACACCACTCCTCCTCCCCCTGATCTTTGCCGATGAAGATGCTCCAAACGGCCCACCCAGACCCCAGCAGTGTTACACAGCTGAAGCACAGTGAACAGTGTGGTCAGAGTAGTAGGTGGGGGTAGATAACTGGAATTCAGATTTTCATCTAAATATGACTAGTAGAATTAAAAGGAAAAAGACATGTGATGGACGTAATTATTAATAGCAGAACACTGCCACTGCCCAGAGGAAAAAGGACTTGTTGCGATCACTAACTTCCTTCCTTTTCTGCGTTCCATCAGACTGAGAAGTCCCCAAAGATAGTGCCCACAGCTTATTTAACCTCAGACACTTAACAGTATGCTTAGTGTATCGCAGGCAGTCAATAAATGGAGGCTGATTAAAACAAGTGAAGGAAGAAGTAAAATATATGTTCATACCTTCAGCTTTAATGGCAAGACACTTCTTAAACCACATAGACTGCTTTGCACATATTAACTGACATTATTTTGACTGAAATAAACAGAAAATCTCAGATGTTCACATGGCCAAGCTCTCTCCAGTCCCACGCCCACACAGAAACTCAAATAGGAACATTTCTTATTTAGTCTTCTCCTCTGGGTAGTCAAAAAATCACCATTGGTTATGTACTGTATTAATCTTCCACTGAAGCACACCATGAGAATAGCTTTTTTTAATGCTTAGTAAGTGAAAGGAGGGGAAAAAGCCCAATCTGGCCCACTTACTCTCCAGTTGTTGACACACTGCTGACTTGGGATACGTGGGCACTGCTGAAAAAGAAGCAAAAGAAAGGACGTCAGATTAAGCAGAAGACTAGAGCCTGTGAACCAAACATATGAGGGGGTCCTGGGCTTTCGCCGAAAGTCCCTGAGCGACCCTCATGTGACATTTTATCACCCACTGACAGGGGTTGGTTTCTCTTTCTAGATTAGAGATGGCCCTGGGTGGTTAGTTCCAAACAGCATTTTTTTCTCCATTTTAAGATGTCCATGACAGATAATTTCAAAAGTGATCTCTGAAAAACCATCTCTACCTCTCAGACTACTGCCATGGTCCTAAGTCCAGGTTCTTCTCATTTTCCTGAATGTTAATTGCGGCTGACTGCTTTTGTTTCTAGCTCCCCCAGCCCAAGTCCATCTCTCCTGCCCATTCCCTTCAGACCTACAGACAGGAGCATCTTCTTAAAACTGCTCTAAACACTGGGCAGGGGTGGTGGGGGTAGAGAAGAGGGAACAAACACTGCTTTCTACAGGACTCTACCCGAGCCACCTCTTCTGCCTAAGTTCCTCACGATGGAAAAACACCTCGAGTCTATAACGTTTCATCTAAACACCTAATTTACAGCCCTTCTATCGAGCATTTATAGGTGTCCTCAATTTTCTCATTTTTTCCAAATCCTGAATTCGTTGAAAGTATTGAAAAGTAGTAAAAAAAAAAAATAGTCAATATAAAATGGAAGAGTGAAATGATAGACTACCATCTGATTTGTTCCTTAGCACAGCGAGGGTGCAGGCTGGTGGCTGTCCTAACTGCACCAGTGGCAGTACTTTCTCACATTCTGCCCTGTAGTGCTTACTTGCGTTGTAAATCAAGACTCAAATATATCAGATTTAAAAACATCTTTTGTGCATGCCAAACTACTGTTTTGCCTAACAAATCTAATAGTTCTCCCACTTTCAGTTCCCTCTTTGTAAAAGACACCTGAAGAGAATCCAAACTGCTAATAGCAAGATCAATATTCACGGCTGCCTTTCAATCACTCCAGGCATTCTCGTTTACTCTGCAGCATTTTCAGCATGTGAACGTGTTGCTTCTTCCGTGTGCATCTCACCTCTTTCCATTTAGAATCTAACCAGCACCCTACCCAAGGCAGCAGTCTCTATCCTAGAGGTGGTCAACAGACACGCACTCCTCAGCCTCAGAGAACCCCTTTAGCTGAAGCCGTCGCTCTTTGTCATGGCCGCAAGCCACAGCCAGATCCCAGAAAACCTGCACAAAAAATGCTATTGTGCAGTTACGAGAAACTTACGAGAAGAATCTTCGTTAATGAATGAATGAATGAATGAAAGAACAAACATACCCTAGTAATTACTGAGCGCTCACTATGTTTCAGACATTGTGCTAAGTATTGCTTACACAGCTTTTCTCACTTACTGTTTACAATAACCCCATGAAGAAGGTAGGTACAGTTGTTTTCTTTTCCCTGTTTTCAAATGAAGAGGTTGGAGAGGTTAAGTAACTCACAGTCACAGAGTCAAGAAGTAGATGAGCTGGAATTTGAACCAAAAGAGTTTTAGCTTAAGAGTCTAAGCTCCTAATCACCACACTAGACTTTCAATCCATCGCTCACTAGAAGAAACACTCAGTAGAGTCATCTTTGTATATGGAGGCGTGGACTTAGGTATTTAACTTTGCTTTTAATTACGATTTCTGTCTCACAATGTCTGCTATTCATAGAGGTTTCCAGGTTACATAACCAATAATAAATCCTTTGCTGCTCTCTGTCCTCAGCTGGAACGGGCAGTCCCGACTTTTGATGCTTTGTGGCTCACCCTCTGTAAATTAAACACTGTATAATTTACTCCTGTACTCCACTTCTCATGCAGTTATGCAACCTTGCTTTTGGGAGCAGTGGCCAATGTGAATAATGACTCTGGGAGAACCTAGAGGAGGGAAAAGAATATAGATCTGCTAGATACTAAAAACATGACAAAGAAATGTAAGTACAGTCAGTCAGTCAGTCAGCCATGCCATCTCAGAAGGAAGATACATTTCCTCTCCTTCCTTCTATACACTTTTGATCTGATCTTCTTTTTGCTTATTTAAGCACTCAATGATATTTTTATATTCCTTTTTGGTGAGCAGGGAAGAGAAGATGAAAAATCGAAGGGAAGAAACAGAGAAGGGAATGACAACAAACAGGACCAGGTTCTGAGATTCCTAACTCTCTGAGTAGGTGCTTCTCAAACTCTAACGTGCATCAGAATCTCCTGGGACCCTGTTCATACACAGGTTCTGATTTAGTAAGTGTAGGTGGAGGGAAGGGGAAGCTGGGATTTTGCATTTTTAACAAATTCCCCAGCGATCATGATGCTGTTGATTTGTGGAAGACATTGATTAGCAAGGTTCCAGATCCTTGAAACTAAAATTCATTAAAATTTCAGTGATTTAGATATCACAACCACTATTTTTTTACTTAAAAATTTTTAAAATTAATTTATTTTTTACTGGAGGATAATTGCTTTACAGAATTTTGCTGTTTTCTGGCAAACCTCAACATGAATGAGCCATAGGTATACATATAGGCTTTTGAAACTCCCTCCCATCTCCCTCCCCATCCCACTCCTCTAGGTTGATACAGAGCCCCTGTTTGAATTTCCTGAGCCATACAGCAAATTCCCATTGGTTATCTATTTTACACATGGTAATGTATTTTTAAACATTCTAAGTGCTTTAGATATGATTTGGAAAACTTACTCTGTTAATAAAAGGCCATACATCAAAATTTTCCTCAGAGCTTAAAGAAAAATGACCTGAGCCACCTAAATCAGTCTTAAAGAGCCTTTCTCAGGACACAGAATAAATGAATAAATCAATAATAAGACTTAGTAATTAAATCATATTGATTTCTGTTAATACATTTCTCTTAGGTCAAATTTATAATAAATTTATATTTTTGTGTTTCTGTAATAGGCCTTTGGAATTTTTGCTATTACTTAAATGTGTCCATACTTTCAGGCTTTTTTAAAACAGAATTTTTCTAAAGAAAGTTTTCTGAAAAGAGAATGTTTTCCACTGGGAATCAGAAAGGAGAGGTTCCGGTCCTGAATCTGTAGTTAATTAGCTGCAATCAAGTCAGATTATTGGCTAGCTTGGCTGCTTTGGGATGGTTTCTTCATACAGAAAATGAAAGCCTTGGCTAGTGATCTCTGTGATTTTCTTCGAGCTATAAAAGTTAATAAGACTATCTCAGTTTCAAGTTTATTGCCCCAGAGTCTAAAACATTACAAAAGGTTATAACTGCATATTGAGCTTTATAACAGTGTCAGTCGCAGTTAAGGTTTGTCAGATTTCAAAATGGCTTTGGTCAGATATCCAATCATGCCTACGGTTTCTGTGGGATATGCTTAACAAGTTATGGAGAGCAAGATTTCTAAGAATATTAATGTCAGAAATAGGGATGCTTCCATTGTTATAATTGGCTCACGGAGGTAATTTTAAGACACTAACAAAAAGGCAATAAGCAAGTAAGCTAAAGCGAAAGACTTCCATCTACATGCAGCTTGTTTTTTACTCCCTGCAGAGAGCTAAGAATAATGAACTTTTTTCAGAGCCCTTGATTGATTTGCTAAGAAAATCTTTTACTTATGCAGTATAAACACTTGAATGTGGAAGAGTTCATTTCCTAATGTTGATAAAGGAAGTAGTCAAAACTAAATAAATAAGCACATGTGCAAACCCAGCATTATGGTCAATTTCGTTACCCAAGTCTACTTAAGCAATAACGCAAGTCAATGTTCTCCTGGTACAATCATTCAAAACAGATAGTAAGTCTGCCTTGAAATACATTCTATGATATAGTTAAATATATTTATTCTTTATTTCTATCAGCAAAACATTCTTGAGAAATGATTATACGCAGCAATATTAGTCTATAAAATTTGCATGTGATAAGATGCACGGAATGCTTGTTGACAAATGATTCTTTAATTAGATCTCTCGACTTGAAATAAAGAAAACTTCCAAATCTACTGAAACCAGACATCGTGAATGAGCATGTGTTCTCTTTTTCTGTCTGTCCTTTAACTTCACTATGTTCTCTTTTCTAGGGTGTGTAAAATCCCGCCCATAAAATATTGTTTTAATGGGAACCATTAGGTCTAACAATTATCCTTTTCCTCTAGAAGATAATACTTATATTCTCTCAATTTTTTTAATGAGTAAGAATTTAAAAGACAATTATGTGATATCTGTTTAGACTTAAGAATGAAGATACTGTGACTAGTCATCAAAATAAAATGAAACTTTAAATTTCCTTATTTAACAGAATACAGTATTTTTAGTATCACCTGAAAATACTAAAAGTTGATATACAGTATCAACATCATAAAATAATTACAGCATTATTTTCTCGTAACTGTATAATGGATTTCTAAATTATTTCCATGATTTTAATTCAATTTTCTGCAGTGTCTTATATTAAAACAAATTCACTCAACCCTCAATATTTATTCCCTTTGCTTTAACTTTTAGTTATGATTATCATATGTAGAAATTTAAAGGAGCATTTACAGATATTTAGATTTGACAAAAATCACACCACTATTTTGTGTTATAGGATTTTTAAAAAGCCTCATTTTTCTTTTAAATTATATACTGTGCATATAATACAGAACATAAGCTGAAAACATACTACATGGATGTGACTAAGGAAAAGGAAAATATTTATCCTCACATATTTTTACTGAAACACACGCAACCTAGTCCTTTAAATTTTAGGGCTGATTTGAAGGAAAAAATTCTTCACTTCTAAATTTTGACTCTCTATTAAGTATTTTCTAATATTAAATGGAGCCAATCAAAATGTCAAAATACCTTTTGTACAGCTTCTTCCAGGCCCTAAATATTGGGGTTTTCCATTTTACATATTTAGCATGTTTTGCATAAAAAGAAATTAAGAGTCTTTTCTTTTTTCAGTTTATAGACTAAGGTCTTTATAAAGCAAAATTAAGAAATGAAATGAGAGGTCACTGTATATTCTATACTCATTTACAGATGAGGAAATTGATATTTCAAGAGGTTCAGTATCTCACTCAACTTTACATAGCTCTGATTCCATCTCATGCAATGGACTTTAGACATGTCCTTAATAAGAACATAATCCTTAGTCTCAAATAATGCTACATAAATCTTTGACTATATATCTATTCATTTTCTTAGAGTTAAAACAGACAACTAAAAGTACTTTTTGGATTTGTGTGGCAATTTTCTTCTCAAAATTTATGCATTCCAGAAAACTTTTAATTTCATCTATTTTCATGTTTATTAGCATAAAATGGCATGAAGTATTCTACAATCTTTTAAAAACTACCATATCCCTCACAGCAAATTTCATTTCTGATTACTAGTATTGTTCAGTTTTTTTTTTTCACATTTACCAGAGGTTTTCTTTTTTATTGTTTTCATTTTTACTCTCAAAGAACAAGTTCCTGGATTCAAGTTCTATTTTTTTTTTGTTTTCTTTTATTATTACTAAATCCATTCAGGTTTCCAAGAGATTGCTTTTCCTCCTTTTTATAACTTCTTATTCTGAAGGTGTAGCTCATTTATTTTCAATCTTTTTAAGAAGGTACCTCTTAAAAAGAGCTTAGATCTCATTCCACAGATTTTGATATGTACATTTCCTCCTTTTCTTCTAAACAGTCTGTACTTGAATTTTTTTTCTTTTTTTGGTATTTCAAATTTTTATTTCCTATTGGAAATTCTTCCTCCCTTTAGGAGAGTTTTCATGGGTTGATTGGAAACATTTTGTTATTGATTACACTGTGGTTAGAAGATATGACTGCTAGTATTTCTACTTTTCAAGAATCTTTAGAGATAGCTGAGTAATTTCTTAGGAAGCAGCAGAAATGCCTAAGCCCTATTTGTAGGTTGCAAAGTTTATTTGTTCCAGCTTTGCATTTTTGATTTATGTTTTATAATTTTGGAGCTCTCTTTTCCTTTCTGTCTTTGCTCTTCTGAGGTGACTGGGGATACAGGAGTCCTAGGCACTATTCTACTAGTTGTTGTCTCTCATATCCACACATCTATAACTATCAAAACTGAAACAAAAACCCAAACAAAAATCAACCAGAAAAACTCCCTACAATTCCTGACTCCTGCTTCTACTCTCCGACCTTCCATGCAAGAAATTGAGAATTTCATCACTGTCTTTGGCCCTCCACTGATGATTATAGTCAGGTTTCTACTTCTTAATTTAAAAATATTTTTTTAGATTCATCTCGCATTTAACTGGGTATACAACAAATAATAAAATGTCTCTTTTCAGTCATGCCCAACTCTTTACAATCCCATGGACTGTATAGACTGCCAGGCTCCTCTGTTCATGGGATTTCCCAGGCAAGGATACTGGAGTGGATTGCCATTCCCTTTTTCAGGGGATCTTCCTGAACCAGGAATTGAACCTGGGTCTCCTGCATTGCAGGTAGACTCTTTATCAGCTGAGCCACCAGGGAAGCCAGTAACTGGGTATATACTGACACCAATTTCCACTTCTATTAATAGAAGTATGCATACTTCTCACTGGTTCGATCCCTGGGTTGGGAAGATCCCCTGGAGAAGTAAATGGCAATTGACTTCAGTATTCTTGCCTGGAAAATTCCATGGGCAGAGGAGCCTGGAGGGCTACAGTCTGTAGGGTCGTGAAGAGTTGGACATTACTGAGCCTGCACAGATGTACTTCTAATAATAGAAGTACATATTAACTTCTATTTCTATTAGTATGGTTTCCTTCTTAGAATCGTAATTTTCAGGATGGCTTTCCAATCTCTGATTTTCATATCTAACATCATTTCTCTCATAGTTTTTTTCTTCTTTATCCTTTTCTTCATTTTGGAAGAACTTCTTAAGTTTCACTCTCATCATGAACTTGATTTATTTCAAATACTCTCTGCTCTTTATTGTCTTCCAAAGTTTTAAAAATATCTGCAAATACATTTCTAGGCTACCCTTTCCCTCATTTCAGCTGTTCTTCTGTGTGTCTAGCCTTTTAATTCTAAACTTATTCTCCCCTTACAGGTTCCTACTCATGTTTCAAAGAGGTTATATCATTGAGCATTTTTGAGAATAGTAGTAGCAAATACTACTTCTCAAGTTTTCCTCTCAATCATATAAAAAGCAACTCCCTGAAATCTGTTTCTACTCTGAGTCATCCTTTCCCTTAGTTTGTAATTTCTCTTAATAGGTCCCAAATAGTTCTTTCTGCTTAGTGATTCAGAAGGGGAAACAATCAATTCAGGTGGAGCCCTTATCAAAAACCTGGCTGGGCATATTGTTCTGAGTTTACTTCACTGTCCCTTGGCTATGGGCAGATGCCTCCTCTTGAATGTAGACTTTAAAAGCCAGGATATGCGTCTGCCCTTGGACAATCTAAAATGCATATTTGAGTGGACTTGAAAGCATGCATTAAGTCCAACAATCTCCCTTTCTCAAATGCCTTTGTTAGGTAACTGAGCACCTCAGGAGGATGCCCCTTCCTCTCTATTGTTTTGTGGACTTAATGTTCTAGTCTCTAAACAGGAGATGAAAAACAATACACAACTCAGATCTGGATGGTTCAGAAAATAAGTTTGTGTTCAGCTGGGGGAAATGTCACTTGCTTTTCTGGTCAGCCGTAAACACTGGAAGGAATCCAAGTCAGTGTTTTTGCCTTCCTTCTCTCTTTTGTGGTCACTGTGCTGTTTAGATGGTGCAATATGAAGCTTGCAAGGCCAGAGAACATTTCTCAGTCCATCCCCATTGATGGTGTGATCTTTGACAAATGTTTTTCTTCTTTATCATTGTTATAACACTATCTCTAGTTTTGGTCTTTATATTTAGGTTAGTGCAAAAGGTTTTGCACTGTTGAACTTTGTTGTTTGATATCAGAATGCATTCTTAAATGTGGTTATATTACACATCATTTTAATGCACATTTATCGCTTTATATTATTTGTACTGACTTATTACCTGCTGTTTATTTTATATTTATTCTGGACTAGGAAATGATGCTAGACAAAAAGCAAATTCAAGCAATTTTCTCGTTTGAGTACAAAATGGGCCATAAAGCAGCAGAGACAACTCGCAACGTCAACATGAACTGCTACTGAACATATAATGCAGTGGTGGTTCAAGAAGTTTTGCAAAGGAGACAAGACACTTGAAGATGAGGAGTTCAGTGGTTGGTCATCAGAAGTTGACAATGACCAACTCAGAGCATACACAGAACTATACAAAAAAAATCTTAATGACCCAGAAAACCATGATGGTGTGATCACTCACCTAGGGCCAGACATCCTGGACTGTGAAGTCAAGTGGGCCTTAGGAAGCATTACTATGAACAAAGCTAGTGGAAGCAATGGAATTCCAGCTGAGCTATTTCATATCCTAAAAGATGATACTGTGAAAGTGCTGCACTCAATATGCCAGTAAATTTGAAAAACTCAGCAGTGATCAGAGGACTGGAAAAGGTCAGTTTTCATTCCAATCCCAAAGAAGAGCAATGTCAAAGAATGTTCAAACTACCACACGATTGAACTCTTTTCACATGGTAGCAAGGTAATGCTCAAAACCCTTCAAGCTAGGCTTCAATAGTATGTGAACTGAGAACTTCCAGATGCACAAGCTAGATTTAGAAAAGGCAGAGGAACCAGAGATCAAACTGCCAACATCCACTGCATCATAGAAAAAGAGAATTCCAGAAAAATATCTACTTCTGCTTCACTGATTATGCTAAAGCCTTTGACTGTGTGGATCACAACAGACTGTGGAAAATTCTTGAGGAGATGGGAATACCTGACCTGAGAAATCTGTATGCATGTCAAAAAGCAACAGTCAAAACCAGACATGGAACAATGGACTGGTTGAAAATTGAGAAAGGAATACGTCAAGGCTTTATATTATCACCCTGTTTATTTAACTTATATGCAGAGTACATCATGGGAAATGCCAGGTTGGATCAATCACAAGCAGGAATCAAGACTTCCAGGAGAAATATCAATAACCTCAGACATGTAGATCATACCATTCTAATGGCAGAAAATGAAGATGAACTAAAGAGCCTCTGATAAAGATGAAAGAGGAGAGTGAAAAAGCTGGCTTAAAACTCAGCATTCAAAAAATTAAGATCATGGCATCTGGTTCTTTCATTTCATGGCAAATAGACAGGAAAATAATGGAAACAGTGACACACTTTATTTCCTTGGGCTCCAACATCACTTCAGATAGTGACTGCAGCCATGAAATTAAAAGATGGTTGCTCCTTCGAAGAAAAGCTATGACAAACCTAGACAGCATATTCAAAAGCAGAGACATCACTTTGCCAATAAAGGTCTATCTAGTCAAAGCTATGGTTTTTCTAGTAGTCATGTATGGATGTGAAAGTTGGACCATAAAGAAGGCTGAGCGCTGAAGAATTGGTGCTTTTGAACTGTGGTGTTAGAGAAGACTCTTGAGAGTCCCTTGGATTGCAAGGAGATCTAACTAATCAATCCTAAAGAAAATCAACCCTGAATATTAATTGGAAGAACTGATGCTGAAGCTCCAATACTTTGGCCACCTAGTGAAGAGCCAACTCACTAGAAAAGACCCTGATGCTGGGAAAGATTGAAGGCAGTGGGAGAAGGGGACGACAGAGGATGAGATGGTTGGATGGCATCACCGATTCAATGGACATGAGTTTGAGCAAACTCCAGGGGATAGTGAGAGACAGAAAAGCCTGGCATGCTGCAGTCCATGGGATCTCAAAGATTCAGACATGACTGAGCGACTGAGCAGTAACAACTGAGAGCATCACTGAAGCTGAGCCTCTTACAATTACATGAGAAGTTGCCACAGGACTCAATGTTGACCATTCTGTGGTCATTCGGCATTTGAAGCAAACTGGCAAGATGGAAAAGCTCGGTAAGTTGGTGCCTCATGAGCTGAATGAAAATCAAAAGAGTTGTCATTTTGAAGTGTTGCCTTCTCTTATTCTATGCAAAAACAACGAACCATTTCTCAATTGGATTGCGACATGCAATGAAAAGCAGATTTTATATGACAACTGGCAACGACCAGCTCAGTGGCTGGACCAAGAAGAAGCTCCAAAGCACTTCCCAAAGCCAAACCTGTACCAAAAAAAGATCATGGTCACTGTCTGGTGGTTTGCTGCCATTCTGATCCACCACAGCTTTCTGAATCCCAGCGAAACCATTACATCTGAGAAGTATGCTCAGCAAATCCATGAGATACACTGAAAACTGCAATGCCTGCAGCTGACATTGGTCAATAGAAAGGGCCAAATTCTTCTGCACAACAACTCCCCACTGCAAGTTGCACAAGTAACACTTCAGAAGTTGAACAAATTGGTCTATGAAGTTTTACCTCCTCCGGCATATTCACCTGACCTTTCGCCAACCAATTACCACTTCTTTAAGCATCTCGATGACTTTCTGCAGGGAAAATGCTTCCACAACCAGCAGGATGCAGAAAATGATTTCCAAGAGTTCACAGAATCATGGGTTTTTATGCTACAGGAATAAACCAACTTATTTCCCATTGGCAAGAATGTGTTGATTGTAATGGTTTCTATTTTGATTAATAAAGATATCCTTGAGCCTAGTTATGATTTAAAATTCACAGTCCTAAACTGCAATTACATTTGCACCATCCTAATATAAATGTCCTCAAGGTTAATGCATACTGTGCATGTGCCAAAAGCTCCTTCCTTTTTAAAGGCTGAATAATACTCCACGGTAAGGATATTCTGCACTTTGTTTATGCATTAACTGACTGATGAACATTTGGTTATCTTCCACCTTTTGGCTACTGTGAATACTACTACTATGACTATGAGTGCGCAAACATCACTTTTGGACCCTACTTCGAATTCTTTTGAGTAGTTTCAAAAATGGAACTACTGGGTCATATGGTAATTCTAAGTTCAATTTTTTGAGGAATCACCATAATTAATTTCAATAGTGGCTGTACTGTTTTACATTTCAACCAGGAATGCACAAGTGTTTCAATTTCTTGTCACTTTCACAAATACTGGCTATTATTATTTTTTTATAGTAGCCATCCTAATTGGTATGAGGTGGTATCTTACTGTAGATTTGATCTGTATTTTGCTGATGATTGAGGGCTTCCCTGGTAGCTCAGTTGGTAAAGAATCTGCTTGCAATGCAGGACCCCAGTTCGATTCCTGGGTTGGCAAGATCCAATGGAGAAAGGATAGGCTACTCACACTCCAGTATTCTGGTCTGGAGAATTCCATGGACTCGATAGTCCATGGGGTTGCAAAGAGCTGGACACGACTGAGCAACTTTCACTTTTACTTTTTTGCTGATGATTAATGTTGTGGAGCAACTTTTCATGTGATGATCGGCCATTTGTCTATGTTCTTTGGAGAAATGCCTATTCAAGTCTTTAAGCCATTTTCTAATTTGGTTATTTTTGTTGCTGAGTTTTAAAAGTTCTCTATCTGTTCTAGATATTAATTCCTTATCAGATACATGATTTGCAAATATTTCCTCCCATTTTGTGAGGGAGGAATATTTTCCTCCCTTTTTATTCTGTTGACAGTGTGGTTTTTTTAATCACAAAATTAAACAAATTTAAAGAAGTCCAATTTGTCAATTTTTTTCCTTTTTCCTGTGCCTTTGGTGTTACATCTAAGAAGTCATTTCCAAATTCAATGTCACGTAGTTTTTGGCCAATGTTTTCTTCTAAGAATTGTATAGTTTTAACTCTTATATGTAGACCTTTGATCTACTTTGAGTTAATTTTTGTATATAGTGTTAGGTAAGGGTTCAACTTAATGCTTTTGTATGTGGATATTGTTTTCTCAGCACTATTTTTTTTTAAAAGACTACTCTATGGCACTTTTTGAAAATATGAAAAACCAGCTCTCTTGAGACTCAGGGTCTTGGCCAGTGAGATCCTGGCATCTCTGATGAGTTTCACATACTTCATACTATAAAGATAGCATTATCAAAGAATAGAAAAATAACAAATGCTGACAAGAATGTGAAAAAACGGTACTCTTGTGTATTACTAGTGGAAATGTATTTAAAAATGCTTAAGGTGGTAACATTTATATTATGTGCATTTTATCACAATTAAAAACTTTTAAACTGTTAAAATGGCAGACTTTATTTATATTTTACCACCAAGAAAAAAAGGAAAAAGCTCCATAAGCAGAGGTGATGTACCTCAATTCAGAGATATTGTTCTAGTCAAAAAGGACAAGGAAAAAACAATTTTGAGTATACAGTCATCTGGGTCTAAAGACACGCAAAATACCTAGCTGACTTTATCATCTTGGGTAAAACATCAAGTAGATAATTAAATAAACAGCCTGCTTATTTGTTCTACCTTTTAGTTAGTAACCTGAAATAGGCTTATGAACAAATACAATGTCTGGTAATACACTTCTCCAAGTTATCACATCAGATAATAAGAGCTTTTTACCTTAAAATGATAATTTTAAGCATATTACGCTTAAAAAAATAAACTATTAAGAATTTAATAAATACTACCACATACCCACCCCCACCACCACCAAATCGCAAACAGAAATTCTAGCACACGGTGTCTGGAAAAGCAAACTCCTTGAAGACGTCTGTTGTTGTTTAGTCACTAAGTTGTGTTTGATCCTTTTTTTCTTTCAACCCTGGTAGACTGTAGCCTACCAGGGTCCTCTGTGGGTTGCCATTTCCTTCTCCAGGGGTTCATTTCAACCCGGGGATGGGACCCATGTATTCTGCATTGGCAGGCAGATTCTTTACCACGATAAACCCAGGAAGCCCAATAATAAGAGCTTTTTACCTTAAAATGATAATTTAGAAAACATGTATTATGCTTAACGAGAAAAGTAAATGATTAAAAATTTAATAAATGTTACTTCTCCAAATCACAAACATTGAAATTCTAGCATAGTACGAGTTGTTTGGAAAAGTAATCCCCCAGAAGCTATTAAAGGTGAGTTAGAATTTTTCTGCATATCAAGATAAGAGTGATATAATTTCCAGATCTCATCCAGTATATATTTAAATCTGAATTTATCCAAAGCTAATTTTTTTTCTCCAACATAAATTCTGCAGTTAAAAGACTTTCATAAAACTGATGCTTCTTGGAATCTAGGAATAAAAACTAAATCCTAAATATTGAGTTTGTGTACCACACAACTAGTTTAGAAATAAATCTAACTGATGTTCCTGATTCAAGAAAACAAGAAAATATCTGAAATCCTGAAACTGACTCTAAGCAATTCCAAACCTGCTAAAATAGTAATTTAGCTTCAATTTGTACTATGAGTATTAAAACTGGGGCTGAAATTGATAACAACTGTTAATTTAAGGGTTTCGGTGAAGCACAATATGAGAAGGGGAGAGCAGAGGAGGATCAAGATGCTAAAAAAAAAGTGTTAGGTAAGTAAGGAGCCAACATTTTGAGGCCAGGTGAGTTGTTTAGATCCCAGTGCATAAGATTGGTTATAGGTATGCAGTCTTTGAAGCATGTAGTCAGGATTTTGCTAAGGCACAGGCAAAGATGGGTTCTAGGTATGTGCATAATCCAGGAACTTGTAAAAAAGAAGGAATTCATGGGTCAAAGTTGGATGAGATGGGATGAAGACAGGACCTGACCGTAACCCCTAAGGAAGGTGAAGGCAGTGAAGGGGAGATGAGAGCAGGTACAGATGAGGAGGAATAGAAAGCTGAGATCAAGAACTCTACTCCTAGTGGAAATAACCAGAGAAATCAAAACCTGGGCTTGTGGACGCTGAAGCCTTTGATAAATACAACTGACAACAGATCCCAATCAGATTTCACTGGACATTACCAAAAGAATTCAAACAACAGGCTGCATGTGGCCCAGAGAACACCTACTCCAAGTTGCTTTCACACTAATCTGAGCAGCTGAGGTAAGGGCTCCTTTTCTGGGATTCCAGCCTAGACTAGGAAAGAAGTCAGGGTATGGGCATCTTTGCCAAGCATGTTCTGTACCTTTAGTGTACAGGTCTGTGTTTATTTTGCAGCAATTTCACTAAGGGTTTGGCATAGACTGACCCTTTCTTTCATTTCCTTAATCACTTCAACAGGGCAGGTAATCTCTAATAAGCACCTGGGGAACAATGACATCTACTGTTTGAGCTACTGTAGCTGCAATTAAAAAAAAAAATCACTGCAGATGGTGACTGCAGCCATGAAATTAAAACACTCTTGCTCCTTGAAAGGAAAGCTATGACAAGCTTAGCATATTGAAAAGCAGAGACATCATTTTGCCAATAAAGGTCCATATAGTAAAAACTACGGTTTTTCTAGTAGTCAAGTATGGATTTGAAAGTTGGACCATAAAGAAGGCTCAGTGTTGAAGAATTGATGCTTTCAAAATGCGATGCTAGAGAAGAGTCTTTAGAGTCCCTTGGACTACAAGGAGATCAAATCAGTCAATCATAAAGGAAATAAATCCTGAATACTCATTGGAAGGACTGATGCTGAAGCTCTAATACTTTGGCCACGTAACACAAAGTGCTGACGCATTGGAAAAGACACTGATGCTGGGAAAGATTGAAGGCAAAAGGAAAAGGGGGCAGCAGAGAATGAGATGGTTATATAGTATCAACTCAATGGACATGAATTTGAGCAAACTCGAGGGGACACTGGAGGACTGAGGAGCCTGGCGTGCTGTAGTCCATGGAATCATAAAGAGTCAGAAAGGACTCAGCGACTGAATAACAAGCTGCAATAAACTTGCCACATGGGACAGTGGCAGGTGTAGATTTGTAGCTACTATGTCTTTCTTCTGCAAAAAAGGACAAATGGTTCTATGGTAAGTTAGGCTAGGCTGGAGAAGTACTGGAGTTAGAGAAGACAATTCTTATCAGAGAAAATTATTAACCCAGAATGAGAATATCTGAGTGTATGTCTATTTATAAAAGCCCTACCTTACTACAGAAAGGCTTGAAGACAATGGAAATGTCCAGTAGATTAAAAAGTGGTTTAGCCACGATTGTTAGAAGAGCAACTGCAAAAACTGCAGTTCTACAAAGTGAAAGGTAGAGCAAGGTAACAAATGAAATGGCCCCTCTCATTCTCTGTCCCTGTATTCCACCACCATCCCCCAGCCACAGGGAAGTCCTGGAACCTCCACTAGTGTACTATAGAGTCTCTACTCTAGTTTCTACTCTAGAGTCTCTCCTGTTGTAGATAATGAACCTTGTGTCCACTGCAATGGCTGGACGCCAATCTAATCTCTTGTATCTGAGTTCCTTTATGGATCATCTATTCTTCTTCCTCTGAAATGGGAGGCCTGCTTTGCCCTTATCTTCCCTCCGTTCTGACCTGGTCTACCTGAAGACTGCTCACTCCCAAACTTGCAGCCACCGAGATTTGCTGTTCTACTTCATGTTAGACCTTCCAGAACAAACCACCAAATGGAATATCCTACCATTAAATACCCATCCCAATACCGGGCTGCTTGTGGTTGAACCAACTTTTGGTGATACACATCTTAGATGTATCTCATCTCTTGATTTGGCTTTTTCCTCCTCTGAAAAATTTGACCAATCAATACTGTTGATATACAATATTTAGTATTCAATACCCCTAGCCAGGGAAGACACCATTTTGCAACTACCAATCATGTTTTACTTTTTAAAGGCACAGAAAAAATTATTTTGGATTTAAAAGAGCCAATTTTGTTTTTCAACATGTTAACAAATCTTTACGAAATTCATTAGTCATACAATAATACCCCTTTCCTAACACTGCAGCAAAGACATTGTAATAAAGTGGGAGAGAAAGGAATGGAAGATAGGACGCTAGAAAAATTTATTTAAATATATTTAAAACATTTAAGCATTCATTTACTCTTACTTGAGGTAGTACAAAAAAAAAAGTGCACTGATTTATAAATTATCAGTGGACATGTTAATGGTTCTAGTCCAAATATCTAGAAGAACCTAATTATAATTAACAATCATGTCTCCTTTTTTTCTACTTGAATTCTGCATGCTAGAATAACTCAAGAAAAGTCAACCTCAAACCACCCATGAAAATAATCTGGAAAAAAAGATTCATGCTTTATGAACAGATTATTCCTGCTTCATGTCAAGTAGGCAAAAAACAATCTAAATTAGCTTGGACCAATCTAATTCTTACATAATTTCTAAGATTACCATGTAATGTTTTTCAGCAAAGGAAGCTACATTTGAAAATTTTAATTTTGGGCTAAATAATTGCTAGTTTTGCATTTATGAAGTATCTTCACTTAGTTTAAATTCCCCTCATGTGAAAAGAATGCCTGTTGGTAACTTTTCCTTTTTCTGCAACTTTACCTCTATTGTAAATGTGGGTAGTATGCATGTCCCCCCCCCCACCACTTTCATCATATTTTAGTTTTTATTACTCTTAATATTGAAAGGCCAAATAGGGTCTATCATGAGTTCAATAAATATGTTAACTTTCTTTACATTCTTTTGCTTTCATTTTGGCAGTACAGAATTTCTTTTTCAAGATTACATTATTACTCTAGGTAATTATAAAACTTACACTATAAAACACAATAATATGTATCTGAGGACTTATGATTTTTATAAGCCCATTTTCCCCACCTGCTTTTTAAAAGAGTGGTAAAAAATAAAATTCATTGCTATGCAAAACACAGATTGATGCTACCCAGAGTAATAAAAATAAGACAAATCAGAGAATACTTCTCATTAGCCATCAGGACCTGGTGCTACAGTCTTTTTTACTGTGTAGAACTTAATTTCCATTAATATATGATAATCATTTGCTTGATATTATTGTGTGTATTTACTAGCATCCCTGTGTACCCAGCAACATCCTCATGGGTTTATAGTAACTGCACAGTCAAGATAGCTTATAAACCAGAATGTCCTGATTTGGTTGGCAGGAAACCAGAATGAATCAAATGGACCACCATGTTGTCTCAAATTGATACCTCAAATGTTCCCTCTCTTGCCACAAAGTGATTACGCAACAAGCTTCAAGTCTCTAAAGGGCAGAACTACTGTAAGCCAGTCACTTGGCCAAGCTTGATGTCCTATGACACATTTCAGAACTATGATGGTTGAATTAAAATCTAAATCTAAGACTATTGCAACAAATCAGATTCAAAAACAAAATATGTCATGTCCTTACACTTTTTAAAAAAGCAGAATTCAAAACTGAGGAAAAGTTAAAACGTCAGCAATTTAAACTTGAATTTATATAGTCATATTTTTTTCAAATTTATTTTCCAAGCCTTTGAAGTAGGTAGGTAGTGAGAAAACAAATGCAAAAGTAAGACAAACCTGGCTCTAGGTCACTACCTAAATGAGGAGGTTCACTGATAATCACATCAATACAAAAGCTTTTTAGTCTGGAGGGAAGTGATCTCATCTAACATCTACTTTGATGTAAACTTACCTGTTTCAAGAGTTTTCATTCTGACTCTGTAAACTCTAGAAAATAATCCTGAACTCCATGAACTTGCTGAATATTAGCTTCATACTTTACCACCATATAGAAAATGATCCGACATCACCCAAGACTTCTTCAGCAAGTGAAGCCTTAAGCTCAGGGCCCTCCCTACTTGCATATATGTATAGAACGGAGTTTTTAAAATTTAGGTTACACCCTGATCATTAGGCAGACTTCAAAATTAAAATGGCTACTTTGACATCTTTGAATTTAAAACCAAATATCTTATTTTAGTCTTTTCAACTATATTAAAACTTTTTTAAGATTTCTTAAACAAAAGAGAGAAAATTATAGCATGAATATTATGGTAAGGGACTCTAATAAGCTTAGTCTGGGTACAGGACAGAATATTCTATTGAAAAGAATTAATGTAGACAAAACCAAAGAATCCTGACCCCTCCCCCAATTCCCTGTAACAGACCAATAAAAATCAAATAAGTACCTCAAATAGAAAGGTGACATAGGTCTTTCATCTTCCTGCGAACTAAAAGGAAAATGAAATTTGAATTAATTTCTGTTAACTTCATAACATCTCAATTTTGCTAAAACTCTATTCTCCCTATCAAAAATTTCGTTTTGACACACTTAATCTCACCATGGAGTAAAGTTAGCAGAGTACACTCTACTTTGGACCCAGCCAAGACCAATAACTTCTTCAAGGGAAATCATCAAGAGAGGTTTCTTTCAAGATTAGCCTAAGGCAAAAGTAATTCACATCATACTTTCAAGAGGAAGCGTTTAACTACCTTACTCTAAAAGCACAAGCCCATATATTACACATAAACTCTTAAAATGATTATTACATACTCAATTATCTCAATAAAGTTAATTACAGTTCATTAACATGATGATGAAAATAAGAAAGAGTCAACAAAATCTTCCTAAGTGTATGATGTTCTAGCAATGCCAGGCATCCCTATACAACACTCTTGCTCTTTGCCTTCTGCAGCTGCACACAAGGTATTAATGAAGGTAAGTAACATCAAAGGACACAAATGAAACTACTATAAAAATAGTTTAAGTTTCTCAAACAGCACAGAGACAACACGAAGCTTAATTAAAAGTATTTAATTAAAAATATAAAATGTATACTACAGTGAAATATTTTTTCTTTTACCTGCTTTGCTCTTTTGATAAATGACCTCAAAACAAAGAATGAGTCTTTCCCCTTCAGGTCTACTAGAGTGGTCTTTGAACTTTTTTGATTATGCACTTGTGCAAAATTTGCTTTTAAGGAGCCATTCCTCTATGACTCGGTATCTATGTTAAATATGTTCAACATTAAACAGAAAAAAGTAGAAATGTATTAGATAAAGTTAATCTAATGCAATTAATCTTCTTGTACCTTTGTGGTACACGACAAGCATCACTGATGAAAACAGAAAAGTTTTCTTCACAATATTACCTTGGCAATCACCAAAAATCTTATTACAAGTTGTAGCATAACAGAGACACACATACACAAATCTTATTACATGTTATAGTGTAACACACACACATACACACACATACCCCCATCAACCCTGTCCTAGAAGTAGAAAAGGTCTGGCTGCAAGATGACATATAAAAAATGACATTATTTTTCACTCTCTTATGATTTTGATTTCCGATGTCAATATCACTTAGCAATCTTAGTGTTTATCTTGTCAAAGATTTTGCTGTTTGTAATTGATAGTGCCAGTTCTTCTCAAGTGAAAGGTAATGGATAGATCAGCTTTATTCTTGACTTTAATGTTGATGGGCTGAGGGCAAGGCTTGATGAGTTACAGACAGTAACATCTGGGAAATCTCCAGGTGTCTTGGGAAGAAACCCCTGGAGCTGTGCTTTACAGGAGTGATTACTTTAAGCTAGACCGATGCAAGGGGCTTACACATTTGACATCAACATAGTCCTTGAAAACACTTAACAAATTATAAACATGCTAGAATTGGGTTTGTTTCCTAACCAAGGGTTTGGTGTCAAAAAGGATATGTATAACTGACACTATGCAAAAGACAGGAACATGTGAGCAGTGTACTAAACACATTTTTGCCCAGAACAGAGCCTTAACTCTAACATGTAACAAATATTAAAGAAAATTAACAAAGTTTCTTTAGTAAACATTCAATTAGTCAAACATTCAATGGTTGGTTTTCTTAAAATTGAGAAGTGCCTCGGGAGATAATTTAATGGTGCAGAGTTCTGAACATAGCTATTCATGTGCTCGGGCTAATATTTTGTGTGCATGCATGAAAATGTCCTTGTAGCCAACAGAAGCAGTCAAAATCAAATTTCTTCCTTTACATCTTCTCTTTCACACATCTATTCATCTTGTGCTTAACATTAATTATCTCATGTAAATCCTCACAAAAACTTCCCTGGTTCTTGCCCCTCTCTTGAGAATAGCAGGCTCAGAGCAGGCGCATAACTTATCCAGGTCACATGGCTAGTGACATGCAAACAACAAACATACTTTTTGTTGTTCACTGCCTTGCCTTCAATTTTAACTTATCAAGATATGATGGGATGAATGTCCTCATTCTGGCACAACATTTTGTGGACTTTATAAGCTCCGTGCCATGCTTCTGATTACGGCAACTCTACACCAACCTTAGTCAACGTCCACTCATGATGCTTTATGCCAGATGGCACGTACAAGGTGATTAATTTATTGACAGGCATTCTGTCAAGAATGCCTCTCGACAGAAACATGAGTTTTTAAATCATGAGCAAATATATTTTAAATTATTTTTTTGGAGTATAATTGCTTTACGATGTTGTATTGGTTTCTGCTGTATAAAAAAAGTGAATCAGCTCTATGTACACATCCACCCCCTCTTTGTATTTCCTTCCCATTTAAGCCACCACAGTGCTTCCCTGGTGGCTCAGTTGGTAAAAAGTGTCTGCCTGCAACGCAGGAGACCTGAGTTTGATCCCTGGGCCAGGAGGATCTGGAGAAAGAAATGGCACTCTACGCCAGTATTCCTGCTTGGAAAATTCAACGGACAAGGGAGCCTGGCAGACTACTGTTCATGGGTTCGCAAGCCTGAGCGACTAAACCCACCTAGGTCACCGCAGAGCACTGAGTGCCGCTCCCTGCCCTACACACTAGGTCCTCATTAGTTATCTAGTTTACACACAGTAGTGTGTGGACATCAATACCAAGCTCCTGATTCATCCCCTCTTCCCCTCCCCTGCCCCATCCATACGCTCCCTACATCCATGTCTTTACTTATTTTTTCAGGCTGCATTTGCACAAGGTAAGTTTGTCAATGAAAGACAAAATCAGAAATTCTTAATTTGGATATGTCCTTAAATTTTGAGCAGTGTTAAATGTTTCAAAAAAGAAAATGTAAGTACTGTTATTTAAATGAAATGAATCAGACTCAGTATTAACTCAGTATTAGACCTGCTTAGTAGCAGTCAATGGGACAGCAATCTATGCACAGGACCCAAGGATAAAAATAAAATTTGAAAAGAAAATGAGGAAAATAATTAATTTTGATAGTTAATTAGCCTATTTCTATTTTCCCTTTCATAAAAGTAATGAAATCTTGACTACAGTATAAATTCTGAAACAACTAAAGCATTGATTTCAGATAAAGTCTATTAATTCTAAAAATCAATTTTATGCACAGATTTTAAAAGCAAGTTTGAGGAAAAATGGCCAAGGACAATTCTTCCAAATAGAACAGAGAAAATAAACTTTTCCACAAAATTTACACATTGGAATGTAAAACATTTGAAAAGATCACCATTTCTACCTCTGTGCAAAAGGAATATTGGACTATTATTATATGCCCTCAACCACCTATTTATAGAGCTATTTATGCCTGTTCCTAGCTTTACATCAATCCCAGACATGTCCAGTGATGTTGAGTTGTAATTTTTTGCCTAAATTTTAAATTGAGAATTAATTCAGACTTACTTTCAATTTTTAAAAATAATCACATGTACTGTGAATGAAAAGGGGAGTGTGTGTCATGAAATGAAGCCAACGATAAACTGTAACAACTTGGAATTCATTCAATTTCTTCCTTGGTTACTAGTAAAAATGCCGTATTTTAATTATTTCTTGTTTGCTGACTCTGAATAATAGCCAAGTTTAAGCAGCCAATTGCTTTGCTTTTTTAAAAAAATTCAAATACATGGAGAGACCTGAGCAATCATCTCATGTTCATCAGGTCATTGAGTGCTTAATGCCCTCAGACAAGTAATGTTATATTCTCTCACAACAGCTGCCTGTGGGAAGAACATTTATCAGACAGACCCAAGTAACAGTCCAAATCTAAGAAGCTACAGCTGAGAAGGGCAATAACAAAGGTAGAAGGCTTTTAGTGGGGGCCTATCTAACTTACCTTTTTTACATTTAAGTTTTAGTTTATCTTGGAGTATAACTGACTTACAACGTTGTGTAAGTTTCAGGTGTACAGTCAAGTGATTCATTTACACCTATACATATATCCTTTCTTTTTCAGATTCTTTCCCATAAAGATCATTACAAAACATTGAGCAGTGTTTCCTGTGCTATACTAACCTACCTTTCAATGTGAGTCAACACTGGTAAATGTACATAAACACACGACACCTAGGCTTATGATCTCTTCCTGAGCTGCACTCATTTCTAAACTGAAGCCACAGAGTGCAATGCCTATCGATTTAATTACACAGCGAGCTAACTGAAACTGCGAAAAGCGTGGTGCTTTCTCTGCCTAAGAAAAACCAAGTACTGTTGGGAGAATTCCCAGACTGAGGTATTCAGAATGGACCCTCAATTACTGGATCAAACCACCATTCCATTCAATTCCCTTTTGAGCTGTCACGATAAATGTTCCAATTAGTCCAACTTACTAATTGGTTAATGTGGCTGGCTACCCCCCAGATTAACATAATCTGCATATTTAGCTACACACTTTAACTACATTTTCAAGTGATTTGAGCTAGACGAAACAGTTTGTAAGTGTTCCTTGGGTATTGAAAAGTACAGCAAAATAGCTAAGGATTAGTTCCATTCGTTGAAAAACCAGAAAAAAAAAAATCTACTGGGGCTTAAAAAATACAAAGAGCCAAAGGAGGAGAAAAAGGGAGGGACAAGTGAAAGGACAAAATTAAAAGTATTAAGTAAACATTTTCTCTGAAATTCAGATTTTTCCCTCATGTTGCAACAAATGCGCTAAATGGAAGAATTATCTTAGATGAAATTTCTTCAAGGATAATGAGGTGAGTGAAAATTAGCACATTTTCTTTCCTTCCTTCTGCAAAAAATAAAGTGCCATACTTGAGCCTTTTTGATTTATCCACAGTCTCAGGCATTAACATTTATAACCCCCCATTTGTAGCATTTATAACCCTCCATTTGGGGTATAAGGTAGCAGCTGGTGTTCTGCTGCTCAGATTTTTGGTTCAGCTCCATTCAGGAACACAGTAGAAAACACTCTCCCTGTTACTTTTGGAAAACAAACGTTAAGAGTTTTCAGATCAACTTCTGGCCAACTGTTTGCCCCTGTAAGTTCAGGGGGACATTTTTGTCTATATATGTATACTTCTTTATCATAAACCCAAGCAATTTCGCTTACAGTTTTATTTTTTGTATGCTGTAACTAAGAAAGCAACACCTAGCCGCCAGGAGAAATAAAAGCAAGCCACTTAAGTACAAGAGCAAATGGGTTTTCCTGACCAATGGGTAAATGCAAAGAGCTGAAACTGTTCATGTTCACAAGACTAGAAATTTTAGCTAACACAAAGAGGTATTATGCTTTGGAAGCAAAACAAACAAAAGGCTCCCCAAAACTTACAACTTTCCCTCCAATAAGATAGGGAAATAATTCTATTCTTTTCTTGATTGCTTAGTACAAGTTTGAAAAATATTGTTTGGGGCTGAATAGTATCTTCTTAAAAATAGTATCCCCTAACCCCAAGAAACTCAGGATATGATCATGTCTGAAAACAGACTTTACAGAGGTTATCAAGTGAAAGTTACCATAACGGGCTCTAACTCATAATCAGCACCCTTACAGATCAGACAGACGTGGACACACACGCAGGCAGCATACCATGTGAAGACTGGAAATGTGTGCCACCGACCAAAACCTCCTGGAAGTGAGGAGAGAGGCCAGGGACAATGCATTTCCCAGTGTCTTTTGAGGGAGCCCGGCCTTGCCAACATGTTAATTTGGGATTTCTGGCCTCTAGAATAAGTAAGACAATAAATATCTGTGATTCTCAGCTACCCTGTTTGTAGTATTTTGTCACAGCCGTGCTAGGAAACTAACAATTCTACTAAAAATATTTCCCCCCCCAAATCCAGAATTAAGAACCTGCCTAACAAAAGTGTCTCCATCTTGCACATAGGTTGTACTCTGGAATTTCACTGGTCGGAATGCTAAGACTGGACTCGGTTTCCCACACTGACATGGGGATTTGACTTCCAGGCCTGTACTAACCTCTCATTCAAATAAATTGTCCTCAATAAGCACTCCAGGGTCAGTGTTTCGAAAAACTTTTGCCACGATCCAGTTAGAAACACATTTTACACTGTGACAGTACACAGACACATAAAGGGACACATATTTCAAAGCATTATTCTTACTTTGGATATTTTCTATTTTGTCATATTTCACTTACATATAAGTATATAAAACACTGGTCACAGTCTGCTAAATTGGTTTTATGACCACCAAAAGGTCATGACCCACAGTTGAAAAATGCTATGCTAAAAACACATCTCCCTGGCTTGAGGTATAATTAATACACAATGAATGCTGCTGAACTAAGATCTACATTCTCATAGGACAGACAGCAAACACTCTTTTCTTTTCTGCCCCACTGTCAGAATCAGCTCTGGGCCAAAAAAATACAGATTTTGTTGAGCCTGGATCACAGAGAAAATCAGAGAGAAAGCAGGTCCAGATACACTTAGTAATATGGGTGTGAGAAAGTCGTTCTAGGTGAGCATGGGGGAGCTGATAGAGGATTTCCAGGTCTCTTCAATATTCTTTTCCTGCTTATACCACAGGATGGTGTCAAGAAGGAGACTCAGGGACCCATGGTCTTTTTTGATTTCGCCTTCCTTACTGATCTGGGCTTCCCAGGTTGCAATAGTGGTAAAGAATCGACCTGTCAATGCAGAAGACACAAGAGCTGTGAGTTCAGTTCCTTGGTTGGAAAGATCCCCTGGGGTAGGAAATGGCTACCCACTCCAGTATTCTTGCCTAGAAAATTCCACGGGCAGAGGAGCCTGGCGGTCTACAGTCCATGCGGTCGCAGAGTCAGACACAACTGAGAGCTTCGAGAGATTACCAATGACCGTGGCATTCTTTATCACCTATATGCTGCCTCTTTGATTCAAAGAACTAGTATACTTGGAAGGAACTAGGGAGCATCTTACTCTATTTCCATCCCTCTACCCAGCTAGTTCTATCTCTGGATGCCCTTCTAATGAACAGTCCTCAATCTCTAGGGAACTAGAGGGGCCTGGTGAGGGTGTGTGCCTGTCAGCAACAGGATGTTGTTTTAAGCAGGGAGGGGTGGAGCTGCTTTACCTTCTGTCTCTTTTGCATCTTTTCCTACAGTGAGAAAGTTAACAGGAACCTATTACCACCTGTGCACTGGCTGACACAGCCAAGAGTCTCACACCACACTTGACAGGGGATCCTGGCTGGAGATGCGTTTAGAAGTCACCAAATAGAGTTCTCATCCCTGTTATAATACTTTAGTTGCATTAACAGCCAACTGCTTTCCTTAAAAAAAAAATCCCTCACCCCTACTCATGGTAGATCATCAAACTGCACTGATTTCATCTCAAAAAGAGACAGATCTCTTCAATTTGACCTTTCCTTTCCGTTTCCACTGCCTTAGTCCTTCACAGGGGCAATACGCATTTTCCCCTGCCACCCAGACCAGTTTATCCTTAATACTCCCATCAGATTTATCTTCCTAACCTGAAAGCCTCTCCTGTTTCCTCTTTGTCTTTCGGGTGAAATCCAGATGTCCGAACCTGGCACACAAGCACAGCAAGCTTCCATCAACCTTGCACTGCACTTTCGTAACCCTGTCTGTACGTGCTGTTCCCTCTGTCTTGAATGCTTCCGGCACTTCTCTCTCTGCCTGGTAAATACTTCATCTCTCAGCTCAAATGTCATCTAATCTGGGAGGCCATCTCCATCACCCTGTGGAGAGGGGAGTGACTTTTCCGTGCAGGTTCCCAGACACTCTGTCCACAATAAACCAGTGCCCCGTATGTGATGCTAGAATCCCAGGGTCTGGAAGCTGGACTCACCTCCTAGACTGGTCTTTAGCTTTGTCCCCCCGCCAGCACCTAGCAAGGTACCCAGAACATTCTGGGTGTTCCGTCAGTGGCCGAGGAATAAACGCAGCATCACTCAGACCATGCTGAGTGCTGACACAACCATGTTATTGTGCATTTTGAAAACATACACCATTTATAATTTGTAAAATTAAGTTTCCCAACTGGATGCATTCTCAGATAGCTGTATGCTGATTATTTTAAGTTATCTTGTTCCCTGTTATTCCAAACTTAATGGAACTGCAACTGTGCCATGGGCCTTCTCCCACCCTTATTTAGAGAATTTATTTTCTCCCACTGCACAGTTAGACGTGGGAGTGCTGTCATTGTGCCAGTAGTGTAAACACTGTACTTTATGTAGGGTACAGTGAACCCAGAAAAGGATATGTTCGGGCAAGGCAATGTTGGAATACGGGCTTGCCACATACTCTATCTGTTTGTTCTGGCTTGAGAGCAGGAAAAGAACATTTTTTTCACTTCATTGCAAACCCAAAGCTTTGTGTGGAGCTTAAAGAAATTTTTGGTTTAGTCACAAAACTGTTTTCAAGGCAGCTGGAAGCTTTCATTTGTCTCTGAGATTTTTGTTCAGCAAAGTGCTGTTTATCATTATTATAGATACAGCAAGATCGCCTTCGGGAGGCAGCAATTTAGAATGTAAGATACAGTAAGTTTCTTTTGTGAGTGGGTTGATATTAATAGATAAGAGAATATTTTTAGAACATTAGCAAATACATTGAAATAGTTCCTAATCTTTGGCTCTGAAACAAAAGCAAAGGAATACGTGATACCTGCAAAAGGGAATAGTAAACCCTTTTTTTTTTTTTTTTTTTTTTTACTAACTTCTCTCAATTATTACCCTGGTAACTCAGACGGTAAAAAATCTACCTGCAGTGCAGGGGACCTGGGTTCAATCCCTGGGTTGGGAAGATCCCTTGGAGAAGGGAATGGCTACCCACTCTAGTATTATTGCCTGGAGAATCCCAAGGACAGAAGAGCCTGGCAGGCTACAGCCCATGGGGTTGCAAAGAGTCAGACACAACCTAGCAACTAACACTTTCACTTTACAACCGTTCTTAATGGTTTGCTATAACAAAGTGCCATGGATTGCGTGGCTTCAACAACAGAAACACTGGCTTCTCATAGTTTCAGAGATCAAGGTGCCAGCAAGATCAGGTTCTGCTGAGCGCTCTCTCTGGCTTGCAGACTGCCATCTTCTTGCTGTCCCTCTACCTGGATGGGGTTGGTGGATGGGGAGATTGTGCTCTGGTACCTGTATCTCCTCGTAAGGGCACCAATCCTTTCATGGAAGCCCCACCTCCATGAGCTCATGCAAACCTAATTACTCCCAAAGGTCCCACCTCAACATACCATCATACTAGGGACTAAAGCTCCAGTATATGAATTTGAATAGTTTTATCATTTACAAAGAACTATAATATTCTTTAACTACAAAATTTCCCCTCTAAGTAAGTATGTTAGGCATTATCACCCCCACTTTATAGGTAAAGAAAATGACTTGCCCAAATTCACATGGCTAATTCACTGCCAGCGTCTGGATATCTGGATATGTTTCTTGACAGCAAGTTTACCATCTTTTCATTGCTTTCCCCACTGTTTTCTGCTGACTCTCTAATACCTCTCCTTTTTTTTCTAGTGGTTTAGATAGGGTGATCTCTGTAAAATTTAAGAAGAACCGTCACTTTAATTCACACTAGCTTCTTTGTTTGGAGTAAATAGCAAATACTTAGACTTCAGAGCCACTGCAACCATCACATGAAGCAGAGCCCATGGAGGTCTTGTTCTCACTCACTCTCATTACTACCAAATACAGACCACACTGGTGACGAAATCAAAGTTCAGATACTCAGCCCCAGAAGGGTTAGCCCAGACTTGAGGTAAGGCAGGTTTTAACTCCCTCTGAGACTGAGGTGGGTCATAGAGGGGAAGGTTGGGGAGCTTGAGTGCTATCAAAGTCCAAAGGAGTTTGGAATAGCATGAGTTTTCAGATAAATTAACCTAAGGCATCAACACCACAAACAGTAGAGGGCTCTCTAACATCACACAGGAGATTCACAAGCTGGTCCATTACTGCCGAGGTTGTTCCTTGGTTAAGTCCCCCATCATCCCCATGTTGCCAATGTTTACTTGTTTGCAAAAGAATATTCCAAAAACCAATACTTAGAAAGGCCAGATGGATTCTGTTGATAAGAAGGTTCAGTGAAATTTTCCGATGCTGGATCACTAATATATGTTAATTAACACTGTTGCTATAAATCTTCCTAAAGAGCCATTGCAACTTGGAATTACGGTATATTTCACCATCATGAAATAAACATTCAATAATGTATACTGAATATCATAATTTGCTTGGTTAAGTAATGAAAAGAGAGTTAAACTGACATTATTCATCTCAGTTTCCCACTTTTATAAATAAATCAAGCGGAAAAAGGGATATGAAAGCAGATGACAATGCATTAAAATCAAAGGAATCTAGATTAGTCATTAGTGCACTTAACTTCATCTTCCATCATCAGTTTTCGTGGCCATAATATGAGTTAGTGACTATCTGAAAGTTAATCTAGCAAATCAAAATACTGCTGTGAAGTTGAGAGCTTTGTCATGGACAGAAGAGTGAGTGAAGACTATTTCTTGGCCTACTGGAATCTTCTACATATAAAATGGAGATCCTTACCTGCAGGTCTACAATATCCAAGGGAAAAAATACAACAGAATATGAATCACAAAAGGAGCTTGAGGTATAAGTAAAGTCTAGAGTCTAATAAACTATCTCTTTAGTGATAGAAAGTAAATTTGTTGTTTAGTCGCTAAGTCTTGTCTGACTCTTTTGCGACCCCATGGACTGTAGCCTTCCAGGCTCTTCTGTCCAGAAGATTTTTCCAGGCAAGAATACTTAAGTGGACTGCCCCTTCTTTCTCCAGGGTATCTTCCCAACGAAGGAACTGAACCCGCATCTTCTGCACTGGGGCGAATTCTTTACCACTGAGCCCACCAGGTAAGCCCTGAAGGTAAATTTAGTACCTGAGAAAAAACTTGTTTCAATTCTTTATATAGTTTCTCTACTTAATTCTGATATTATTCAATTTCCTTGGAAGCACTTTTTTAGCTGGCAAGAATGTCCATACAATGCTATACAGCATAAATATTTTAGTATTTCTAAAAATAACTAGAATAATTTAACCATCTCAACAGATGTATTATAAGATCTATCAATAGTTTAAGTCATCTTCAAGTGAACTTTAAGAACTGAGCTCTTTACAGAGGATCAAATTTTAAACATTCAGCCTTTGCAGTTTTTCTAAAAATTGTGAGTTTCAACATAGTCACTTCCATCCTGGAGAAAGTCTGCAAATTATGTTAAGTTATAAAGAGATAGTAAAATACATTAAAGGGAAATAAGTATTTTACTTTATTCTTAGCCTTCAATCTGTTATTCTCATCTTAGTTACTGATGAGCAGTAACAAATTTATCGTCTATATACTTTCACAACATGTTAAGAAAGGCTAAAAAGTCACTCCTTGGAATTATAACCTAAGTAGACACTGGGGTACAAATACGCCCTCTAAAAAGATTATACACTTATATGAGGATAAATAAAACATAGGGTAATATTATCCATGCAGGTACATCTCTATTATTATGTTAATTATAATGTGAATTACCAAATTCACCATATGTATTGTAATTGTCTGGCAATGTGTCTGCAGCCTCACTAGCATGTGAGCTCTCTGAAGCAGAACTGTGTCTTCATTCCCCTAGGATCACTGGCAATACAGAGTAGTATTTGGTCATAAAGAAAACATTAAAAAACACTGTAAGTATCTTTTGTTTTAATGGGTAACACTGACAGTCTAGTAAATGAATACATCAATTAAGACAAAGACACGTCACATAAGGTCCTGATATTCAATATGTTATTTGGGGATAATGAGTAGTATAGTGTTAGTATCTTATATATACCTGCTGCCAATGTCTTTATATAAGTTATAATCATTAACTAGAGTTTAGATCAGTGTTTCTGAGTGTGTGGACCATTTGTACTATATTTACTTTCAGGAAGCTTGTTAAAATGTCGATACTTCCCTGTCACACCCAGATTCAGATTCAGTAAGCCTAGGGAAAGAGAGAAGCAGGAAGACACTGATTTTAAAAAATAAGTTCCTCAGGTATTTCTCATGCATCTAAAGTATGAGAAGCACTGGGCTCTCTGCTCAATACAAACATGAGTGAGCATGAGTTTCTCTTAACTGGTATTTAAAGCTATTCTTTCCCTCATCCACTGTTAATTCAGTTTCTAGCCACTCAGTGTTCTTAAATAGAATGGAGCAATGCATTCAGCCCACAACGCAAGACTCTGCAACTTTCCTGCTCCAGGCAGGATAACAGTGGGGGTGGCTGGCAACAGTCATCTCTACTAGAGATCACAGAAATCCTTAGCCAAAGACACTGTATTGGGCTTGGAAGAAGCAATTATGTGTAGGAACCAGAAGGCTTTCTGCACAAGCGCTTAACTTCCTCCCTTAACAAAGAGAACCCCACAAGCATACCTGTTCCTTGCCTTCAAGAGGTGTTTGATCACAGGCAGGCACAGGCTGAAGTGATTGCAAGGTAACCAAATTAAATCCGCAGACATAGGGAGACAGTGAATACAGTGATCAGCAATCTCGAATGCAAATTCACATTATTCCTCTTACATAGGTTTATTAATAAGGACTAATAATTAATAAGGACTAAGGGCTAATAATTTTGGAAGAAATTACACTGATCCTATTTTAGCTTTCAACAGCTTAACTCCCTAAACAATATTTTAGCAGAAATCAGATCTATTTTCTTAACAGTATTATATGATTGTGCAGCTTATTACAGTTAAGTTCTAGAAAGGACATGCTTAAGACACTTAAGAACTGACACCATTATAAGAAAAAATAAGCCCCCAGCTTTAAAGCTGGAAACCACATCAAGAGTCCAAAAAGTGTACATTAGTTTTTAGTCTTCTTGCAAGTTCCAAATGCGTGGCCCTTCCCATTGAATTAATATAGACAAATTTCAGATCTATCCATCACTCACTTTCTGCTCCTTTGGGTTATCAATTTTAGAAAAGGAATTCCAGGGACATCCGCATCAAGTCCCATTACAGTGCAGTTGTCATTACAGTGAAAGAAAAACAATGATATCGTTTTATCTCACAGGGTACATGTGCAGGAACCATTTTGCAAATGAACACTCAACTTCGGTTTATCTTATTTTCATGTTACAACATGACCATCTGGCAAAATGGTTTTTAAAAAAGAAATTCATATTTTGTCTAGGTTTTCCTCTTATAGATAAACCATATTTACTATCTGACTTTTAAAATCACTTCCATTAATAAAACTCTCTATAGTTTTCTTAGAGGAAGTATTTACATAGAATCAAATGCCACTGCATGTACAACAGTTGTAGCTGAAATAGTATAACATGATTGGCAAAAGAAAGTCTAAAAATTCTAAAACATGACCTTGGGCAACTGAAGACTTACTCCAAGCCTCGTTTTCCAGTTGTGAAACTGGAGGCTGGACTCCGTCACCTTGCAAGTGACTTCCAGCGTCAACATTCCAGGACATCTTATTCACTTAATTTACCAGCAGTGTTCTTTCTGACATGCCCTTTGTTTAAATTTACTTTTCTCTGCTGTAGTGTAACTCTTCCAACCCCCCCCCCCCCCATCTACATTACAATCATTAATGAACAAAACAGAGCCTTGTGCTCAATCATTCTTACAGAGCAGTTTGGTTTGTTTATTTAAAGGTGTCATCTGTGTAATAAACCTATCTAGAATTATTCATGGGGAAATAATATCCTTAGCATCTATGTCCATGTATTATAAAGCACTTATTGATAGAAAATCCTTGTCTATATATAAAATTCAACACAGAAGGCTCCTAAAATGCATTTTAAAAGGTCTTTCCCCTGTTACCATCCTTCAAAAAGAGATTAGAGCTCCATGCAGCTTCACAACATCACTTAGAAACTGATTCAGTTTCTAATTCAGTTTTTATTTTAAACCTGCTCAATACATTCTTGTTTCTGTTTTTCTTCAGATGTCAAAGCTATTTTCTTATATTTATTTTCATTCTTCTTCACCAAACAGTGAGGAAGATAAGAAGTTGGGCATAAGTGTCAGCATAAGAAGCAATATATTTACATCTTTCTGGCCTTGAGTTTGCAGCAAATTACTGAAAGATGTCAAGTACTGGCAGAGTTATATAGTTTTACACCACTCAGAAAATACGGAAGAAAAAACCCAAATAGGAAAGAATACTACCTTTGCAGAGGCATGATTTCACAAGCCATCCTTGTCTGGAAATTGGCAAGGGACCCTCACAACTGTCTCTTCCGCGCCTGGTGGGGGCGTCTGAACAGGGACCGGCTGCTTCCAGCGGCTGGGCCAGGCTGGGAGCGGGAGGTTGCACCTCACCCCCGGAGAAGCAGCTTGCTCTGCAATCTGCCAGCGTCCCGCTGCTCTCCGCCTCCAAACTTCTCCAAGCAGTGCTACTCGATCGCCGCCTCTCTTACATTTCCACTGCAGTCCACTTTGACCTTTGTTCCAGGGAAGCAGCTGAGCCACCCAGCCAATCAGAGGAGCAGCTGCTGCAGGGCTTAAAGACACTGCTTCTTTCGCGGCGGCCGCTGCTCCTCCCCTGGCTCCTCAGCGGGCTTGCCTAATTCTGGTAACCCGAAACTTTCCTCGGAGCCCTTCCACAGACGGGCTTGTCAGTCTGGGGAAACAACCAATAACTGCGGCAAGAGCCGAGTCCCTTGACTGCTCAGTACGGACGGAGACTGCCAACAAGGAAATCCATTTGTCAAGGAAAGTGACTGCCTCTGTAACGGAAGGTTTCTGTGACAGAAGGCAGAAGCTGTGTCCTGTCTCTTTTCTTCTTAAAAAAGAAAAAAAAAAAATCAAACCACTAGCACTGAAAGGGGTGATACTTCTAGAAGGCACGCAGGCACTCTTCTAGACCCCTGCCCTACCCATATTTATTTCCTGCTGATGTTTACATTGCGGTGGCTACTAGTCACTGGTGACATCTCCCAAGGCACGTAGCTCTCATTTCTGGGGAGAACACACGTCCTAAGACTGACTGCTCAGGGTCTCAAGGGATCAATGTGACTATTTCCCATGGAAATATTTCAACTTATTATTTCTGCATTGTATCCTTATAAAATTGAATGTGCTTATTTAAATACTTATTTTCCTCTAAGAATATCACCAGCATATTTTTGGTAGGTTAGTTATTTATTGATCTTTTTTTTTTTTTTTACTGGTAACACCAAATCAATTTCTCATAAGGGCTGCTAAATGCCTGTTAGTTACCTAACTTTCCCTTTTCCTCTTCAGTGGAATACTACTAACTAACGTCTTGTTTTAGGAACATAACTGTTAATCCATAGGTTTCAAACACTGCAAGAACAAACCGAGAAATCTATTTTATTAAGCTTTCCTTCATAGCATAGGACTTGCTGAGAGTTACAACAAAGCCCAGAACATTGCTTTTAGTACAAGGGCAGAGGGCCAGAGTCCACAACATTCAGAAACACAGGGGGCTTGTATGACCAAAAAGGTATCCTTCTCCCCTGTAGTTTTCCCCAGATTTCTTACAGATCACTCATAATTCTGAATTTAGAACACAAAGCCCTACTGTAAGCATCCACTCTCCTTTGCCATACCTACAAATACAAATATTCACTGTCCGATTAAATACTCTATCGCATTTATGACTATGGATCAGTCATCCTAAAACTTATATTCAGACATTATGATAGAATCAATAACTAAAATCAGCCATTTAAAACAATGGAAATTTTAAGTGTTTTAAAGTAAATTCAGAACTTACTTTTATTGAAGGTATCAGTATAGTGTTTCAATTCTAGATTTAGAAATTCTAATCATTCTCCAGTAACAATAACCTTGTTTTATGTATTTCTTAAGTTTTTACCTTTCAAAATGCATCTCTACATCTTGCTTAACACTTCATTTCTGGAGATAGGAAATCACTATTACATATCATGATATAATTTCACTGATGAATAAACTTTGTACTAGAAAATGAAGCAATTTGGAAACTTCACATGGAAAGTTAGTGACAGAACAGAAACTGGTTTCAGGATTGCTCAGGTCTGCTTCAGATCTCTGCTGTACAGCAAAGTGCTTAGTCTATTCCACATGAGTTTTTAAAATATTTCATAGGATAACAGATTTTTAGAAATAGTTAAAATTCAAGTGTTAGAAACAATATCTTCTCTTAATTTTATGAACACATCAATACTGTATGGCTAAAAGAGATATGAGGCCAATAATAAAGGACCCAGCATTACAAAAAATATGTTAAATCATATAATAATTTACCTTCAATACATACTAGATGTGAAATACTGAATAGGAACATTCAAATTTTAACATCTGATTCCACATGTACTTCCTGATAATTAAATCTTCTTGTCAGCATCCCTCTAATATGCCTTATTACTAGTGAGATGTCAGTGGTCATTTCTGAAAATTACCTAACACTATTAACTCAGTAATTATCTGCCCTTTCAAGTCTCTATTATTTATTCATAATATTTCCTCCTTTTTCACTTTTGGCTGATTTTCGGGGCATGACTAGACGATCATTTTTGCATTTATACTTGGACCACAGCTCCTCCTCTCAAACCACACCCAGTGTCCTAGATCATGCAATAGCTTTATTACTCCATGTCCCACATCCTCATGTCAATTCTTCATTGTCAGGTAGCAGAAGCTGCACTCTCTGAACCCTGCCAGTGCTAGTTTCTCCGACAGGGACCCCCGGACCACATTTCCTCCACAAGCCCTACGCGGTGCACCTCTCATAACCGGCATATTGCTGCCTCCCCTATTTCTCCTCCTCCTCTTGAGCTTTCTATTCAGCTCCAACTGTTTGTCCATGTCTGTGGACAGCAACCTGCCCCGGAACCAACGAGCACACAGCTTAAAAACAGATGCACTGCTGGCTTTCCTTAGCATTTAAGTTTTTCCAAAACAGGTTCACTAGCATCCTCTGCTTCTTCACCCTGTATGCATCCTGCCAGCTGGGTGACCTACTGCCAGGCTGCTGAACATTGCAAAAGAAAGTCACAGAACCCTGGCAACTGGGTAGATTAAAAAGCCCTATTTAATCTTGGCCTGAACCTCAGTACTATGTGTCAAACTTGTAGCTGTCTTTGATTTCTGATGGCATTCCCAAAGAAACTGCTGCTGATTTCCAATACTACAAATCTGAACCTCTCTTATGTCACTAATCACTTTGCTTCCTAAATTTACGAAGAGTCAAAATCATCAAATATGAGTGAATTCCTTTAGTCTCTTTTGCATTAACTGTTGAAGTATACCACCACACACACACCCCGCCCCCCACGCCCCCACACACCTTTCTTGGTTCTTTTTGACTTCTTCCTAGTCTAGGAGGGGAACATATCCCCACCCACAGGACTCAAGCTTCTTATCCATGTATTGAACCTCATCATTTTCTCTTCTCCCCCATCTGAAGTCTGTCCCCAATCCGACAGGCACCCTATTCCTCAGCACTCCAACCCTAGGGTGACGCAGTGCCATTTCCCTCCCCTTCCCACTGACAGGCTCCCCAAAGAGTACTGCTCCCCCTACTTCCCCAGAAATTGCTCCTCTGCCTCACACCGATGTACTTACTTCAGACTTCACCACATTTCTGAAACTGCTTTTGAAGCCACCAATGCTCTTTTGGTCACTAAATCTAAACGCCTTGTCTTAGATCTCTTTCTCCTCTTAACTTTTACAGAAACACCCACCTTCAGTTTTCTGAAAGTCTTTGGTTCTCTGTGATCTTTCCTGGGCATTCTCCAAGCGTCCCGATTAGTCCATCCTCCTTTTATTTCATCTCTCTTCCCTCCTCTCTCACACCCTTCCCGCCTTATCCTCCAGCCCCAATCTTTCAATACAGGCACCCTATTAGAGTTTAATAAACTGCACTCTGGAATTACGCTCCTAGGGATTGGATTCCAGGTCTACCACAGACAGGCAGCGTAAACTTGGGCAAGCTGTTTAAAAGCTCTGAAGTTGCTCTGAGGAATAAATGAGATCATGCATATAAAGCACATAAAATAGTTCCTGGCAAATAAGGGCTCGATTATTATTAGCATTATCACCCTAATCAACACGTTCAAAGCTTCATATTATCTGAATCCCCAAATTCTCCTCCTCCTGGCCCCTCTTATTAATGATGTTATGATTCTCTCTATGAATCAGACTCAAAGCATGAGTCATCTTTACTCCTCCCTTTCCTCTCCTTAATCTGTGATTGTTTTGTCATGTCTCTTTACTCAGTGGGTCTTGGTCATCTACAGTATCACGATAACCTTCAAGATGATCTTTTTGCCTCCATTTATTCTATCTCCAGTGAATACATTTCACTATTAGAGTGAATTTCCTACTGTGGTTGTGAACCGGGTACTCACTGCTCTTCTCAAAAGCTTTATGAGCTTCCAGCTACCTCTTAACTGAACTCCAATTCTTTTAATATGATGATTAAGACTGCTGATTAACCTCAATATTCTCCTCCAGATCAGCTGCTTATATCGCCTAAGGAACCCAATCCAGATTTACCTGGACACCATTTTCAAATCTGCTCTGAACTTACCTATGCCATTTACCCTTTGTCTATAGACTATTTTCCTATGCCATTTTCTCATGGCAAAATTCTGTGCACTCTCAGAATTAGGCCAGATGAAACAAATCTCTTACCCATTTTAACTCAGACAGCCCTTTGCATCTCTTATGATATTTATCTTTTTGCCCACCCCAAAGTTTTATTATTATTTGAATTTAAATATTTTTTCCCTATTGGAAAGAAAGTTCTCCAGGATAAGAATTGTATTTTTCCTGCAGTCATTATACAGAACAGACATCCAATAGTGCTGAATGAATGAACTGATATATCAATCTCTCTTCAGAGTCTGAGCATAGCTCCTTTGATTAGACTTTCACTTATGAAGCAATGTTCCTACCTACTTTTTAAACATTTCCCATTTTAGGCTTTTTGTAAGTCACTCAGCCATGTCCGACTCTTTGCAACCCCATGGACTGTAGCCTGCCAGGCTCCTCTGTCCATGGAATTCTCTGGACAAGAATACTGGAGTGGGTAGCCATTCCCCTCTCCAGGTTTACATCAGAGACAAAGGAGACACCTCCTTTAGATTCAAATGAAGGATAATGGTAACCAATAACTAGTTAAAGAAACAATTGGGGTTATATACTGATGTGCATTCGCAGAGATGCATAAAGTAAGATTCTATCCAAAACTTTCAAAATCTTTTAAGTACTTTACATTACCCATTCTCTCCCAGGCTATTTCCTCTTCTACACTTCAGCTGGCTTGCAGACTTCTCATTTTCTTACATAACTTCTTCAGCAGATTCCAAGTGTTTGGCAATCGGTTTGTTTGCACTTGTGATATCAAGAGCAACAACTGCTCCAAAAATGATGTGGCTCCATTTGTTTTAATTTCAACATCAATTTGAAGCAACTGAAGAACTGAGGACATTTCTTGGCCACAGTATTTTGTTTTCGTATGTTGTTTTAACATCGGATTGATTTGTTTCCTAAGAAAAAATATGTTGAAATAATTTCTTTCTTACAGGTTTGGTAAGAAAGTGCTTCTCAGGCAAGGTTTCTTCCTCATATTTTTATCAATCTTTAGAAATTGATAATCTTCCACAAGATGCTCGCATAGTATTCATAAGTGGTAATGACTAAATCTGACAGGAGTTTTTGTAATTATGAAGCCAGGATTTTTAAGGTACATATAATTTAGATACCCTGGTACCAATACACAGGATTCTGACTAAACTTGCTCTCCAGCAATCAGGGTGAGAACGCTAGTGGAGTCCTGGGCTCATCAGCAGATAGGATCATTATCGACCATTGTCAATGTCAAAAATAAAGGTGAAGAGGGAGAAGAAACTGAAGGGGTAGTACATGGAAGGCAATCAGCATCTACTGAGAAGTTATGCTGTGTTCATCTTAATAGATGTGGAAAATGAAGAAGTTATCTTCAGCACGCAGATAGTAAGTGGTGGACATGAAGCTGGCATCTGAATGCCACAGCATTTCCACGATATGAAAGCTTTTAAAGATGATAAAGCATTATATTAACTCATCAATAATAACACACATTATCACTGGCTAGAGGAAAGAAAGAATCTTTTGGTCTGAGTTTTATATTTAGATGAGCGCAAATACATTAAATAAGGGCTTCCCAGGTGGCTCATGGTAAAGAATCCTCCTGCAATGCAGGAGATGCAGGTTCAATCCTTGAGTCAGGAAGATCCCTTGCAAAAGGAAATAGCAACCTACTCCAGTATTTTTGCCTGGGAAATTGGATGGACAGAGGAGCCTGGAGGGCTACAGTCCCTGGGGTCACAAAAGAGTCGGACTAAGCAATAACAACATATAGTCTAATAATGGCTGTCTGAACCAAAGACAGACAGTGGACCAGAATAAACCTCTTTTGCTACTCTGAGTGAACAGAGTATGAGTGTGTGTGTGTGTGTGTGTGTGTGTGTGTGTATGTGTTGTGTAATGGTAGAAGACAGCTGTGTTGCAGAGGTAAAGGAAGTGGTTGGCATGGGGTGTTGAGGGGAAGAGGAAGAAACATAAAAGATGGAAAATCAAATTTTAAATTGTATTCTTAATTGTATTCCTCTAAGAAATAAATGCATGGAAATGACAGGTAGGCTATGAATTGTTTTTATGTTAAAAAACTACAGCATTTCTTAACTTGAAGAATGATTATAAAGCCTCATAAAAGATTTATTTTAGAAAGCAAAACAGTGACATTTAAAACAGGTTCATGCTAACAGGAATAAGGAATTTCTAGTTAGGTAAACTAATTTTCTTTAGTTACAGCGGAAACAAAGATGCTTCTTTACTTAAGGCCCAAATAAAAATCATAAAATTAACATAATATTTATTAGAATTGTTTAGTATATAATTAAAGATTGCCGGGGGGAAAAAAATCCCATGGGGATAGAAATTATGTAATTGTGTTTTCAAAGACAAGCTGCATGCTAAGTCGCTTCAGTTGTGTCCGACTCTTTGCAGCCCTATGGGCTATAGCCAGCTAGGCTCCTCTGTCCACGTAATTCTCCAGGCAATAACACTGGAGCAGGTCACTATTTCCTCTTCCAGGGGATCTTCCTGACCCAAGGATCGAACTCGTGTTTCCTGCATTGCAGGCAGACTCTTTACTACAGGGTCACAGGGGAGGCCCCTTTTTCCAAAGACATGCCATTTTATTTCTAATGATAGATCTTGCTTTTAAAACGGTGTATGGGGTTATTTCATTAAAACACACCTGACTGGCCTTGGCGGAGCCTACAGTGGCACACAGTTCACTTATTCGGGTTGTAGGCTCCTGCAGAGCTGCCAAAGTGGGTAGAGGACAAGGCTGTAAACAGTGGGGCAAAGCTGAAAGGCCTCCACAGCTAGAGAGGCACCACTCAGGGTTTCCCTTTCCACCCCATTGACACCTTGACTTCACCAACTGGTTCCAACATTCCCAATACAAGCATCAAAACTTTCACCAGAAGGACTGTCAAATCAAAAGGCAAGTAACTACAGTACCTACCCATGGGGAATATAGCCAATATTGCATAAAAACTGAAAATGGAGTACAACCATTAAAACTGTAGAAAAAGAAAAAGAAAAAAGACAATTGCAATCTATGGTACATACCTACCCAGTTATATAGAAATTCATACAGAAGCTCTGTTTCTTCTTTAAAAAAGTGAATTCCTTCTAACAACAGAGGGACTGCAATCTCTTCATAAAAAGTGGTTAAAAATAAATTCTTTGAAACAACTTACATAATTGTTCTCCAACTTTCTGGGACAGGGAGAAATCCACATTTTTGCCAGATGGAATCTCAGTTAGTGACCACCGCCAATAACTAAGTGCTTGAGCACATTTTCCTGGAATGGGACTCCCTGGGCACGGGTTTCTCCAAATGCCCCTCGGGAGCCCAGATGACAGCGTCTCTGTTCTCACAGAATAAGTCCTGTCCCACGACAGCTGCTACCACACCTGAGGTCAGCTGCCTGAGGCTGTCCCAGTGACCTTCACCCTGTTGAACAATATTTGCTGCAGGGGAGAAGCAGACTTCAGCGGGGCTCCCTTTGAGAAATGCCAAAATTATTTACTGTGATATGGTAACTGGTTGGTGATCACTGCTGATTCTGTATACCTCAGACATAAACTCTTCATCTTTCTGAGACATAAAATACTGAGCATGAGCACAAAATCTCTCAATGGCAAAACATTAGCTGATAAAATTAATTTATTTTATCATAAAGTAGAATGCTTTGCTTTCAAGCAAGTAATGAGTAAATGAAAATATATTAAAGAAAGAAAATAAGAGGAAATAGTGATCATTTGTATTACCAATAATAGGTCACATTAAAAAAATTACACAAATAAAGCAAATTAATATAACAAAAGAGAAAAAGACTCACAGATAAAGAATTAGTGGTTACCTGTGGGGAGAGGATGGGGGGAAGGGCAAAATAGGAGTAGGGGATTAAGAGGTACAAACTGTTATGTATAAAATAAGTTATAAGGAAACATTATACAGCACAGGGAATATAGCCACCATTTTACAATAACTTTAAATGGAGAATAATCTATAAAGATGTGAATTGCTATATTGTGCACTTGAACTGTATAACACTGTAAATCAACCATACCTCAATAAAAAAATAAAATTAAAAAAAAAATCACAGTAGTGGTACCCTAAAGTGTCAACACCCCTAGAGCATTTTAAAGGATCTGATTTTTAAAAATTATTTTAAATTCAGCACTTCAGAGAACTGATCCACTGCATTAAGTAACTGCATATATATCTTCTTTTTCTAGTGCTACTCATGTTATTAGAGCATTATTAGAATTCATAAATGAATCCAGAAACTCTTTCCTCATTGAATTTTAGTAAGGAGATACAGAGTTGGAAACAGAAATTTCAAATAAATTTCAAATTCTTCAAGAGATGGGAATACCAGATCATCTTACCAGCCTCCTGAGAAATCTGTATGCAGGTCAACAAGCAACAGTTAGAACCAGACATGGAACAATGGACTGGTTCCAAATTGAGAAAGGAGTACATCAAGGCTATATATTGTCACCCTGCTTATTTAACTTATACGCAGAGTACATTATGAGAATGTACTCCAGCTAGGCTGGAGGAAGCACAAGCTGGAATCAAGATTGCTGGGAGAAATATCAATAACCTCAGATGTGCAGATGACACCACCCTCATGGCAGAAAGTAAAGAGGAACTAAAGAGCCTCTTGATGAAAGTGAAAGTGAAAGTGAAGTCACTCAGCTGTGTCTGACTCTTTTCAACCCCATGGACTGTAGCCTAACAGGCTCCTCCATCCATGGAATTTTCCAAGCAATAGTACTGGAGTGGGTTGCCATTTCCTTCTCCAGGGGATCTTCCTGACCCAGTGATCAAATCTGGGTCTCCAAATTGCAGGCAGATGTCTTACCATCTGAGCCACCAGGGAAGTCCTGAAAGTGAAAGAGGAGAATGAAAAAGCTGGCTTAACACTCAACGTTCAAAAAACGAAGATCAAGGCATCTGGTCCCATCACTTCAAGGCAAATAGAGGGGGAAACAGTGGAAACAGTGAGAGACTTTATTTCTTGGGGCTTCAACATCACTGCAGATGGTGACTGCAGCCATGAAATTAAAAGATGCTTGTTCCTTGGAAGAAAAGCTATGACCAACCTAGACCTCATATTAAAAAGCAGAGACATTACTTTGTTGACAAAGGTCCATCTAACCAAAGGTGTGGTTTTTCCAGTAGTCATGTATGGATGTGAGAGCTGGACCATAAAGGAGGCTGAGTGCCAAAGAATTGATGCTCTTGAACTGTGGTGTTGGAAAATACTTGAGAGTCCCTTGGACTGCAAGGAAATCAAACCAATCAAGCCTAAAGGAAATCAACCCTGAATATTCACTGGGAGGACTGACACTGAAGCTGAAACTCCAATTCTTTGGCCACCTGATGCAAAGAACTGACTAATTTGAAAAGACCCCAATGGTTGAAAAGATTGAAGGCAGGAGCAAATGGGTATGACAAGGATGAGATGGTTGGATGGCATCACTGACTCGATGGACACGAGTTTGAGCAAGCTCCGGGAGTTGGTGATAGACAGGGAAGCCTGGCATGCTGCAGTCCATGGGGTTGCACAGAGTTGGACACAACTGCATGACTGAACTGAACTGATGCCCACACACAACAGGGTCCCTCTGCTTCTCCATATTCACATATATTATTATTACCCTCTCCTTCATATGAATGGTGGGTCCAGGTTGGCTCAACTGTACATGGCCACAGATATGCTCTGCTGTCTATTTGTTCCTGTTCAGGCATTTCTCTTAGCCTGGAATCCCCCTTTGAACCCACGTCCACTCATCCAAATAAAACAGCCTGTTTGGGCTTCTCATCACTGCTCTTTCCAATTCCACCACTCAAGGGATTTTATCCTCTTAAATGAGTGAAACCATAATTGTTAAGTCCAAAGTCACTTCAGTTGTAGCTCTATATGATTTCTCTAAAATCTAACAATTACTATATCTCTCTTGAAATATTTTTCATCCTTCATTTAAAATACAACAGACATTATTTCTTGTTGCAAATTATATAATCTATACTCACACAGAAAATTTAGAAAATAGAAAAGAATATAAAAGTCAAACACAATCCCATTACTTACATAACCAGTATTTAATATGCTGATGAATTGGTCGAGAAAAATAGAGGAGTAACAAATTTTTGGCCTCAGTAACTGGGTGAATTGGAGAAGGAAATAAATGGCAACCCATTTCACTGTTCTTGCCTGGGTAATCCCATGGACAGAGGAACCCAGCAGGCTATAGTACATAGGGTCACAAAGAGTCAGATACAACTTAGCGATTAAACAATAATTTTAAAGTCTACCATGTATTTAGTGGCACTAGTGGTAAAGAGCCTGCCTGCCAATGCAGGAGACAAAAGAGACACAGGTTTGATCCCTGGGTCGGGAAGATCCCCTGGAAAAAGGAAACGGCAACCCACTCCAGCATTCGTGCTTGGAAAATCCCATGGTCAGAGGAGCCTGGAGGGCTATAGTTCATGGGATCGCCAAGAGTTGGACACAACTGAAGCGACTGATCACAACTAGGTGAATGGTACACATTATTAAGATGGGGGAAAACCTGGGTAGAAATGAAATTGTCTTTTTTTAGGCAGAAGTGTAAATGAGGAGTTTTGCTTTACATAGATTGAGTGTGATATGCTCATTCAATATCCAAGTACATTTATCAGATCACCAATAGGCAGGGCTGACCTCATGGACATATGAAATATACAGCTTCTCATGACCATGCACACAAAGCCCCACATGTGGTTTTATGCTCTGCTGCTGCCATCTTAAAATTCTCAATTTTTAACAGAGGGTTCCACATTTTTGCTTTGCATTGGGGGTCACCCCAAGGTTAAGTAGCTTGTCCTACCAACTGGATATAATAATTTGGAATATAATTATATTGAGAGGTTGGAGCTGGAAGTATAATTTTGGAGGTCATAGGCCTTAAGATGGTATTCAAAACTGTGGACCTGGATGAACATACCCACTATGAGCACAGCTTGAGAAGAGGTCATAGGACTGAGCCTTTTCATGTTCCAACTTTGAGAGGTCTGGAAAAGACAGATTTTGCAAATAGGACTAATAAAGGGTGTCTAATAAGATCAGAGGAAAATCAGGACAGTGTAGTATTGCAAAAGCAAAGTGAAGAAAGTGCTTCAAAACAGTCATTAATTCACTCAAATCCTGCTAAGGGATAAGAGTAAAAAGAACAGTAGCCTGACCTTTGAATTTGGCAAAAGATAGAGATTGTTGGTGTTCTTGACAAGCACAATTTCAGTGGTGTGTGGGTTGAAGAAAGAAATGGGAGGAAAGGATATGGAGACAGCAAGTACACGTAATCCTTTACCAGAGCTCTAAAAATGAAGAGGGATATTGTTCCTAGGGAGGATTAAAAAATACTGAGAGCTATTATTAAATGCTTCTATGCTGATGGGAAAACTCTGGAAGGGTGAAATTGATGTCACAGAGAAAGTGATTATTCTAACTTAGTCCTTGAGTGAGTGAGCAAGATTGGGGTTCAGAGTACCAACACAAAGGTTGACCCCAGAGAGGTACAAGTTCAGTTCACCCACTGAGAAAGAAGAGAAGGCAGAGTGTAAGCGTATAGCTATGGATACACTGGTAGATTTGGGAGGCAGGAGATAACAGTCTTTCTTAATTGCTGTGTGAAATAGGACAAAATCTTTGAATTATGCTATAACATTTTATAAATCTAAGCTATGCTTATTTCTCTACTAAAGTGAAGTTCATGTTTTGAGAAAACAAATGTGGTGAGAGAAGAGCTACTATGTTTAGCTTTGTTTTTGTTATTCTAACATCAGACTTAGATGTTTGACAAAGAAACCAAAAAGACAATTTAATGGGAAAGGAATAATCTTTGTCACAAATGGTGGTGGGACAAATGAATATTCACATGTGAAATAATGAAACGACCTCTGCTTCATACCGTACCTAAAAATTAACTCAAAAGGAATGAAATACCTAAATATAAGAGCAAAACTATAAAACTCTTAGAAGAAATCATAGATGTAAATCTTTGTTTTGGGATTAGGCAAAGGTTTCTTGTATAGGACATCAAAATCATAAACAACAAAAGAGAAAACAGATTAACTGAACAATAAAAACAAAAAAACTTTTGTCCTTCAAATGATATTATCAAAAAAGTGAAAATACAACCTACAGAATGAGAAAATATTTGAAAATCATATCTGATAAAGATTAGTATTCAGAACATATAAAGAATTCTTCCAACTCAACAATAAAATCACAAATAATCCAATTTTTAAAAATGGACAAGGAATTTGAATGGACATTTCTCCAAAGAAGATATACAAATGGCTAGCAAACACATGAAAAGGTGCTCAACATCATTAGTCATTAGGGAAACACAAATCAAAACCACAATGAGAGATTGTTCCACACCCATAAGAATGATTACAGTAAAAAAGACAATTAATTACAGGTGTTGGTAAGGATGTGAAGAAACTGGAAACATCATACACTGCTGATGGGAATGCAAAATGAAGCAGTCACTTTGAGAAACAACTTATCAGTTCTTCAAGAAATCAAACAGACTTACCATATGATCCAGAAATTCCATCCCTAGGCATATACTCAAGAGAACTGAAAATATGTCCAAAAAAGAAAGACTTGCACACAAATATTTATATTAGCATTATTTGTATTAGCCCCAAAGTAAAAGCAACCCAAATGTCCATCAACTGATGAATTAAAAATGTGGTGTACGCATATTAATACAATGGGATATTATTCATGTCATAAAAGGAATGACATACTGATATTTCATTCATATGAATGAACCTCTAAAGCACATGATAAACGAAAGAAGGTAGATCCAAAAGGGCATGTATTCTGTGATTCTACTTATACGAAATGGCAAGTGTTAATGGGAGCTTCCTAGAAGAGATGAAATTTGACCACTGGCAAAGTGTAATAAAGACACTCCAGATAAAGAGAACACATTAAGAAAGACACAAATGTGTGGAAACACTGGGATATATGAATAATGTGGTTGCAATGTAACCTGGGTTTAGGAGAATAAAGAACCGTTAAAGAGTAAGTCAAGAAGATAGGATGAGCCAGATTTCTAACAGGCCTTGAATGACTTGACATTTATTCAGTGAGCCTCTTTGCTTTTATAACATATCTATTATGTCAGTTTTAAACCTTCTGCATTTCATACCATTGTTAACCACATATAAGTTTGCCTCACTTAATGGACTAGGAGACCCCTGAAGATTAGAGACTGTTTCCTAGTTCTCTGACTTCTCAGGGCCCAGTGCAAAATGTGCAGTACAAAGAATGTGCCCAATAAGAGTTTGTTGACTTTGAATTACTAAAATAATTTCAACTAAGACCACAGCAGTTCTGATATACTCTGATGATTTACATGCTACTGGGAATGATCTGCAAACATCATAATAAATTTCTTTACCATTACTTACCTTCCCTTTCACCAACCACTCATACTATAAATAGAGTTTAGTAAAAAAAAAAAAAAAAAATTCAAATTGAAATTTGCATTCTAGTGAAATGCAAAAATTTGAATAGAGCAACTGTATTGAGTGGCAGACTTGGTGAATGGATAAACTGCTTTTTTTAATAATCAAACTAACTAGAGAAGTATTAGAGACTTTCATTTTAAATTATATGAAAAAGGAGATTAAAAATACTAGAAATATGTTTAATAGTTATTCAATGTATATGAGAGAGCTTATCTAAGATGACCCTGGAATATTTATCATGGGAGCTAGTGGCGGTGAAGAATAGATTAGGAAACTATCTTTAGAGATAGACTTAGATATTTTTTTCTAATACAGCCTGGGACCTTGGGGACATTTCAAACCTACTTTTCTATAAATCTTTGTTATGAAGGCCAGGGAGTCTGAGTACTTCAGAAAATAGTAACTCTGTAAGTGAACTGTGTGTTTAGGCTTACCACTATGCTTTTCACAAAGTGGTTTTTAGACTTTCCTTTTCTCATATGGGATTTATCGCAGGAAACCTTGCAGAGTCAGCAGCACATTTATATTTGGTAGTTTTTCAAATTATACTGTACATGATATGGTTATGAATCTTGTAGCTAAGAATCCTAATTTTATTTCAGCCTTATTAGTCAGTTAAAATTCTTGAAACAGGTTTTCCAAGTAGCAGAGAGTGAAACATTCCAGGGAACAGATAGATAGATGTTCAGGAAGTAACTGGAGTGCCCTTTATGAAGTACAAACACAGGATAATTATGGTTGCTTTCTGGAGCTGGCTGGACTTCAGAAGTGAAGAAAGTCATAGCTAACTGCCAGAATTAACAGATTAGATATCTTGAAGGACAATCTTATGTCCTTGAAGTCTGAATCTTCTGAGATCTACTGTTGTGACTAAAATCTGAAGAATCATTTAGCAAACATCACAAGACACAATTTCTGCCACAAGGGCGGAGAGCTGCACCCAGAGGTAATGAGCCTCATAAAACAATGAACTTCTTCTACATAAACAAGCAGCACATCACTGACAGAAATGCAACATCAGGGCCCGAGACCCATCCCATGGGGAGACGGCACAGAGAGGTGGTGAGGATGAGCAAGCAGAGCTGCTGTCTGGGACTCTGTGGCAACTTCAAGAGTGGGCAGTACAGGGTTCCCTTGGGAACCTTTTCCAAGGAACACTTTCCAAGGACCACAAGAAAGAGAACTGACACATAAAATTCTACCATTTTAGAATCAGACCTCAATCTCAGAGAAGTTTAAGTCAGTCAAGATAAAGATAGTAGAATTTAAAATCAAATTGAGCACCTGTAATAATACTACAAGAATAATGACTACGGCAGGATTGGCTAAGTGTCTGACTAGTAGGTACTATCATGAATGCAAAAAAAAAGCAAAACTAATAAGACTCAGTCCCTCTAATTCAGAAAGTCACAATCAGGTTGAAGAGAGAAGTATAAAGACATGAAAGGTGAAATAAATCAAGGTAGAAGATAGGCGGGAAATAACTGCAAAACAATCAGAAGACATATGTTAATTTCAGCGTGTCAACTAACTAGGTGATCTTCAATGATTCACCTAACTCAAAAAAAATCTGTTAAATTAACAACCTTTTAGAATCATGGTTTCTTCATCCAAGGCTACTTTTCAGATCTGAAATATTTTTACAGGGTCACCTGACAAAACTGTAACGTAGTCCAAAATATTACATGCATGTTATGTAATTTTTTCTAACATTACTGAGGTATAATTGACAAATACAAATTGTATATCTTTAAGGTATATAAGTGTGATGGTTTGATATATGTATACATTGTAAGTTGAGTACCACAAACAGGCAAATTAACATATCCATCATCTCACAGCTACAATTTAGGTTTTCTGGGGAGACCAATTAAGATTGACTCTCTTAGCAAATTTCAAGTATACAACACAGTACTGTTAACTATTATCATCGTGCAGAGCATTAGATGCCCAGAACTTACTCATCTTATAACTGAATATTTTAACCCTTTTTCTGACGGACCATTTTGTCAGACAGGGTATTCCTGGTTGGCAAATTTTTCTTTCACAAGAAAAATATATCACCCCATTCCCTCCCAGCCTACAAGGGTCATGACAAAAAATCCACTTATAGCCTTATGGGGTTGCTTTGTACGTGGTGAGTTGTTTTCTGTCATACTCCTTTCAAGAGTCTCTTTTGGCCTTTGACTTCTGACAATTTGTATAACATGTTCCAGAGCAACCTTGTTTGGGGTCCCTTTAGCTTCAGCTGGATATCCATATCCTTTTTAAGATTCAGCAAATTTTCAGCCATTATTTTTAAAATAAGTCATCTTGAGGGAGGGGGGTTCTGGAAGGGGAACATATGTAAACCCATGGCAGATTCATGTCAATGTATGGCAAAACCAACACAATAAAGTAAAGAAAATTAAAAAAAAAAAAGTAAAATAAAATAAGTCATCTTCTTTCTTTCTTTCTCCTGTTTGGACTTCTAAGTCCTGTATATTCATTTGCTTAATGGTGTTGTCTAGGTCTTGCATGCTTTTGTCACTCTTATATATATATTTTTTGTTCCTACAACTAAAGATAAATAACCTATTTTCAAGTTCGCTGCTTCTTTATTCTTCACAATCGAGTCTGCACTGCTGAAGCTCTCTATCAAATTTTTAGTTCTGTCATTGTAGTCTTCAGCTCTAGGATTTCTGTTTGACTTCTTTCATGGTTTCTATTTCTCTATTATACTCTTTGATCTATTAAGTATTGTTTTCTAAATTTTATTTAGTTGTCTATCAATGTGCTCTTGCATCTCAATAAGCTTTTAAAACATAATCTTAAAAATCCTTTTTAGAAAACTTGTCTATTTCCATTTATTTGGTTTGGTTATTGGGGCTTTACTAGTTTCCTACTGTGATATCATGTTTGCCTGATTCTCCGTGATCTGTGTAGCCATGTATTGGTATCTGTGAATTTGAAGGAGCAAACACGTCTTCTGGTCTTTATAGATTGGTTTTGGCAGGTAAACACATTCTTCTGTTGAGTTCCTGGGCTGACAGAATTGCCTCTGGGATTTCAGGGAAGCAGAATTAAAGCCAGGTCATTTCAATTATGGTTTTCTTGGGTATATGCCCAGTAGTGGGATTGCTGGATCATACGGCACTTTTACTCCTAGTTTTTTGTAAGGAATCTCAATACTGTTCTCCATAGTGGCTGTATCAATTTGCCTTCCAACCAACAGTGTTAGAGGGTTTCCTTTTCCCCACAGCCTCTTCAGCATTTATTGTCTGTAGACTTCTTGGTGATGGCCATTCTGACCAGTGTGCAATGATACCTCATCGTAGTTTTGATTTGTATGTCTCTAAAAATGAGCAACACTGAGCATCTTTTCACGTGTTTCATTTCTTATTAAAAGACATCCACTTCTCCTCACTCCAATTTTTTTTTTGTATTTGTATTTTTCAAAACAACGTTACTGAGGTATATTTTATATCATAAAATCTACCTTTTCAAGTACACAGTTCAATGATTTTTAGTAATTTTACCAAGTGGTGTAGCTATCACCATAAAAGAGTTTCAGAACATTTTCACTACCTTAAGTAAGGCCCCTCTAGGCATGTATAGCTAATCTCCTATACATTCACAGTCCCTTCCTGGCTCCCAACCCCTAGACAATCACAAATCTACCTCTGTTTCTATAAATTCGCCTTTTCTGGTCATCTCATATAAAAGGAATTGTACAATATAAATATAGTTTCTTGACTCTACACTTTGACTTTACAGAACAAAACTTTAAGAAAAATCACATATTCAAGGAAATGCATAACCTTTCAAATAAAACATTACAATAAATATTGTTTAACATCTAAAAGACTAAAAATGTGAATCCTCTTAAGTTCTAAAATTCTGAAAATAATACAGTTAGAAATATGAAAAATGATCATTTATCTATGTCACATGTTGAAATAGATAATAATACAGCTATCCGTGAAACATTAAATCATTTTAACATCTTAAATTTTACATATACTGTGTATTTTTCCTTTCTCTTTTTAGGATGGATGTGTGACTTTCTCTTCCAGGAGAATTTTTAAATAGCCTGTTTACTAACATACAAGTTAATACTTACAGCTTAATTCTTGTGTAAATGACAAAACAAGTACTATCCTTGATATTTTTAAAAGGAGCAAAATAAGATTACTATCATGTAGGGAGAAGAACTGGAATGTTCCAGCCTTGCTTAAAGGATTTACCTGTTCAACAACATCCTCATTTCTGTGTGTGCCTCTGACCTGCCAAACTTAGTCACTGTACTTACAATGTGAAGAATGACGACATTTATTCTTTCAAAGTTGGCATGTCAGAATAGAGGTTATGCCTTTCAGACTACTGTGAATTTTGGTAATGCAAACATCTGGATTACAAAAAAAAAAAGCATTCTTGACAATATTTTAGGAATTGCTGTCAGTTTTAGATGCTATAAATGGACTAGCTAAATGTCTTTACTGAATGAAGTGAACCTATCATTAAGCATCTCTGTCTTTGCCCGGAAATTCAGTATAAAACAGCTCCGCTGAGCTCTAACAAAATCAAGATACAGTTTATTCCTAAGTTTTCCTCATGACATTCTAATTATAAGAGAAAGATTCTATGCAGACTAGAAAAATGATTGTTTTTTTATATGACTTGAACTGTGATGTTGGAGAAGACTCTTGAGAGTCCCTTGGACTGCAAGGAGATCCAACCAGTCCATCTTAAAGGAAATCAGTCCTGAATATTCATTGGAAGGACTGATGTTGAAGCTGAAACTCCAATACTTTGGCCATGTGATGTGAGGAACTGATTCATTTGAAAAGACCCTAATGCTGGGAAAGATTGAAGGCAGGAGGAGAAGGGGTCAACAAAGGATGAGATGGTTGAATGGCATCACCGACTCAATGGACATGAGTTTGAGTAAACTCCAGGAGTTGGTGATGGATAGGGAGGCCTGGCATACTGCAGTCCACGGGGTTGCAAAGAGTTTGACACGACTGAGCGACTGAACTGAAGTGAACATCCTCAAAGCCAATTTTAGACAATTATGGAAATACAGAAAGATGTTATTCATATAAATAAATAATTTTTCAAGATAGAAGTCAGTCAATAAGCAATAAATGACAGTGAACTCCTCTCTGAACTACAAAACATCACATTTTAAAGTGTGTTACTCCCTTATGCTTTTATTTTTACTGCCACTATCTGAAGAGCAGAAAAAAAATGAATACTTGCTGATAAAAATTCATACTTCTGTTACATCTCAAGAAGCAATGGGGCTATGTTTAAGATCTGAAACTAAGAAGAAAAAATGATCAAAGTCAGCCAACCTGGGTAAAACTACTGAACAAAGTCTAAACTCTAAAAATTTCAAGTTATCAAGAACACGCTGTTAGCCAAAAATCAACTCTCAAAGCTCTAGAAATCAAACTTATTGTTGAAAAATCACAGGACACTTCCTCATTCTGGACCTTTCAGTACCAAAGGTTCTTTCCTGGTGTTATCTTTGTTGTTAACTGATAGTGTAATTTTGTTGAAAATCAAACTGTTATGTATAAATATGTTGCAATGATTTTAATAAGTGCAAACAGAATGACTTTATTCACTGCTTTCTAAAGTCAATCAAGCTTACCAGATAGGGCTAACAAAAATAGAGTTTGCTGAATTGCCCTTTATTTTTTCTTTAGTAGGAGCAACTAAAAAATAAATCAATACTATGAAAAGCCCTGACAAAATGCTTCTTGACAATTCCTTGGAAAAAAGTTGATAAACCAAAATGAATACTGTATTTAGAGAATAAGGGCATACAATATACTTAATACATACTGCCACACTTTATGGTTAGGACTGAGGCAACCAATAAACTGTTAAGAAGAAAAATGGAAACTTACCCAAGAAAAAATTTAGAGAAACCTGTGTATGTGTACAAAACACACATACACTATTTTTTCCTGGTTCTAATTTATGAACTAAACAATAACTTGTTCTAGAAAGCAACTGCAAATGAAAACAGCTCCATAAGTTCATTTTTGAAATAAAAATTGGCACACTATGTATTATGTTACTTCAAAGACATAGATAGAAAGTATTTAAATTTTATTTTTAGTGAAATTTATTGTAATGATTTTTTTAAATTATAGAAATAGGTTGTAAGTTACAAAAAAAGATGAAAAACTTTTAAAAGGAAAAATTCTATATGTTAGGAGTAAATAAGATTCAGACCCCATTTTACCTCTTTTAAGAAAATTATATGCTTTTTTCCTCAATGTATACCAATGAAGTTTGCTTTTAGGTTTAACATGCAACCTACTGCTTAAAAGGCAATATTCAAAATGTGTTAGTGAGAGTTGGTTCTAATAACAACTGTGAAATCCCCTTTAACTGTAGATAATATTGGTCACTGAACATACTATGAAAAGGCATCCAAAAAATAACTCTTCCAACATTTAATGTGAGGCTAGCATAGGTTGACTAAGTAATTTGTTTTAATCCAGAAAATAAAATGTAACAAACCAGGAATGCTTCTGTGATAAGAACTACTAGTCAGAACATTTTCAAAAGTTACGGTAAATTTTAAACAGTTTTACTGGTCTGTATCCTGATGACCCTGGTGGTGGATATGTTTAAACACACCTACATATGAGGGCCTGTACATTAGCACAGATGATGGCAATACACGACACGTAAACAAAAGAAACATGGTAACCTGGACAGCAGCTTGGAAGCACTAGCATCCTCTGCTGAACTCGTGTCATCCCAGCAGGATTTTCTCCGACTTAGTTGCAGGCTGACCTGAGGAACACCCTCAGACAGTTCTGGGTGGGGTACCCTGTGGGTCCAAATAGATCCCTCACTACTGGATTTGTGGATCTAAAACACAAAATTTAGAAAAGAGAGAGAAAGGAATTTAAAAAACTTTCCAGTTAAGATACTGAAGATAGTTTATTAGAATTCATTAATAATCTATTAATCATACTCCAGAAAAATATCAACCGAGATACAGAAATAAAAATGTGTATAAAAATTCTTTTATAGCAAAGGGTACAGTGAAGGGGTGATACCAATATTTCTGAGGGGAACTTTCAAACCATATATAATCCACACAGCTCTCCTGGACTCTCAAACCAATTTTCCCCAGGCCTAACGCCTCCTTAGAATAACTATTCTATGTAATGAAGATTATGAGTATATAAGATGGCAACCTAGAAGACGAGAATAAATAGCTAGAAAGAAGCAGAAGAAAATAAGTCCGAGAACCAGTGAAATAAAGAATTTCGTGTGGGAAAGTTATCCAGAAATATTCACTACCAACAAGCAAAATACACTCCAGTTTGCAAGTTTCCATTGTAATCTTTTGTAGGGCAAAGCATGGTGTAATACATTTTGAATTAAGGAAATAAATACGAAAAACACCACCTTTTTTACTTTTCTTCTATCTCTGGAATCATGGACAACACAAATGGCGAATGAATACTCAGAGTACAGACTTTTTATACCTGAAGTCTCTCCAACCCCAGAAATACTCTCACATTCTATTTAAGGTGAGAAAAAAATGAGAATACAATCAATATTCTTTTCCTAAAAATGTGTAAAAATCATGTTGGAATCGCAGGAAATTTTCAAAAACTTGGATCAACTGTATTTGTTACTCTGGAAGCTTTTTCTCACCTTGAGGACTGTCTCTTGATTGTCCTTTCACCTAGAGTGTCATCTGCTGATCACTGACCAATCACCAACCAAACCAAATCTTAAGTTCCTATGAAGTTGAGATAAGAATCCACTGACCACAGAGCTTCACTAACTACGGTCAGGTCTAAGTGACCTTTCCCAATTCTGAATTCCTGTAACTCACCACCACACAATCTACATTTCATTTCATGTCATCTAATAACATAATCTTAGTTATCTCAAGTTTCCAGGTCACATGGTCTCAACCTGATTTCCCCTCCTACCCCTTCGTCTCTCTTCTTCTTTACATTACTTGTAACATTTTTACTGGGCTTCCTTGACGGCTCAACGGTAAAGAATCCTCCTGCCAAAGCAGGAGACACAGGTTAGCTCCCTGGTTGAGAAGATGCCCTGGAGAAGGAAATGACAACCTACTCTAGTATTCTTGCCTGGGAAATCCCATGGAAAAAGAAGCCTGGCAGGCAGTCCACGGGGCCACAAAAGAGTTAGACATGACTTAGTGATTAAACAACAATATTTTTACCAAAAAGTCTAGCAAAGTATTGAATCCATTAATAAACACTTTTTGTCAGACAACAACACTCAACTACAAGATATTCCCAAGACACTGAGTGAACAAGAGGACAGGATAACGGACAATTAAGAAGAGTAACAAGAGAGGAGCACTGACATATATATATACACTACCATGCACAAAATAGATACCCAGTGGGAACCTGCTGTATGGCACAGGGAGTTCAGCTCAGAGATGCGATGACCTCGAGGGGTGGGATGGGGGTGGGAGGGAGGGAGGGAGTATATGTGTACATACAGCTGATTCATGCTGTTGTACAACAGAAATTAGCACAACATTGCAAAACAATTATACGCCAATAAAAAATTAAATATTAGGATTAAGGTTTAAAAAAATAACATGGGGACAATTATGAACATAAGTATTTAATACATTCATACCACTATGAGGATTACATGAAAATAATTTAGCAAAGAGTTACATTTAACACAAAATAAACACTAAATAAAAGCTAGGCTTTACTAGCATAGTTGTTATGTAAAATCTGCCCAAATCTGATGATTATCAATCAACTCTTCAGTTGCATTTCTCTGCAGAACATTCAAAAGTTCATGAAAATCAAAGGAAAAATTATAAAAAATTATGAACTAACTATAGCTCATAGCTGTATTAGCCAACAGTAGTACTTTCAAGAGAAATATTCAGGTAAACAGCAAAAAAAAAAAAAAGAAAGAAAAATATAAATACACGTGATCATATTTTTCATACAGGGGCTCCTTTTTCATGTGACTTTTCATAAGAATAAACATGAAATATCAATTAAAAAACACTGAAAAAGTAGTGTATTTTCTCTCAATATTGAAGTGAATGTAAGAGCAGTTGCTTGGCAGTATTTTATGATATTAAAATAAGGACAATGACATTTTAGGTTCAGCGAAAATTTGGGTTCTAAATTTGATTCAACAATTTATGTAAAAAAATATTCTAAGGTACAAAATGGTAATATGCAGCTTATTTCATCTTGCCAGTTCACATTAAAATAGACTCCATAATGCAGTGCTAGGATTCAGATACCAGCAACTACATGACAGGGGCGAGGGTGTGTGACATTGCAAATTAGTGAGTAGAGGCCAGAGATGGACTAAACATTCTAGAGGGCACAGGACTGCCTGCCATGAAAAAGTTATGTGCTCCAAACCATCAGTACAGCTGACTTTGAGGAACCCTGCTTCAGAGGGATCAGGAAGAAGAAATCTATATGGAGGCCATTTCTCTACACTTTTCTTCTGGTTGTGTCCTCCCTTTTTGTCATCGGCATGTTAGCATATAACGGGCCAAGATCAGCTCTGAGCTTAGCAGGAATGGGTCAAGGAGGCCACACAGGGCTGCCTTATCTACACAAGAATTGCTAGTGACTCCATGAGGTACTTCCCTTATGGCTCAGCTGTAAAGAATCTGCCTGCAATGTAGGAGACCTGGGTTTGATCCCTGGGTTGGGAGGATGCCCTGGAGAAGGGAAAGGCTACCCACTCCAGTATTCTGGCCTGGAGAATTCCATGGACTGTATCGTCTATGGGGTTGCAAAGAGTCGGACATGACTGAGTGATCTTCACTTTCACTTTCCACGAGGTTCAGGCAAGCCCTGTGGGGCACAGATTTACTGCAATAAAAAGAAATGTCTTATTTTAAGAAATAGAGTGAATGCCTTTAAAGAGACCCACCTGCAATTTCAGAGCACGTGACTGCAGTAGAAAAATGGCCAAGGGTTTGGGATACTGACTGGGGTAGACAGCTTTCTTTTTCCATTGAAGATATCCACGAATTCACACCACATTTTGCTTCTTTATTTTAGCGATCTTTGTGATAACTTTTGTACTTGAAGGTGAAAACTATTAAAGCCCTCCAACCATCTATGAAAAACATTTTGCTAAGAATTCTGCCACTGGCTGTTTGAGATAAGGATCTAGGCATATGCCGCGTGATTTACGTGTACAACTCAAACACTAACAATTCTAGGAATCTTTAGGAAGGCGCATTCTGTGCGTGTACTTGCAGGTACGAAAGAATCTAACTAAGAAGTAATTTGAAATACGTTAGTATTTGAGATGCCAGGGAAATAGAAGAAAAACCTTTGAAAATGTAAAATTAAGAAATATTCTTAGTTGCTATTGCTGTTACTGTTATCAATATTTAGTGACAATGTGCTAGCATGGTTCCAAGAGATTTACATAAATTAACCCATATAATTCTTACAACAACCCAAAGAGGCAGGGACTATTATTATTACCATTTCACAGCTGAGGAAACTGAGGCATACTTTGAGTTGTCTGTCCAGTGAGGAAGTGGCAGAGACACAGTTATAACCCAGAGAGCCAGGCCTCAGGGCCTGTGCTTACCGCTACCCTGTATATTTGGTCATAAGTTAAATGCTAAATTACAAGAAAAAAAGGTATTTTTGGATAAAAGTCACATTATATTCCATAATGCAACCCATTTTCCTCTTTTGTTATGGGCATTAGTGATTAAAACTTTCTTTAAATTTATCTCTGTGGCACCCACTGAACTATTCTAGCAATATGATCTTAGGGAAAAGAAATCAGATATGAGGAAACTATTTGGAAAATGTGTTTTATTTATAATATGCTCCAAATAAAATCATTCTAAATAGACAAATTACTATCATAGGTAATTATGGCCCATTTATATGATGAAAGAATATTTAGTCATTAAAATATCTACAAAGGTTTAACAGGACTGTGAAAAAGTTTTGTTATGATAGGTAATACAGTGTGCTATGACATATAAGTGTGAGTTAGTGAATAAAAATGTGTGTAAATGTGTGTGTGTATATGAACACATACATATAGGCTTCCCTGGTGGCTTAGTGGTAAAGAATCTGCCTGCAGTACATGAACCCCAGGAGACACGCAGATACGAGTTTGATCCCTGGGTCAGGAAGGTCCCCTGGAGGAAGGCATGGCAACCCACTCCAGTGGTATTCCTGCCTGGAGAATTCCCATGAACAGAGAAGTCTGGTGAGCTACAGTCCATAGGGTCTCAGAGTCGGACATGACTGAAGTGACTTAACACAAGCATGCATGTATCTCCAATAATACTTGTATTATTTAGGTATACTATATCTAAAATATACATGGAACAAACTTATGGTTACCAAAAGGAATGGTGGAGGGATGGATAAATTAGGAGTTTGGGATTAACATATACACACTACTACATATAAAATAGATAACAAGGACCTACTGTATAGCACAGGGAACTCTATTCAACATTTTGTAATAACCTATAAGGCAAAAGAAACTGAAAATGAGTATCTATATATCTATATATGTGAATAATTTTGCTGTATACCTGAAACTAACACAATGCTGTAAATAAACTATACTATAATAACAAAATTAAAAACAAACAAAATATAAAACATACATGAATAAATTTCAAAGGTCCAAAACCAAATTCTGCCGTAATCAGTACTACAAAGGATTTAACATGGTCTACTCTTTAAAAACTGAACAAAGAATCTAGCACCTGAAAAACATGTCTGTGATGCCACAAGCTGATTTATCCTGAAACACTGATGTGACTGAAACAAAAAGACATGAAAAAATAACATTTGTCTTGGTATTTATCCATATAAAATCTGTCACTGTGAGGGCACAACAGTGCCCTCTGTGCCATGCACAGGTGTGGGGTAGGAGCTGTCCGCTCTGCAGGACTGAAACTGAGCAACGGCAGGTGAGTTCAGAAACAGGAGGGACTCAGTTTAGTGGACGGGGACCAATCTCTCTGAAACTTGTGGCCCCCTTTCCTTTTATAGGTGAATATTTCCTGATTATTATGCTTCTTCCTAGAAAAGGGATGGGCATGTGAATTAACTCTAGAAAAATTTATAACAATTTGGCACACTATTATGACACTGTATTATGAATACATAATTTTTAAAAGTTTAAGTCTAACAAACTTTAATGTTTTGGTCTTAGGAGTCACTCTAAGCACTGTGCTGTGCTTGCATTTTGAAATGGTAAAAGTCTATTCTTTCCATCATCAGGTTTCAAGAGGCGATTAGAACAGGGTAGAAAATTACACTCAAGGCTCAATGATGAAGGAAAACTGTGATAGTAGGATTAAAGCGGAAAAGTTAATATTTAACATTTAGACTTTCTAAATAAAGTTCACTGGACCTCCTCAATATCCCTGACCTTTTCTGTCCTGCACTTGTCATTTGTTGAAAGAGGATAAAGCCTCTTGATTTTTCTTCATATTCATTAAACTTAGCACCTTCAGAAGAAGAAACGGTGAAATGAGTACCAAAAAACAGATGTTTTGCTCTAATTTTTTTTATAAAAGATATTTTTAGCTTAAACATTTTTTAAAACCCTCTAATTTAGAAAAAATTGAAATAAAATTTAAAAAGCCTTTGATTTTGCTCAAAAATGATTTAAATTTTGCTTTTCAGAAGTGAGACTTATTTATTAAACAGCAGCTATCAATTCTGATAAATAATTTGATCAATCTTTTATGAGCCAGCTACAGTACAAGCCTTTTCATACTGTTCATGGGGTTCTCAAGGCAAGAATACTGAAGTGGTTTACCATTCCATTCTCCGGTGAACCATGTTTTGTCAGACCACGCCATTACTTTGCTGAGAAAGGTCTATCTAGTCAAAGCTATGGGTTTTCCAGTGATCATGTACAGATGTGAGAGCTGAACCATAAAGAAAGCTGAGCAGCTAAGAACTGATGCTTTTAAACTGTAATGCTGGAGAAGACTGTTGAGAGTCCCTTGGACTGCAAGGAGATCAAGCCAGTCAATCCTAAGGGAAATAAGTCTTGAATAGTCATTGGAAGGACTGATGCTGAAGCTGAAGCTCCAGTACTCTGGCCATCTGATGCAAAGAACTGACTCATTAGAAAAGACCCTGTTGCTGGGAAAGATTGAAGACGGGAGGAGAAGGGTATGACAGAGGATGAGATGGTTGGATGGCATCACCAACTCAATGAACATGAGTTTGAACAAGCTCCGAGAGTTAGTGATGGACAGGGAAGCCTGGCGTGCTGTAGTCCATGGGGTCGCCAAGAGTCAGACATGACTGAGCAACTGAACTAAACTGATAGTGCAAGCTAATTAATGTTCCAGGCTTTTTTTTTAAAGTAAGTTATTAACATGCTTTTGGAAAATTTGCAAGGTAGCTTCTTGTACATATCTTTTTTTTTTTCCTCTCTCTCTTTTTTTTGTATAAATGGGTCAATGGTAAAATTATAACTAATTAAAATGTCATCTTGATCTAAATTTTAGAGTGAATCCATACTCGGTATAAAATCACCTTAACTAAGTTGGTTAGAAAAATTACTCACATGTGAAAAAACGAAAAATTCATAATATAAAAAGTTCATCTTGAAGTGTAATAGATCAGATTAATTACAGTTTCACAGTGTGGCTCAAGTAAGTAACAAACTTCTTAGGACTTGGTTAACTCTTCTCACACCTCCTCTCTCCTTTGTAAAAGCTACAGGCTATCACAGCAGAATTTTTGGTCTGTTTTGTTAATTGCTGTTGCCTCGCATCCTGAGGGGTAGCCAGCCATTCCCTTCTCCAGGGAATCTTTCTGACTTAAGGACTGAACTTCAGTCGCCTGCATTGCAGGCAGACTCTTTACCATCTGAGCCACAGAGAAGCTCTCAAAGGGAGAGGTCCCCCCCACCCACAACTAAGTTTAGAAATATAGCATATTTCTGCACTAATGACTTGGTAGAGACACACAAAAAAATGATGATCCCAGAAAGGAGGAGGGGGTAGAGGGTATGGAATCTTATCCACAGGGGAGGGCTGCTCTAGGAGAGAAACAACATGGCACATCTCCTGTGAGTAGAGGGAAGGCAAGAACACAGCACAGGTGCAGAGAGTGGATGAAGGTGAGAACAGGAGGACATTCTCTTTTGATGTTCTCAAATGGAAGTAAGGTCATCATCTGAGAGTGAACAATGAGAAGGGGGATGTTGTAGGTTAAGGACAAAGCAGAAGGTATACAACAGTGTTTAAAAGATAGTAAAGGACTGGAAAGAGCAGTTGGACTGCCAGCAAAATGAAAGCCCATTTGAGGATGGTAGTCACACATCTAAAGTGAGACATCAGGCCCAGAATTAGTAGACAAAGGGAAATAACAAAGATCAGGGTATAATTAAATAAACCAGAGTCTAAAAAGACAACTACAAATGAAACTAAGAACTAGATTTTAGAAAAGATAAGCAAAACAGATAAACTTTTAGCTAGATTCACAATGAAAAATGGAGAGAGGATTCCAATAAACAGAAGTGAAGGAGGAGGTGTTACAAATGACAGTACAGAAATACAAATGATCGTAAGAGATTACTAGGAACAATTATATGCCAACAAATCAGACAACCTAGAAGAAACAGATAAATTCCTAGAAACATATAATCTACCAAGACTGAATCATGAAGAAACAAATTCTGAACAGACCAGTTACTAGTAAAGGGATTGAATCAGTAACCAAAATCTTCTGAACAAACAAAAGTTCAGAACCAGATGATTTCACTGATGGAGTCTATTAAACATTCAAAGAACTAATACTACATCTCAAACTCTAACAAAAAATAAAGAGGAGCCAACACTTTCAGATTCATTTTATAGGTCAGTAAACCCTGAAACCAACTAGATAAGGACACTAGAAGAAAAGAAAATTACAGGCCAATATTCTTAATGATAATTACAATTTATAATTTAATGTATATGCAGAGTACATCATGCAAAATGCCAGGCTGGATGAAGCTCAAGCTTGAAACAAGATTGCTGGGAGAAATATCAATAACCTCAGATATGCAGAAAACACAACCCTAATGGTAGGAAACAAAGAGGAACTAAAGAGCCTCTTGTTGAAGGTGAAAGAGGAGGGTGAAAAAGCTGGCTTAAAACTCAACATTCAAAAAATGAAGTTCACAACATCTGGCCCCATCACTTCATGACAAATAGATGGGGAAACAATGGAAACAGTGACAGACTTTATTTTCTTGGGCTCCAAAATCACTGGGGCTGGTGACTGCAGCCATGAAATTAAAAGATGCCTTCTCCTTGGAAGAAAAGCTATGACAAACCTAGACAGATGTATCACTTTAATGTCAAAGGTCGGTATAGTCAAAGCTATGGTTTTTCCAGTAGTCATGTACAGATGTGAGAGTTGGACCATAAAGAAGTCTGAGTGCCAAGGAATTGATGCTTTTGAACTGTGGTGTTGGAGAAGATTCTTGAATCCCTTGAACTTCAGGGAGATCCAACCAGTCTATCCTAAAGGAAATCAGTCCTGAATATTCACTGGAAGGACTGATGTTGAAGCTCCAATAATTTGGCTATCTAATGCGAACAGCCGATTCATTGGAAAAGACCCTGATGCTAAGAAAGACTGAAGGCAGAAGGAGAAGGGGAAAACAGATAATGAGATGGTTGGATGGCATCACCTATTCAGTGGACATGAGTTTGAGCAAACTCCAGGAAATAGTGAAGGACAGAGAAGCCTGGTGTGCTGCAGTCCATGGGGCTGCAAAGAGTTGGATACGACTGAGCGATTGATCAAGAAGTCCTTAACGAACATTGTTTTTGTTAGTCACTAAGTTGTGTCCAACTCTTTTGTGATCCCATGGACTGTAGTCCATCGGGCTCCTCTGTCCACTGGATTTCCCGGGCAAGAACAGTGGAGAGGCTTGCCATTTCCTTCTCCGAGGCATCTTCACTGTTCTTACCTTTCTCAATAAAGAAAAAGCATTTGTCAAAAATTCAACCTACAATCAAGACCAAAAAAAAAAAAAAAACCCTCAACAAAATGGATATAGAGAGAATGCAATTCAACATAATAAAAGTCATATATGATCAGGCCACAGTTAACATGATACTCAACAGTGAAAAGCTTAAAGCTTTTCCTCTGAGATCAGGAAAAAGACAATGATGGTCACTCCTGTGACTTTTATTCAACACAGTATTGGAAGTACTAGCCAGAATAATTAAGCAAAATAAAAGATATTGTAAATAAAAGTTAACAAATCAAAAAGGAAGAACTTTTGCTTACAAATAACATGGTCTTGTGTATAGGAAACCCTAAAGATGTCACCAAAAATAACTATTAGAACAAATGGATTCAGTTAAAATCAGTATTCAAAAATTTGTTGTGTTTCTGTAACTAATAATAAACTATCAGAAAGTGAAATTAAGAAAATAATTCCATGTATAATTGCATCTAAAGAATCAAATATCTAGGTATAAATTTAACCAAGGAAGCGAAAGACATGTTCAATGAACACTGTAAGACAGTAATGAAAGAAACTGAAGTAACAAATAAATAGAAAGATACTCCATGCTCATGGGTTGGAAGAATTAATATTGTTAAAATGTTCTATATAATACTCAAAACAATAAACAGAGTCAATTCAATTCTTATAAAAATTCCACTTTCCTTTTTCACAGAAATAATAAATAAAAAATGTATGAAAACACACAAGACTCCAAAATAGCCAAAGCAACCTTGAGAAAGAACAACAAAGCTGGAGGCATCATACTTCCTGACCTCAAACTACATTACAAAGCTACAGTAAGTAAAAGAATATGGTATTGGCATAAAAAACAGGCTCAGATCAATAGAACAAAACAGAAAACTCAGAAATAAACTCAAGCATATCTGGTAAATTAACTTATGATAAAGGAGAGGTAAGAATATACAATGGGGAAAGAATAGTATCTGCAGTAAGTGGTGTTGGGAAAACTGAGCAGCCACATGGCAAAGAAACTGGAACACTATCTTATCCCATACATAATAAATTCAAAACACATCAAAAGACTTGAATGTAAGATCTGAAACCATAAAACTTCTAGAAGAAAATAGGAGGCAAGCACATTAACATTAGTCTTGAAAATGTTTTTTGGATTTGACATCAAAAGCAAAGGCCACAAAAGCAAAAACAGACAACTAGCAGTATATCAGCCTAAAAAGCTTCTGCATAGCACAGGATACCAACAAAATAAAAAAGTAACCTACTGAACAGGAAAAATATCTGCAGGTCATGTATCTGATAAGAGATTAATATCCAAATTATATAAAGAACTCATTCAACTCAATAGGAAAAAAATCCAATTAGAAAATGAGGATCTGCATTTTTCCGAAGAAGACATGGTCAACAACTGGTACATGAAAAGGTGCTCACTATAAATCATCACCAAGGAAAAGCAAATCAAAGTCAAAAGTTACATATCATCTCACATCTGCTAGAATGACTATTATCAAAAAAACAAGAAGTAAGTTTCAAGGATGTGGAATAAGAGAATCCTGTGTATTGGTGGGAAGGTAAATTGGTACAGCCACTATGGAGAAGAGTATGAAGGTTTCTCAAGAAACTAAAAAAGAGAACTACTATATGACCTAACAATTCCACTGCTGAGCCTGTATCCAAAGAGAATGAAGTCACTATCTCAAAAAGATACCTTAAAACCCATTTCATTGTAATATTACTTATAATAATTAAGACATGGAAATAATGCAAGTGTCCATAAACAAATAAACACATAAATAAAATGTGATACAGACACACACAGTGAAATGTTATTCAGCCAAAAAAGGGAAATCTTGCCATTTTCACCAAACTGGATGAACCCTTGAAAGCATTATGCTATGTGAAATAAGTTAGAGGAAGACAAATACTGCATGATCTCATTTACATGTGGAATCTAAACAAACAAACAAAAAAAATTAATCCAAAGAAACAGAGAATAGACTGTTGGTTGCCAGAGAAATAGGGCAGCAGGTGGGTGAAATAGGTAAAATTAACTAATGTGGTCAAAGACACAAACTTCCAGGCATACGATAAATAAGTCCTGAGGATTTTTAGGTACAACATGCTGACAATAGTTAATAATACTGTGCTGTATGTTTGAATGTTGCTAAAAAAGTAGATTTTAAAAGCTTTTATCACAAACAAAAAAAGTTCTAACTATGTGTGATGATGGATGTTAATTAAACTTATTGTGGCAATCATTTCATAACACATACAGCTGGCTCTTAACAAACACAGAGGATTAGAGATGCAGATGAAAACTCAAGTTTTTCTTTACCATATACCCTCTATATCTGCAGTACTGCATGAGTTATTCGACACACCATGGGTCATGCAGTACTGCTGTTGGTATTTACTGGAAAAAAAAAATCCATGAACAAGTGAACGTGAGCAGTTCAACCCTGTGCTGTTCAGGCTAACAGCATGTATCTCAAATCTTTATCCTGTACACCTAAAACTAGTACAGTGTTGTGTGTCAACAAATCTCAACACAAAAATTAAGTGAAGTATCAGCTTAGTTTTGTGGGTTTCTCTAGCTCTGTTCAGCTGCTGGGGTAGGCAAGGAGTGAGCAGCCTGCTGATTTTAGAGAGGGTTGGGATTTTAAGGAAGCAGATACTAGCTTCTTTATTCTCATGTTGCCAGTGCTTCTTTACCTACTATCAGTCTCATTACTTTAGTGACACCTGAGTGTACGTCTTTCACACCATTGCCTCCTCTGTCTATAACTTTGACATAGAACAGGTGAATAAATGTTTAATATAATATTGTTTATAATATTATATTGTATCACTTCAGTCAGTTCAGTTGCTCAGTCGTGTCCACTCTTTGCGACCCCATGAATTGCAGCACTCCAGGCCTCCCTGTCCATGACCAACTCCCAGAGTCCACCCAAACCCATGTTCATCGAGTCGGTGAGGCCATCCAGCCATCTCATCCTCTGTCCTCCCCTTCCCCTCCTGCCCTCAATCCTTCCCAGCATCAGGGTCTTTTCCAATGAGTCAACTCTTCGAATGAGGTGGCCAAAGTACTGGAGTTTCAGTTTCAACATCAGTCCTTCCAATGAACACCCAGGACTGATCTTCTTTAGGATGGACTGGTTGGATCTTCCTGCAGTCCAATGGACTCTCAAGAGTCTTCTCCAACACCAGTTCAAAAGCATCAATTCTTTGGCACTCAGCTTCCTTGTATATGTATATACTAACATAATAAATAATAAATGTTTAATATAGTATTTTCTTTCTGAAAATATTTTATAAACTATTTTGTTGATTATTCTCCCTCCCTAAAACACAGCCAATGAATTAGTTAGACAGATTTACTTACAAACTATTTAAACTACAGTTTTCCCCTACAGGTTCTTTCTATTTAAATGGAAAAAAGTTATATTTTCAGAAAGTAGTTACTTTTCAAAAGTAGTCCCTTTTCTGAAAACTAATCAGATGAGCTCACCAAAAATACTAATCAAACATAAAATGTCTTCTGATAATGCTATGGATGAGTGGTTAAAAAATATTATCTTATTCTTCTAAGCATAAATATGGGGGCATGTACCCAACCCAGCCTAGGTGTCTCCAAAAAAATAAGAGCTAACTCCCCAGGGAAAGATATGTATTTGCATCATACCTGGTTTTAAGGCTTCTCACACAGTCCAGCAACAGTTGAGCTTCCTCCTCTGGAAACTTCTAGTATAATTTTTTCTTTCATGTCTGCGAACAGTAACTATCGAGTGATCTGTTTGTGTTTTTATGATAAATTTGTAATTAAAGGTACATTTTTCAGGGGAAGGAAAGCACCTCCCACATCAAAAACAGTGAAGGAACAGAATATTGCACTTAAGGCTCTTTCTGAAGGTGCTGTTTCGGTGAGCAGGGGAGCAACTTCTATCTGCACATATTTGTCAATGTGTGTTGTGAGCGTGACTGCCAAAAAATGATTAAAGGGATAAAAAAAAATGCTCTTTGTAGTCCAAGCTTTCTTTAAACAGAGTTCTTACTATAAACAAGGAAAGCTGATGGAATGTTTTGTACTCCTTTTGCCAAACTCTGAAACTAATGAACCCTAATCCGCAAAGCCACCTGGGAATAACAAGATCTAGTCAGTGGAATTTCTTCTCTTTTGGAAGAAGTCTCCATTACGGCCCAGCTCAATGCATCAAACTGTAAGACGTCACTGGGTTGTTTGGTTTTAGTAAAATACCTATTCTCAATATATTATAAACCATTTTCACTGTCATAAATATAAGTATTTTATTTTACATCATAGTCATTTCCGGGAAGAAACTGGCTTTGAATTCTACATATTTCTTCCTGTTGCTGGCTGCATGATTTGGGGCAAGCCTACTTTACAAAGCTGCACTGCCTCATCTGTATAATTGAAAACCTACACCTCATAAGGCATGATGGAAATTAAATGAGATAATTCACATTCCATTAGCACTGAGAACAGAATAAGCACATAATAAATGAGAGAAGTGAGAGCTATTAATTTTAACAATTAACAAATATAATAAAGGACTTTGGAACCTGGGACAACATGTCACTATTACCAAATTAACCTAGTGATTTAATCTCAGACAGCATTCTTCAAATTTGACAACAATGCAATTCAATGAGTGTTTATTGAACAATCACAACATGCTGGGCCTTGGGCTAAGTCCTGGCATTATTAGTGATTCTGGCTGCTGTCTTACAGAAGTGGAGTATCTAGCCAGGAGACAGACACACAGACTCCTACCTCCTATAATGAGCATAACTACAGTAAGAGCTAATTGCTATGTTTATTGAATAGGAGGCATAATATTTAAGTACTGCATGTATAGTTCTCCTTTTTAAATTAAAAAACAACCCTATGAATTAGGTACTGTTATTCTCATGTTATCAAGGTAAGAACTGAAATACAGAGAACTTAAACTTGCTAGGCTGCTTATAAGGCGACAAATCTAGGATTTGAATTTCTGGCAATCTCACAAAGGAGCCAGAAATCTTAACTATTTTGCCACCCTGCCTCTTATATTTTTAAATACATACAATAGTAACAGATATTTACTGAGCAACTTACCACCTGTAAGTTGAGGTGGAATAAATGAGGGGGAATAAACCAGATCTACCTCTGCACCCTGGAGCCTGTGGTATAGTAGGAAAGACAAATGCTAATCACATAACTGCATGAATATATACATATGAACTATGATAAATGTTAGAAGAAATTATGTTAAGTGAAGTGAAAGTCACTCAGTTGTGTCTGACTCTTTGCAACCCCAGGGACTATGCAGTCCATGGAATTCTCCAGGCCAGAATACTAGAGTTGGTAGCCTTTCCCTTCTCCAAGGGATATTCCCAACCCAGGGATCGAATCCAGGTCTTCTGCAATGCAGGCAGATTCTTTACCAGCTGAGCCACAGGGGAAGCCCAAGAATACTGGAGTGGGTAGTGTAGCCTGTCCCTTCTCCAGCGGATCTTTCCAACCCATGAATCAAACCAGGGTCTCCTGCATTGCAGGTGTTTTTTTTTTTTTTTTTTTTTTTTACCAACTGAGTTATAAAGAATGTATAATATATGCAATATTATTTGAGAATATATACAGGGCACACAATCAATTCTGCCTGAGGCAGATAGTGGTGAGGAGAGAAGGCCTTTCACAGGGTAATAGCAACAGGAACAAAGATACAAAATAAGGAACCTGAAATGCCTGGGCATGGAGCACATACAAAGAAGTGGGGGCAAGCGCTGAGGCTGAAGGACTGTGTTGCAGTCACACTGCTACAGGCATGTGTGCTGTGCTAAAGGGTCTGATTATTATTAAGTACACAGTGTTGAACAAAGCATTCTATAATACTTATTCCAGCTACAGTGGTGAAGAAAGACTTGGGTGATAAACAGTTTTGGGCTGAAACTCCTTCAGATACTAACCTTTGCTGATAGTAAAATGCCCCAGATTACATTCATACCTTTTTCACATTTTAACTAAGATATTCAGTAGCGTATGTGGAATGAGTAATTTTGGGTTGCCTCCACAATGCTCATATCCCTGCTTCTCCTATGCCAACATCCCCAATTTCTATTGGTGTGCCATGGGGTTCCCAAGAAGGTGACTCCTCTCCTGGCTTGGGGTTAATCATGTGACCTAGACTGAGTCAATTCATATATTCCCATTTTTCCAGCCACAGTAATTTGTGAAGGTGAACCTCAGGAATTTTCCTGGGAATGCTACAACACAAGGTTCTCTCTCATTTCAGTGAACATAGTAATGCAAGGAGAGAATTCTCTCTAGGTCTCTCATGTTCCTGAATATCTTAAACAAAAACGCTGACTGCCTTTGTTCTAAACTGTCTTTTCAAGGTGTTTGTATAATGAACAGTCTTGGAAGATTAGATAGATTTTGCATCTGGAGCAAAAGCTGGTTTCCTTAAAGCCTTGGAAGTTAGAGATAGCTTCTCCCTCTGGAGTAAAGGGCAGTCATGCTTACTGCCTGTTATAAAACAGTTAGGTTCCCTAAGTTCAGAACACCTGTCTGGTAACACAGTTGACTGCAAAGGTATCATCCCTCTGAACCTCTTCATATCACTGTGTGGGAACTGGAGTTTGGGTAATCAGCATAAAAAAAATGCTGGCTATTCTCATTGGAAAAGACCCTGATGCTGGGAAAGATTAAGGGTAGGAGGGGAAGAGGATGACAGAGGGTGAGATGGCTGGATGGCATCATCGGACTCAATGGACATGGGTTTGAGCAAACTCTGGCAGATAGTGAAAAACAAGGAAGCCTACCATGCTGCAGTAATATGGGGTCACAAAGAGTTGGAAAAGACCTAGCGACTGAACAATAACAACACTGCTACTGCAGGGAATAAGAAGGTGTCCTTCATCTCAAACTTAGGAGTCGAGTGTCTCCTAGTAGTGACCATGAAACTAGCAGATTAACTTGAGATCTGGCAAGACACCACCTCAACCAAGAGATCAAACTCAGCACTAGATAATGAATCAGACATTACATGCTTCTGGTACACAATGGAGAGCACACAACAAAAAGGTTACCCTTGAACTAGGAGAAGAAACGGTGAGCTGAAACTAAACTATGAGGCATTCTGCAATAACTGTCGGCAGACTTTTTCTGTGCAGGCCCAGATACTAAACATGTTAGGCTCTGCAGGCTATAAAGTCTCTGCTGCAGCTATGCAACTTTCTGTTGTTTGAACTGGTGTGGCTGTGTTCTATCCAACTTTATTTATAAAAACAAGTGGTGGGTCTTGACCAAAGAACTGGTTTGCCCACCTTTGTTCTGTCCCATGGCAAATGTTCAAGAGTCTTTCAAAAATTTCAAAAATGCCAATTTCATGAAAGAAAAAATAAAAGGCAGGATGACTGTTCTAGATTAAAGGGATCTAATGCTACATATGACAATAAACTCAATGCTGGGTTCTTTATCAGGTGGTGGACTTTAAAGTCATTTGGGGTATAACTGAAGAAATTTGAATAAGGACTAAAAATTATCCTATATTTATTTTATCAATGTTATGTTTCTTCAGTGTAATAATGGAATTAAGATGTCCTTGGTTTTTATGAGATATATGTTGAAAACATGATGTTTGAAAATTATTTTCAAAAAGGAGAGAGAAAGTAGATGTGACAAAATGTTAAAAACAAAATAAATTATCTACTAATCTGTACCCATCGATATTATGGGTCTATAGGTGAAAAACAAACCACAATAGTTAACCGAAAAGAAAACTGATGTCTCAATGGACAACACATAATGGAGATTTTCTTGAAAACCAACTTTTTGAAACTTTAAGGAATATAATTACATTTTATTGTACCAAGAATCACTTCAAAATTTCCAAACATAGAAGGTAAGATAGATTTTGCCAAGGATGTTAAAACGCCAACAACAAACTGGCTATCTTGTCTCCATTTCCTGATCTTGAAAAAATGATTCACAGGCAGTCTTTTAATTTTTTGCTAAGGCCTAATCAATAAACATAATGTTATGCTTGTATCTGCCCTGTCAAAGCCTGTATGAATGTTCAGTCAAAATATGTTTTTGTTAGTTTTAGCATTTTATGAGAGAACCCCTCTACATTGTCCCCAAATAGCCACAACTCTACAAGACCCAAACTAAAGTCATCAGCTTCCCAGCCCTCAAGTAAGTTCCTTTTATTTCTCACCTTGACGAAGGCAGAAAATGTTCATTTGAAATGTCCCTGGAAGAAAATGTCCATATGGAAGGCATTCCTCTGTTTCCTTGCCTTGTACCAAGTCCTGAGGCTTTTATCTATTTACTTTCCTTCCCTACCTATCACATTAGTCAGTCATTTGGACTGTAGCTTCCTCATGAGTCTCCTCCTTTTTAATTCACTCGCTCTGTTGACCTGATCTTATTCCCTGACAAAAACTGTTCTATGGCTTTCTGCTTCCTATAGTCTATAGTCTAAATTCTTTGACATCATATAAATTGCAGCAGACTATTTCTGCACGTCCACCTCCTGCCCCTTCCCTAGACACACTATGTCCTCTAAATTGCAAGACTGTAAATATGCATGCTCTCTCCTTCCCTTTGTACGTGCTGTTACCTCTGCAACACACCCTCTTACAATACAAGTTCTATCTTGGTTACTCAGTACATACACAATTTCTTGATGACTTCAACACAGGCAGAGCAGTGTTGACATTTTAAGCAAAGAATAAAGTTTTAAATTTATTACACTAGGCTTTCCTTAGTTTTCATATTATTATAGAGGGAATATTTTGACACCTTGTGTATGCACCATATTGCAAAAATATGCTATGAATCTTAAACTTGTACCTTTGTTCAGACCTCTCCTGAGCTCCAAACCTATATCCAATCACGATCTATTTGGAAGTTTGTGACACTAAAGCAGGAAGCTTGCAGAGCATGCAGCAGATCTGGGGTTCAAACCATCAGATACATGGTCTCCAGCCAACTGGTTCCTCAGACCAGGCATCAGAGAGCCACCTTTGCCAACTGTCTTTCTTTCACTTCTCACACCAAATCCATCACCCAGTTCTAGTTAGGTCATTAATAAAGATTCCAAGTAAGTCTACCTTCCTCATCTCTATCCATTCCAGGCTTCCATTCATGATTGCTCCAATAAATGTAATTGTTGCCTGAGTGGTTTTCCTACTTTCATTTTTGCTCTCTCCTGACTTTACTCACCACATAGGAACTAGATTTATATTTTCTAAACATACATTTTGTTGCAGTTTTCTTTATCTAAAGCTTCTTGTGACTCAGACAGTAAAGAATCTGCCTGCAATGTGGGACTACCAGGTTCAATCCAGGGTCAGGATGATCCCCTGGAGTAGAAAACGGTAACCCACTCCAGCATTCTTGCTTGGAGAACTCCATGGACAGAGGAGTCTATACAGTTCACGGGGTCAGACACAACTGAGTGACGGACACTCTCCAGCGGTTTCTCATTTTGTCTTGGCAAAATGCCCCAATTCTCAACAGCCTCCGAAACCCTTCCTCGGCCTCAGGTGAAGGTGCTCTCTGCTGCTCTCAGTGGACTTCAGCCTCCCCCCAAGCAGCCTCCATTCAGTTGTCTCTTCCCCAGGTCCTCGCCACGTGTTGTTACAATGTTTAAAAATTCTCTACCCCCAACCTCCATTCTCTCCTCACCTATTTTCACTCCTACTTGGTCTCAAAAGAAATGTAACCTCCTTTAAGAGTTTTTCCCTGGATGCATCCCTTTAAATCAGGTACCACTGTTACAGGCTGTCAGTGCATGCTATTTTCCTTCCTAGCAATTCATTTAATTCGCAACTAAATATTTGAGAGTTAGCCTCCGTTCCTCACTGAATTGAAAACTCCACTACCAAGTTTAAAATCTAAGTGCTTAGCTTCTAGTTCAGTGCCTGTCATAATGTAGACAATTATTATTTTAAAGAAATAAGTAAATGAGGCAAGTCAAAACAACAGAGGCTAAATGTCTGGTAAGACAAAGAGAAGCAATAATCAAAATAGACATGACTCAGCATGAAATGACCAAAAGGACTAACCTCAGAAGGTGAACAAAATTCAGAATACGTAAGCAAAATCACTATGGGCCAAGATAAATAGAACTACTTGCAATAATATGCATAATTCATGTATTTACATTCTCTCTGATTATGCCAGTTTTCATAAGTCAAGATTAAACTGAGACTTTGGCAGTATAAATTTATGTTTCCATCCTGAGCTTGTGATCTAAAGAAAGCTATTTCTCTGTGCTTCTTTCTTCCCTAAGAACAGGTAACATTTATGTCATGAAAATTTACTGTAATGATGAAAATTTAAAGGAGAAAATAGTTTGAAAAGTACAGCATTATCATACTGTAACATGAATGAAATGGGAGAATAAAAAACAACTCGGCCTAGTGTCAGACCAGCATCATTTTAAAAAATAATGTAATAACAGAATTTTTCTCACTGGTGATTCTGTTCTAAAATCTATTCAGTAGACCGTATGCAGATTAATCTTAATATACACTTATGTCTGGTCCTCTCGCTTGTTTTATCACAAATCTTCACTGCTAGCATTTTTAATATGCAATTAATTCTCATAGCTTCTTAAGAAAGACACTAAAATTGCAACTGAGAGCTAAATGGATAAGTACATTGAAATGAAAGCTATCAAAAGAGGAAATGTAAACAATAGTAAGCCTGTATACAGAAATACAGGTTTCCCAGGTGGCACCAGTGGTAAAGAACCCATCTGCCAATGCAGGAGACATAAGAGACACAGGTACGATCCCTGGGTCAGGAAGATCCACTGGTGGAGGCCACGGCAATCCACTCCAGTATTCTTGCCTGAAGAATCCCATATACAGAGGAACCTGTCAGGCCACAGTCCACAGGGTCGCAGTCATACACGACTGAAACCACTTTGCATGCACACAACCAGAAATACATGGAATTTCGTTAACAATAGATGAAGAAAGCAATTTAGAACAAAGTCTTAGTTTTAGTCCTTTTGGTTCATAGACAAAAATTAAATCATAATACCTAATAATGATGAGGATATATGCAATTGGCATTTTCATATTTTCCAGTGGCTGTGTAAATTTTTATAACTCTTTAGTAAAAATTTAACTTAGCAATAGGTTTTAAGGGCCATAAAAATACTTTTATCTTTTGAACTGGTAAATTCACTTTTAGCAATCTATCCTGAGGACATAATTCTTGTTAAGAAATAAACTTTATGCTGTAAAGTGATTAACCACACAGTATTTACTATCACTGAAAACCTGAAATACAATAATGTGAGAACGATTATCACTGTTATTATGAAGTCTGCACTAACAAAGAAAATGCTTATAAAATATATTAAGGGAAAATAGTAGAAAATAAAATTGCTTATTTTTCAAATCCATTCACATATATGTAGGAAAAGAGGCAAAAATTATTTACTAAAATTCTAATAGTGATTATATTAATAGAAGTAGGAAGTGAGGAGCTAGATTTTTGCTATTTTCTTTTACTGTCTTTTTCAATGTAATTTGCCTTTTATAATGAAATTAACAAAAGAAATTGTCAATGGCTCCCCACTATTGGTTTAATAAGGTTTAAATTTATGAGTACCATCTCCTATTCAAGGTCTTCTTCAATTCACCTCTTCTTTCACTTGAATCTTACTCCCTAATTGCATCCCTCCCTTAACATGTTCCCTCAGTGAGTCCAATAGTGGTACTCATTTTAAGTTTATTTAGTTGAGTAGACATTTTTTTTTCTTTCTGAACATTTCCTGACCCACTCTCTGTGGGATGGAGATATATTTTAGGTGATACAATGTGGAATCTTTAAGAAAAGTTCTATTCCCACAAAAAGACTGTTTATGAAACCAGTAACCTATTTAATTTGGAAATAGAAAGCTCTATACTAGTATCACTATCACTACACCAGTAATTTTTTTTATTTTGTGGACAGAAGAGTAATTCATTTCATTTCCAATGTACCATATATATCAAAATAGGAAGTAAAGGTGCTTCAATTAATCAGTTTAAAAGAGTTGAGTTATATTCGACATCTAGAATTTTGTTCTTATTTAATATTCATTCCATTAAAATTTTAAGAGGCAAAGCAAACAAACATTCTCTCAATATTGATTTTTCAATATAATAACTAGGTAAAGCTAACAACTTAGGATTGTAAGAACTGAGGTAGTATTCAGTGATGGTTTTAAGAAACTTCTTTAGCATTTATAGTTATTCAATGTCTACAAATTCTGGGTATGAGAGGCCTTCACAAACAAGTACATTTTATATCTGCATCTGATAGTGTGAAACAGTAAATAAATATTTATCACATTGAGGAAAAAGTCCAAACTTTGTGGCCTAATGTGAAACTTAATCTATAATTTTCCATAGCAATATCCACAGTATTGGTAAGGTTGCTGGATTCCTAGGATATCCCTCTAAAGCCTATCTTTACATTGAGAATTATCTTATTACATTGAGAGTTTGGTAGGACAGCCTGAGAAAGTCCTGTATCCTAAAAGTTTAGTTGACATAGAGAATGGTTTTCAGAATGGCTGATGAGAATACAAAGTCATGTGCAACTGGACACCTTCACACACAAGACATGTCCAGTGTGGATAACTGAGAAGAGCTGCTGTCATCACAGAGAAAATAAAGTCACTACAAAAACATTTCAGAGCTTTTGCACTTGAGAAGGACTCTAAATTATGGGTAAAGAAGTAAAAAAAAAAAAAAAAAAGAAGAAGAAAAGGAACCACAAAGCCCTGAATGCTCACTCCATGTCCTAGGCAGTACATCACTTACTTAGTAAACTTTAATTCTTACAACTTCTCTACCATGGAGGCAGAATAATGCAATACACCATACAGGACTACAGAAATGGGAGAGGCGCTATGAGGGTAAAGAGATTGATCTCTAGGTTCAAATATATCTGGCCCTTATTATCCATACAACCTTGGGAAAATTAACTAGCTTCTTCCATTTTCTCATGTATAAGGAAAGAAGAAAAATGAAGGTATTGGTAAGTACTGTTAAAGCAGTAGTAGAAGTGTTGGTCACTTAGTCGTATCTGACTCTGTTCGATCCCACCAACTGCAGCCTGCCAGCCTCCTCTGTCCATGGGATTCTCCAGGCAAGAATACTGGAGTGGATTGCCATTCCCTTCTCCAGAAGCTTTTTCTGATCCAGGGATCAAACCCAGGTCTCCTGCATTGCAGGCAGATTTTTTTGCCGTCTGAGCTATAGGGAAGTCCTTCATCTATAAAGAAGAAAACTGAAGATAAATTGGTAAGTACTGTTAAAGTTTCTTCCAAGCACATAATAGAGCTGTATTTCCTGTTTTCATTGTGGGTGGGTGATGCAATATGATTAGTTCCGGCTAAACGGGTTACGACCAGAAGCGAAGAAATTAGTTTTGAGTCAAGGACAGAGGAGACTGGCCGGCTACAGTCCATGTGGTTGCAAAGAGTCAGACACAACTGAAGCACTTAGCGTGCATGCACGCAAGGCATTTAACTGCCAGTGCAAGATCCCGCAGAACTCTTTTTCCTCTGGTACCACAAGGGCCACACCTGAGATGGGTTACTCTGTCAGAAAAGATCCTCAAGCACCCAGAATAAACAGAGCCCACTTGTCAACCTAAACTGGACAGGTAGCATAAGCAAGAAATAAATGTAGTTTTAAGCCACTAGGACTATGGGATTGGTTTATTACTGAAGTGTAACCTAGGCAATATAGACTGATACAGGTAATTTCTATCTTATAGTGTCATGAAGGTTTAATAAAGTAGTATCAGAAGTATTTTTCACAGTGTCTAGCAAACAGTTCCCAGGTGGCGGCAGTGGTAAAGAACCTGCCTGCCAATGCAGGAGATCTAAGAGACACTGGTTCAATCCCTGAGTTGGGAAGATCTCCTGGAGTAGGAAATGGCAACCCACTCCAGTATTCTTGCCTGGAAAACTCCATGGACAGAGAAGCCTGGTGGGCTACAGTCCATGGGGTCACAAAGAGTCGGACACTACTAAAGTGACTTAGCAACAGCAAACAGTAAATACTCAAAAATTGACATCTATATGATGATTATTATACATTATTATCTTTTATAAGTTAGAATACTGAGGTTGCAAAATCTTCTGTAATTTGCCTCAGGACACACTACTGTTGAGTTACAGAGTGAAGTCGCTCAGTCACGTATGATTCTTTGTGATCCCATGGACTGTAGCCTACCAGGCTCCTCCATCCATGGGATTTTCCAGGCAAGAATACTGGAGTGGGTTGCCATTGCTTCTGTAACATGCACAGCCAATGATCTGTTTATTTTTAAAGTCATCTCACCCTCCTCTTGTCATCAAACCTGGCCAAAACAAATCCCCAATCCTCTAATAATTATTATATTTTTGTTCATACATGTGCCTTTATTGTTACTGTTCTAAAACCGTCTTTCTGTTACACATAAATTTGACTTACCCTCTATTTCTTCCATAAAGTCAACTGGAATCAATTTAATTGCACAGTCCATTGTACTTATTTGAAACATAATTTCATGTAATTTTATAAGACAGCTGTGTGTGGCACGGGGCGTAAAGCAAGAAAACTGCATTTCCCAGAATCCCTTGCCAGTAGAATTCTGGTTAATTTCTCCTAAGGAGGAATTCCCATGAGATTTGAAGGCAGAGGAGAAAACAACATACTTTGAAGATTTTAACTGCCTCATGGAAATGACTGAAAGCGAACAGATTGGATGTTAATCATATTTTTACATTTGGAGGGAGTTTACTATAAACCTCACCTCATACCACAGCAAAAGAATCAACAAACCACTACCATTACCACCAATAAAATCAGGCCGAACTAAAGAAGTCTTCACTGTGCAAGAGGTCAAACAATTCCTGAGACACCAAACTTCCACGAATAGGAGGCAAGCTGTAGTTTAAGGAAGATACAATCACTGCACTAACAGGGGAGTAATGACAAGGAGGAAATTCTAAAAGGTGAAGGCAGTTTTCAGAGAGAAAAAGAAAATGCCATTCGTCACAGAAAGTGCCTCCATGACTTCTGCGCATGTGTGTGTGTGTGTCCTGGAGTGAGAGTGGGACTGTTCAGTACTGTTTGTACATGGGATGGATGTGTGTGGAGGGACGGACAATTTGTCTTTTAATCTCGCAGAATCTCAGAACAAGGCGAACCATGTCTAGACCTGATGGAGCACTGATGTGTCTCCTAGATATTTTGGAGGCTGAGTTGGTTTTAATGACTGCCTGGTTCTTTGGATTTTCATCCATGCAGAAGGACTGACTGAGTATGTTTTCAGCAGGGTAAGAGAAGGAAAAAAATGTATTTGGCAAACAGAAGGGCAGGCTGTAGCAAGAACAATGTTATGTACTCATCAATTCCTAGTTCATCTTCCTTTTCCTGGGCACACTGGAAAACTACATTTACAGACTCCGGCAAATGTTATTGAGTTCTGGAATGTGAACAGAAGGGACAAGAGCTGCTTCTGTACAAAGGCGGTTAAGTATCTATGAACTCTGCACACACTTTTTTTCTTTTTTACTCCTGATACTAGAAGCCACGTTTTAGATGACATAGTTGAAAGATGGAAGCAGCCTGAGACCTGAATCACTGTTGGGACATTTTCTACCTATAAATCCTCCTCCAGTGGCACTGGACTATGACAGGAGTGATAAATAAACTTTATAAATGAAGTCATTAATATTATGCAGCTGTTAAAAAAGTTGTCATTAATGATTGTGATCGGACTGGTCATACCTATTGAACAGGACAAACCAGGAGGAGAAATTGGAACAAAAAGGTCAGTGAGATCTTTAGGGTTAATGAGCAATCATGGCAATCGGGTTAAGATTTGGTTGTTTGCCAAATACAACAGTGAACTCAAAGGTAGATCTGAGATCAGAAAATCAGTCCGGCATGGTGATGTCTTAATTTAGCTGCTAGTATATATGTCTGGGCTCTAGTTCCTTCAGGTGAGAAACAGAGTCTTTTCAACTTTGCATCCCAGGCACACAGTGCAGAAGAGATGAGATGAAATGTCCAAACTGAGTATGAGCTTCACGCTGTTTCTCAGAACAGAACAGATATGCAAGAGGAGATCATTTTGGTTGTAGAAAGTGAGCGAGCAAGTATCTAGACCCAGACTTGGGAAGCTGTGTTCTCAGAACCAGTGAGACCAGGGCAGCTATGCTCTGTGTGCCACAGCAGTGCTAGTCAAGAGACATTTCACAGAGGTCCGTCCGACTCCTTGGCCTGGGGTCACAGCAGGTTATAGCGTCTGGAAAGAGGCTAAGTATAGAGCTGAAATTAGCCAAGTTATTAGGTTAAGAGATTATGTAGGTATACCCAGATATACCATATTTGTATTATCTTTTAAACTATTTAACTCTGTATTATTTTAACATATGTATGTGACTTAGCATGCATGCATACATATGTTTTAAAATATCATAAAACATAGGAGAATACTATCTAAATAACTGAATGTATATGTCATGAATTCTAAAGAGATTCCAGGAATTCTTCAAATAGATTAGTGGTGATTTATGAAACTATATAAAGAATATGCTTGCAAAAAATATTTAGTCATAGATGTGACTAGTAATAAATGAACAAAGGTATTCATTTATACAGGGAAGATGGAAAAATACAGAACATTTCTATCTGGTGAAATAAACATACATCTGTATGTACAAACATACGGGGGCAGACAAAGTAGATGGGAAATTATTACATGAAAAGCTCTAAAAGAACAACTCAGGAAAAGAAACAAAGCCCAGAATCTTAAATTCCAGAAATAATTGTGTTTAGTGGTTACTGAACTCTTTCCACAGGAAAAATGTACTAAATTTTACTAGATTTTTACAAGTACAAATTCTCTATAATCACACACACACACGACACTGCTTTTATATGATATAAAATTTAAAAATTGATTGATTTATTTGTTCTTAGGTATTTATTAAGGGTTTACTATGTCCTGGCATTGTGAAAGTATTAACAAAATAAAAGGAAGGAAGAAAATGACATGATTCTAAAAGCACTCTCTAATGTAATAAAGACACTTGACACATCAGAAGAGGCTGTTAATAAGGAAAGCAAATACATTTAAAAGAACTGGTCATTAAGCTTCAGTATCACATCACAGAAAACGTACTTAAAATATATGTCTGGGGACGAAAAGTGATAAACATTAAGAAAAAAGATCTACCTTAAGAATAATAGATATAGAGAAAATAAACAGTAACAGAGGTTGATGAATCAGGGAAACAAATACAATAGAGAATCAGCAAAACTAAAAGCTGCAGAGTCTAAGAAAGCAAACAAATTTCTAACAATCCTAATCAAAAACAAACAAGAAAATGCCCCAAGATAATAGTGAAAATGAAAAAAGACAACAGATAAAGATTTTTTTAAAGACTATAATAAAGATTTTAAAAATAAGAGGAAACATTAAAATTTTTATGCTGATTAATTAAAATAGACTATTTTCTAGAAAATATAACATCAAAAAACTAAAAATAGAACTACAATATGATCCAGCAATTCCACATCTGGGTATATACCCTAAGAAAATGAAAACACTAATCTGAAAAGATACATGCACCGTAATGTTCACAGCTGCATTATTTATAATAGCCAAGACATGGAAACAACCTGAGTCCATCAACAGATGAATGGATAAAGAAGATGTGTGTACACACACACACACACATACCTATAATGGAACACTACTCAACCACATTAAATTATGAAATTTTGCCATTTGTAACAACATGGATGGACCTAAAGAGTATTATGCTTAATGAAATAAGTCATACAGAGAAAGATAAGATACTCTCCTATCACTTGTATGTGGAATCTAAAAAATAAAACAAATGAATAAACATAACAAAATGGAAACAGACTCACAGATATGGAGAACAAACTAGTGGTTACTACTGGGGAGAGGGAAGGGGAGAGAAGAAAGCTGTGGGTATGGAATTAAGAAGTACAAACTCCTACATATAAAATAAATATACTACAAGGACATATTGTTCAGCAAAGGGAATATAGCCAACATTTTATAATAACTTTATGGATGGAGTACAATCTATACAACTACTGAATTACTACATTATGTACCTGGAAGTAATATAATATTAGAAATCAACTATATTTTAATAAAAAACTAATAAGAATAAAAACATGAATGGGACTACAAGCCCAAAATAAATTGAATAAGCAGTTAAAAAACAACTTGCCAAATTTAAAAAGCAAAACAAAATTAAAAACACATAAACCAGTAAACTTCACTAGACCCAGATACGTTTATAAATATATTCTATCAAATAATGAAGACGCTGATAACCCTCATCTTAAATTGTTTCACGGAGTAGAGAAGATTCTCCTCAGTTCATTTTATTAGGCTAGCACAACCTTTATACCAAAAATAGATTAAACAAAACATTGTATTAGCTTAGATGCAAAAATACTAAATAAAATATCAGTTATCCAAAACTTTCAAGGTATTTAAAAAAATGTATCAAGGTCAGGTTCAGAATTAGTTTATTCCAGTGAGGCACTGTTGCTTTAAGATTAGAAAATCTATGAATATAACTCTCTACAATAAACGAAGTTGGGAGAAAAACCAGGCAATGATCATAACATTTGCTAAAATTTAACATTCACTCAAAATAAAATTCTTAGCAAAATGTTTATAAAACATACCTACCAAGCACTGAAAGCAAACATCATAAACCTAATGACTGTATGTATGAAGAAAAACATATATGAAAACATGCAGACACTAATTACTTCCATATGAAACAAAAAACAAGAAGCAAATAATTTATATGTTCATTTTCAAGATTCTATCAGAGGTCTGCTATGTGCTTGGTATTGTGAAAGAATGACCCCCGTCCCTCAACCCTCCAAAACGAAAAGAAAAACGCCATGATAATATATAAAAATCAAACGTAGAAACTTTCCCTTAAAATTAGGAAGTAATGCAAGAAGGCATGCTATCATCATTTCTACTTAACCTCATATTAGCAGTTCTAGAACACAGCACAAGAGAAAAGAAATTAAATGATAAGAGGCTTGAAAGCGAATAAACAATTTTCATTATTTCCAGATGATATGACTGTCTACAAAGGAAGTCAAAGAGAATTGCTCAACAAAATATTAGAACTAATAAAAATTTGACAAGATTTTCAGATATAAAGTCAACAATAAAAATCAGTTTCAACACTAAACATTAGGAGATCTACAATAAAAATTATAATTTGGGTAATAGTTAGAAGAAAATTATAAGTTTTTAAAATCAAAGACATTAAAGAGGATCTGAGTAAACAGAAAGTTACATGATGGTCATGGATAGAATACTACATTCATGAAATTAATTCACTTTAAATTCTAAGTAAAATTTCTCATATAACATGACAATATTTAATTGCAAAAGCAAAGGACCAAGAATGGCAAAGAAAATTTTCAAGAAGAAAAAGTTGAAGAAATATATACTACCAGATATCACTAATTAAGAGACTGGGATAATGACATAAAAGAAACACATAGAAAAAGCAACAAATAATACAGTACAGAAACAGACATAAAAACATTTGACATACAGTGGAGGAAAGATGAACTACTGAACAAATACACTTAGTTGATTGATTTTCATCTATAAAATGAGGATCTTACTTTATGCTTTGCACAAAATTCAATTTCAAATGAACTAAGACCTATATATGTGCAAAGCAAACTTTAAAACTTTTGGAAAATAATAAAAAAAGATTTTGAATTGACCTCAAAGTAGGTGAGGATTTCTTAAACAAGATGTAAAAAAGCACAAAACCCCAAAACTGATGAATCTGAGTTCACTGAAATAAAAAGCTTTCAAACATTAAAAGACACTATATTCAATATGAAAAAAACTCAGAAACTTGGGTGGAAGTATCTGGAATACATATAACTGACAATAGATAGCAAACTCTCATAAATCATCAAGAAAAAAAGAAAACAACCACATAGCAAATTTTGCAATGGTAGGAGAAACAGCACATAGAATAATAATCATAAATATGATCAAAGCTTAATAAACATACGAAAACATAAACACATGAAAAACACACTCCCTATGTGGTAGACTATATTACAGTGAAGGTACAAATTAACTCAGAAACCTCAGTGGTGTAACAAACAGAGGTTTGTTTTTAAGTCATGACACGGATTCAATGCAAGCAGACAGGCAGCTCCACAGACGCATGTTCCACTGTCTAGTTAATGTACTATGAGAAAGGGCTGAAAAAGCCTTTGAGAGCTGTCACTTCTGCTCACAGCCTATTGCCAAAAGTAGTTGGCTGGCCTCACCTACCTGCAATGGGGCTGGGAAATGGAGAAACACAGGATATTCAGTGAAAAATAAATGTCTCTGTGACGACAAGAGATTAGAGAAATTCAAACTAAGGCAATAAATAGCAAGTTGTTTCCTACACTCATTAGATTGGGGGAAACAACCACAAGAACTCTGATATTACCAAGGATTTGAGAGAACTGAAAAGTGGAAACAGTCACACACAGCTGCTGAACATGTAAACTGGCCCATTTTAAGAGTATTTGTAAGACATGGACAAAGATGTACCTACATATGATCCTATTTCTATACGTGCGAAAGGTGTCATCTTTAAATTACTCACTTAAAATGGATTTGTAAGAGCAAAATACTGGAAGTCATCTAAATATTGGAGACGACCTAAATGTTAGAAAAATCTAGAATACCTGAGTAAACTCTATTATATATTCTTACTGAAAGTGAATACTGATAGGACACAGTGAATAGGAAAAAGAAAACTGCAGAAGGTGAGAGACTGTACATTTTAATATAAAATTGTGAAACCTACAAAATTATGACATCTATTATATATACATACAGGCATTCAGTTAATCTATAATAACATGTATTGAAATTGTAAACAATTTCAAAACATGGAGGAGAGATGGTATGTTACGGTATATTAATCATAAAACAATTTGTATCTTTTAATTCTATTATAGGTCATAAAACCTAAGAAAATAAAAGTGTCTTAAAAATTACTCTTTGATTAACACTTATCAAGTAAGGCTTCTTATATTAATGATAATTAAAAGCAGTTTCAAAATTTCAAAATAGCTGAATATGGTATGACAACATATGACATGTTATGATTATTAGATAATATATATATATATATTTGGTATAGTGTCTGGCACTTGATTCAGTATTAGCAATCATCACTATTCCTGCTACTACCACTATTATTTTTATTAAATAAGCACACAAACTAAGCTGATGCATGGAAACACATACTGAAATAATGTTCAGTGGAAAAGCAAAATACTAATTAGAATGTTTTATAAATTAAAGCAGCCACAAAATACATTCACTTTAAATACTTTAAAATAACTTTGAATCTTGGTAAAATTAAATGGTTATTAAATGACTTAATTTGTCAATTTAATTATACTGTCACTAAAATTTGTCAACATTCTACATGAGTCTAAGTTTCTAGTTTACTTTGCTAATAGGCATAGGCATTTTAAAAATCATTTAAGAAACTAAAAATGTGACAACTGGTTTCATTTTGAATAAAATCTCCTTCATAAATGATGCATGATCCCTGAAATCATTAACCTCTGAAAATAAAAATAATTTCACAGTTGCTTCTACTACAAAACTGTTTGTTTATTTTTATCACACGTTTTATAGTTAATATGACTTGGTTTACTAAAAGAAACATCTATAAAAGCACTAGGAGAATTCAGTGACTAAAACTACTATGTGCTCGTAATTTTAATTTTACCAACTGAGCTATCAGGGAATCAGAAACAGATTATCTTGTATTTTATACCTTCACCCAGCACTGAATTAACTGGACAGTCCTTCTGATACAATGGCCTGAACTTTTTTTTTTAACCAAGGTCAACAAGAACATAGCAAGTTCAATGGGAAGTCCAGGTCATACACCAAGGGGAGAGAGAAGAAAGACAGGTTTTTCCCCCTCAGTTCCTGGATCCCCTTCAGGGTTTATACTGTGACCGATGAATATGAGCTATGAGGCTTATTTAAAGCTGCTGGCATTTGTGTTAGGCAGAAGATATTGTCTCTTCTCCTCAAATCATAATCATACTAGGTTATAAGAAACTATGTCTATGTTTTACATCTCTTTAAAAATCTGTTTGATGTTCCCTTCTATATCGTCTATTCCAGTTACTTGTTTGCATATGTAGTCTCTCCAGTATGGGGCATGAAATGGTTATATGGGCATGTCCTTGAACTAACAGGGCTGGTGATCATTGCTCATCCAGAAAGTATCATGGCACTGTGTAACGAAGGTATCATTTATTTTTTCCAGCAGACTCAGGTCAAGAAGGTTTTCCTATGTAAGGGAGAGAAATACAATCCTCCCCATTGCCTAAGAGCAGAAACAACAGTTAGCAGAGGGAATACAGATGGGGACAGATGGCTTAGACTAGAGAGACATCTCCAGAGCCAATGGGACACACGCCATTTCTGGATTACCATTTTACATCTCTAGCCATATAGGGATCAGAAATACTTAGCTGTCCAAGGCACATACAGCTGTAACTAGAGATGTCTAAGAAAGACCACTACGGAGGCCAAATGAAGTAACACTAGTACCAAGAATACACATCATTCTCACAGTTCCCTAAGTCATTCTAGAAAGGACACACCATCCACATTTTGTTTTTTATATCAACTATATTTTGAAGGTGTTTTCAGCTTCAGCTTTCAAAGATCAACTGCTGGAAAAAAGATCTTTAATACAATCTGGGTGAAAGAGTTAGTGCCTTATAATCTTGTGTAGCTCACATGCTCTGCCTCATTTCTGGGGACTTGAAACTACAAGGATTTTAATCACCTCTAAAGTAAGCAAAGCTAAGCAAAGATTAGCATGCTTATGTAAATTTAAACTTGCTCATGTAAGACCACGTAAAAGCTAAAGTCACAAACTGCACATTAACCAATGAAGCAATTTCTCTATTTAATAAGCTTGGTCATGAACAATACAGTGAGACTCACAGAGGGTAATCAATGCACATTAATTACTAATTCTCTATATGCCTGAAATATTCCAAATTGGATTAATTTCATAAAAATAAAAGAATCCCTTCAAACAATTTTTATGACAGGTTTCAAGATTATCTTACATTTAGAAAGTGATTCATCTAAGGTCTCTTCACCTAAAAGCAGGTATACCAATAAAAATGAAGTTAACGAGCAAATGTTACCTAAAAATGTTTCTCAAATCCTGTATTTTTCAATGCATTTGTTTTGGTGAGCATATCTTTGACACTGAATTTTTAACAGTAAACAAGATTTCTTCTAGAGAACTGAAGTTATGTAAGTTTGTACAGAAAATATTTTAGTGACAAAGATAAAAAGAATAGTCTGATCTGGAAACAAAAGCATAGTAGTTACAATAGTTGCCCAGACAAGGTGGAAAAAGTTTCATAAAAAAGATTTTTAAAAATTAAAAAAAAAACCCTGTAGCCTCTTATTGTAAGATACTAAGTAATGACTCACACTTAACTTGATTTGCCTTTAAAAATAAAGCCAAAATTATTTTAATAATAATGTGCAATTAAAACTAAAGACAAGAATCCTTTAAAGATTTTCCCACAATGGGCTCAAGAAAATTTGGAGAAAATTCTGTCTTAAAATTGAAGAAAGACAAAAAGTAGCTCTATAAATATCACAGGACTTCCATGGTGGTCCAGTGGTTAAAAATTCTCCTGCCAGTGCAGGGGACACAGGTTTGATCCTTAGTCTTGGAAGATTCCACATGCCTCAGGGTAACTAAGCCCGTGTACCACAGCTGCTAAACCTGCACACAGTTACTGAAGCCCATGTGTTCTAGAGCCTGGGCACTGAAATGAGAAGCCACTGCAGTGAGAAGCCTGTGGACCACAACTAGAGAGTAGCCTCCGCTCACCACAACTAGAGAAAGCCTGTGCATGGCAAAGAAGGTTCAAAATAGTCAAAAATAAATAAATAAAATTTAAAAATATAAAGTTGCCAGTTAGGAATATTATATACACCTAGTATATAGGAGAGTGAGTGAGTGAAGTTGCTCAGTCGTGTCTGACTCTTTGTGACCCCGTGGACTGTAGCCTACCAGGCTGCTCTGTCCATGGGATTCTCCAGGCAAGAATACTGGAGTGGGTTGCCATTTCTCCAGGGGATCTTCTGGACCCAAGAAGATCCCCTTCTCTAGGGGATCTTCCCGACCCAGGGATCCAACCAAGGTCTCCCGCCTTGCAGGCAGACGCTTTACCCTCTGAGCCACCAGGGAAGCCCAGTGTATTGGAGAAGTTCTACTTAAAAGATTTAAGATTTGGAAAGGGGCTCTAAATTAATGCAATCACTCTTCTGGGTGTATCAAATAAATTCTCATGACATATTTTCAGTTAACTGAATTTTTCTTCTCAGTAGCAAAACTAATATGTGCATTTTGAAATTGTCTTAATAAGAAAAACAAAATTTTACACATTATACCCTTTATTCTGTTATATGTATGATAGTTCATATCGAAAAGTCTTGAAACAATATGCTGGAGAGGGTGTGGAGAAAATGGAACCCTCCTACACTGTGGGTGGGAATGTAAACTGGTACAGACATTATAGAGAACAGTATGGAGGTTCCTCAAAAAACTAAAAACAGAGCTATCATATGATTCAGCAATCCCATTCCTGGGCGTATGTCTGGAGAAAATCATAATTCAAAAAGATACATGCACCCCAATTTACAACAGCCAAGACACAGAGGCAACCTAAATGTCCATTGACAGGGGGATGAAGAAAGAAGATGTGGTGTGTGTATGTATACACACACACATGCAGCGGAATATCAGTCTTAAAAAAGAATGAAATATGGCCATCTGCAGCACATGGATGGATTTGGAGCTTACAATACTAAGTCAAGTAAGTCATACAAGAGAAAGGCAAATAATATATGATATCACTTACGTGTGGTATCTAAAAAATGAGACAAATGAATTTATTTACAAAACACAGACTCACAGACTTAGCAAACAAACTTATGGCTACCAAAGGGGAAAGGTGGGGGTAAGGGATAAATATGGAGGTTGGGGTTAACATACACACACTATTAAATATACAATAGATAATCAACAAGGAGCTACTTCATAGTACAGGGAAATCTACTCAGTACTCTAATAATCTATATGGGAAAAGAATCTGAAAAGTAATAATGTATGTATTGGTACAACTGAATCAATTTGCTGCACATTTGAAACTAACACAACTTGTAAATCAACTATATGTCAATGTAAAATACAAAAAAATAGCAGGTAATACAAAAATAAAAATACCATTGTTAAATAATAAGTGTGTTGAGCATTTTTAGATGACTATAATCCTGGATTAAACACAGTAAACATAACATATAAAGTATATGTTCTATTTAAGACCACTAGGTCCAAAGAAGGTGGGGCAGTGGTGCTGAGAGAAATGCAAGCAACAGAACATGGAAACACAAGAAGATAAAGAGTCTTCCTAAACATTTCTGCCTAAAGAGCAGAGATAGCCTACCTTGGTTTTTGGAGATGGCTTTTGTGTGTCTCTTTTGAAATCTTTTGTTAGAAGGATGTTCTTACAATTGGCCTCCTATAAAAGAAGTACGAAAGAAACATTAGAGACTGAAGAACACTACCCTCATCAGAAATTACAATATAGTGAAAATCATTTCTGGATTGAGTTGTTCACACCAGAAGCTAGTGATACTGTAGTGAGAAGCCAAAACATTTCTTTTCTTCATCACATACAACAGTGAAGTAACATAAGACAGTGACAGAATCAGTATGGCACCTATAGGACATATATATTCTAAGATGATAAATCCTGTCACTCACATATTCACAGACAGCTCACCTCTCCTTTGGAGAACTAAAGAGTAATTTTCCAAGACATCAACTCCAAACTTTGGGTTTCCAACTTTCTCCAAGTATTTCACAAATATTTTATCATAAAACAAATTCCTTCATATTGTTTAGCAAACTGCTACTGAATAGTGATAGTATCAATATCCTGAGAAAAAATACTGGAGTATCTGTTTATAAAATAATTAAGTTTCTAAGTCCCTGTTCACGCCAATATAGTACATGCAAAAATAAGAGCAGAGATTACGGGTGGCAGCTTACTTGGGGATGGATAGATTTACTATTTATTTCTACATAAAATAGTGAAAAGAATAATCTTGTTGCTTTAAAGGTTATGCAGCAAGTAAAAGAAATCTGACTTATTCTTAGCATTATTGTCAGCTGTCATCTTCCTGTTACATATTTTTGTTCTATGTTAATCTAGAATTCTATCTCCAGATTAACATAGAACAAAAATATGTAACAGGAAGATGACAGCTGACAATAATGCTAAGAATAAGTCAGATTTCTTTTACTTGCTGCATAACCTTTACCTCTGCATCTCATTTCTTTTCCCATCATGCCTACCATTCAATCACCTATATAATGAGTTTTTTTTCAAGTTCATCTCATGGTTAATTAATCATCATCCTTTTTAAAGATCATCATCTTTTCAACAAAACTAGTCTACATACCTTGTAATGTTACTAAAATTTGCTGGAATTATTTTGTTTCTAAAAAAATAGTATATTATTAGTATAAAACATCCCTAAAGGAAATAATAGTACTACTCACTACTAACAAATAATTACTAAATTATAGGATACATCAGGCATGGTGCTAAAGACTTTGTATATACAATACCATTTTCACCTCAACAGTCTATGAGTTAAGTACTATAATTGCATTGTATTATCATTATTCCCCTTTGAACTATTAACATTACACAATAAAAGTGTACAGAAGTTAAGTAAATTGCCTAATGTTACACAGGATTCAAAGATGGTTTTGAATTACTTTAAAGCCTGAGCTCTTATTATCTATAGATATTACTTATCATCCAATATACTCAACATCTTAAGAGTAGGTTGTAGAACCACAGCATTTCAAAGCCAAGAGAATTTCTAAAGAACCAGTGCTCAAAAAAAAAAAAAAAGAACCAGTGCTCAGCTACCCGCCCCCAATTTTTCAAGTGAGAGATGTGGATCCTGAGGTGATGTGACCAAAATCACACAGAGGGTGGGGCCTGGGCCACAAGTCTGTACATGGCGCCTGTTCTCTGCTTTGTGCTAGGGAGCAGCATTCCCAGACTCAGAGATCAGGGCCCCTCGTGAGCTGGAGTGGGAGGTGTGGGGGGTGTCACTGAAGTGCCGCCAACACACTCGGCTGCCTGTGGCCTCGCGCACAGCCCTATGTATGGATCAAGAGTACATTTCTGAGATTGCCAAATATGTGTACCTTCCAGTCCTACCCATTCCCACCAGTCCCAACACCTGCTGGTGGGAAGCTGTTTACTGGAAATAGTGAATGAACCCATTCCCGTTTCCCGTTTCTGACTCACTGTGAGAGGAATAAACTATATTCAGAATGACATTTAAAAGGTCCAAGTTATTAACTGCATAATCTGTTGTGCAATTTGGCTACACTTGGATAATATAATTAGGTATAATCCTTATACCTCTTTTTAAACTACTAGTACATAAATGTTAGAATGTGATGAGAAGAAAAAAGGCTGATTGGTAAGGGAAGTTAATAGGAATAACTGACCTTTGTTTAAGTCTGTCTGGGTTTATAAATGCCTATAATTCTTTCTTTCTCATGCATAAACTAGAAATGATGGTATTCCCTTTAAAAGTGATGGTATCACCCTTATTTTGCCTCCCTGGCCCTGTGAACTAATAAATAGAAAGTTGAGTGTCAGCTTTCCCCTAAAAGACTCTGAAAGTGCTTTCTGTACACTTTTAACTGAAAATGCCACCTACATAAATTCTTTTATTTTTTGTTTTATGACTTCAAATTCAGACAACAGAGTCATTGTGAAGTTTAGTAGTCACAGCACAAAACGCAGAGTCAAGAGATCTGCCTTCTCATCCTAGTTTTCGAACTAAACATCTCTAGGAAGCCAGGCAAGCATTTTAACCTCTTGGATCTCTCCCTCAGTTCAAAGATCTATAAAACAAAGGGACTGACTAGATTCACTCCAAGAATCCTATCTAGTCTTAAATTTCGAGATTTCATGGTTCTTCCAGGAAACAGTATTTATTGACTAACAGGTAAGCCATGTCCTCCTCAGAGCTGCATTCCCAGAGCATCATCAGAATGCTGCAGAGGTGTGGGCACCCAAGCAGTGGCAGTGAGCTACAGAACACTGGCAACATTCCCTGCAGGGCAGTGTTACTCAGATTTCTAGAGAAAAATTAAGTAATTCAACTAGTAGCTTAAATCAGTAACTGGTAATAACTTAATTTATTGTTTTAAAACAGGTATGTTGTGGAAACTCAGTAATATATTATGAGAAACAGTTTAAAGATTAAGCCTTTTTAAAGTTGTCCTTTTAAAAAGCCACTTATACTTGTAGGCACCTACCTGAGAATTAAAAACATATGTCCACACAAAACTTTTTACAGGAGTTCCCCCAGTAGTATTATTCATAATAGTCCATAAATGTAAATAACCCAAATGTCTATCAACTGATGATCAGATTAAAAAAAGAGCTGTATTCACACAATGGAATATTGTCCAGCTATAAAAAGGAATAAAGTACTAATATCTGCTAATAACATCATGAAAACAATATGCAACTGAAAGAAGCCACACACAAAAGGACAGACATATTGTGTGATTCCACATTTACGAAATGCCCAAAATAGGCAAATAGTAACAGGAGGCAGATTAGCGGTTGTCAGGGTCCCGGCAGAGACAAAAATGTTCTGGAATTGGGTAATTAATGGTAATGGTTGTACAACTTTGTAAACATGTTAAAACTCAATAAACTGTACACTGTAAACAAGTGGTATGGTACATAAACTGTATCTACATTTGAAAAACAAGGCTTTTAAAGCTGATCCCCAATTCTCAGGGCAAAGGGAAGGAACCTCAGGTTTGTGTTTAAAACTCCCCCCTTAGAAGAACTTCTTTGCAGAGGTTTCAAGTGGGAATGTTTTTGTTTGTATAAGTATTAAACTATATGTGGGCATGGAAATTCTCTCAAATATTAACTGAACCCTATTATGTGTGGCATTCCAATGCTGGTCACTGGAGGATGGAATGATAAATTAGACACAAATATGTTACACAGGGTTTATTTATTTTAAACATTTCATCTGCTTGAATGAGACTTCTGACTGAACTGACTGCCCACTCTAATGACTCTGAGCAACAATCAGTCGTTTCAACCTGCTGTGTCACTTTGGTATCATGAAAACACCACTTTAAGACACAATAGGGAAAGAAAAAAACACCTTGTTTGTCATGGCTTTGCTAGCCTTACCACTCACCTACTAATGACATTAACAAATAAAAACACAGTTGCTGTTTCCTCAGCCGAGCCCACTGATCCCAGATATTCACAGTGCGTGCCTGCACTTCATCCGGGTCTCTGTTCAGTTCTTACTAGAGAGGACGCCCTCCCCGAACACCTCATCTATGTCACTACTGCTCTCCCCACCTGATGATGCTCTATTTCTTCACTGCGCTCAGCAATATATGACTTTAATACTGAATGGTTTCAATTCTTCACTATCCATCTCACCCTACTCCATGAGAAGACCTATGTCATATCACTCATGAATACATTCACAGGACCCAGTACAGAGCTTGGCACATAGCAGAAGCTCAACTGTTGTAGTGAATGAGTAAACCAAATCAATGAACAATATCCCCTTCTAATTTATTGCAATCCTTTATGCATTCCTCTTGTTTTTAATTCCCTCCTTAATCAGCTTACACTTCAGGACCTTTCATTCCTTTTCTAATGCCCTTCATTTCCTTCCTCTGGTCTTTAATCACTGCATTTATCTCATAAAAGGAAGAATCCAGTGATATGCCTTCTCTGTGTTGAGAATGGAACAACTGAAAGGCTGGGAAAAAAATTATAGAATTGGTTGACGTCATGTAAACGTATTAACATAAATCTTCACAGCAATCCTGCTATATTTCTTTAGTAAGGTTTCCACTCTTTAAGATGATATTTCATGTCTCTTCCTCTCTTCTCAAACACTTTTCCTTTCATTTTTGATTCACTGGAAAAAGAGAAGCATCAGAGAAACTTCTCATCATCCTCCTCACCCCCCACCACCCATCAAATTTACGAGCCACTCTCCTTCTTCCAGTTACAATAGATGATTCTGGTCCTAATCAACCATTCCCTTAATGCCACCCTCAATCCTATCTCCTCTCATCTTCTCAAGGGCATCACTCTTCCAATTCTACCCTCCCACTTCCTCTCTATTAGACAATTCCCATGATCACAGGCAGGCTCTGTTATTATCCTAAATAATCAAACAAAACTCACTTCCTTAATCTTACTTCTTCCATTAGTGGTGGTCCCAAGTTTTTTTCTTTCCTTTATAACCCATTCCTCCAAAATATCTGTTTTCATGATCTCTACTTCTTTAGCTCTGATGCCCCCAAATCTGTTTTTTTGTTGTTGTTGTCAGTTTTATTTTTTTTTAAATTTTTTAAGTGGTCGCTACTCCACAGAAAGTACTGAAAACTACCCCAAGTTTGGTCTCCATCTTACTCAGGTTCTTAGCAACATGTGACCCAGGTGACTAATTCTAATAGCTGCCACATCATCACTGGTAGGGAAAAAAGTTGCCTAACCCACTGACTAACTTCACATGATCTCTTTGGATTCTGCTTCTCCTCTATACAAGAAAGTTACACATCTACCAGGTATTAGTTTGTTTTGTGTGTGTGTATTAGTCAGTCAGTTGTGTTCAACTCTTTGCAACCCGTGGACTGTAGCCTGCCAGGCTCCTCTGTCCATGGAATTCTCCAGGCAAGAACACTTAAATGGGTTGCCATTTCCTTCTCCAGGTGATCGTCCCAACCCAGGAATCAATCCAGGGTCCCCTGCATTGCAGGCAGATTCTTTACCATCTGAGCCATTCTTCTACTAAACAGAAATTCTATGAAAGCAAATAACTTGTCTTTCTCGTGTGTGTGTGTCAGTTGCGCAGTTGTGTCTGACTCTTTGTGACCCAGGGACTGTAGCCTGCCAAATTCCTCTGTCCATGGAATTCTCTAGGCAAAAATACTGGAGTGGGTTGCCATTCCCTTCTCCAGGGGATCTACCCCTCCCAGGGATCAAACCTGGGTCTCCCGTATTACAGGCAGATTCTTTACTGTCTGAGTCACCTATTAGGGTCTTTCTTACTCATCACTAAAATTACATGCTACTGAAAGTGCCTCATATAGCAGAAGATCAGTAAATATGTGTTGAATAAATGGTTGAATGAAATTAGAGTGATTCAAGGGTTGATGCAGAGAAGTCTTTTCCCAAATGATACAATGATCTCAGAGCACTTAAACTGCTTTTAAATACAACCAATATCTAACTTTGTATCACTATCTTTGACATTTCTACTAAGCTACTTATTTCTAACTGTCTACTTGGCAACTCCACCTTGCTGTCTAATAAGCACCTAAATTTAGTATGTCCAAACCTGAGCTTTTGATTTATCAGCAAAAACATATTATGTCAGTCCTGAGTGTCTTTGCCAGATTAGCAAATGGTACCCTGTGACTTAAGCCAAGGTCTTAGGTATTGACCTTGATGCCTTCTTTTCCCATACCTCCCACCATCAACCCTACCATCAAGTCCAGTCAGCACTCTCCAAAGTAAACTGGGATTAATTCACTTTTATGTACATGGCCACCTCAGTCATAGCCATCATTGTTCACCTAAATTACTTCAATCATCCTGCCTTCTACAAGCTTTGCATACATCAATCAAATGAGGTCACTCCGAAAGCAGTCTTATTACTCCTGGAATAAAATCCAAACTTTTTATCGTTATCTACATAGCCCTGCAAGTTCTAGCCTGTCCATACTTCTCTAACCTCACTCACACCACTTGCCCCTTTCCCTACTATGCCTCAGCCATAGTGACCTTCTTTTTCAACCTTTAAATACTCCAAGACCTTTCATGCCTTCGAGCATTTGCCCCTCATGTTCCCGCTTCCTGGAATGCCTCTCCACCATTTCTTTAGCATGGCTGGTATAATCTCATCCTTCAGCTCCTATGTCATCCCCTCAGAGATGCCTGCTTTAACAACCTCATTTAAAGTGGCGTCCCAGGTTACACTCTTATTGAAAGTGAAAGTTGCCTGGTGGTGTCTGACTCTTTGCGACCCCATGGAACTCTCCAGGCCAGAATACTGAAGTAGGTAGCCTTTCTTTTCTCCAGGGGATCTTCCCAACCCAGGGATCGAACCCAGGTGTTCCTCATTGAGGGCGGATTCTTTACCAGCTGAGCCACAAGGGAAGCCCAAGAATACTGGAGTGGGTAGCCTATCCCTTCTCCAGTGGATCTTCCCAACCCAGGAATCAAACCGGGGTCTCCTACATTACAGGCGGATGGATTTTTTTACCAAGTGAAATATGAGAGAAGCCCCAACACTCTCATTAATCTGCTTTAATTCAATCATGGTGCTTATTCTAATTTGTAATTCACAATTTTACTTTACATTTTATTTATTGTGCATTAATTTCTTGCATGCTAAGTCACTTCAGTTGTGTCCAACTCTTTGCGACCCTATGAACTGTAACCAGCCAGGCTTCTTTGTCCACGAGATTTTCCAGGCAAGAATACTAAAATGGGTTGCCATGCCCTTCTCCAGGGGATTTTCCTGACCCAGGGATTGAACCCATGTCTCTTATGTCTCCTGCACTGGCAAGCGGGTTCTTTACCACCAGCGCCCCTAGGGAAACCAGGTTAATATTAACTTCAGTAGACTTCAAAGTTTCAGGTGGATAGAGGTTTGTTTAGCATATCCCCAGTATTCAGTAGGGCTTCCCTGGTGGCTCATATAGTAAAGAATCTGCCTGAAATGTGGGAGACCTGAGTTCGATCCTTGCGTTGGAATATCCCCTACAAAAGGGCATGGGGTCTTGAGTATTCATTAGTATTTTATAAATATTTTTTGAATGAATAAAGAGAACAATGCTAACTCCTACATTTCCCTTCCCTTTAGTATTAATTTCCAACCATTAAAGATATCTGATGAATCGCCGTGATTTTGAGAATCAGATAATAATACATTTTTTTATTACTTGGATAATATGACGATGAGTGAGGGCAGGTGGCAAATAAGCTACTATTATGACAGGCAATTGTCAGAGCTGCAGATGGTAGGCTGGGGTCAAACCACAAGTGATTTGGTTGAATTTAGTGACTTGGAGATCAGAGGATAGACAGCAATGCTGATATGATTACAAGTGGGCGTAAAAGCCAAAGCCTAAGGCCTCCTACAGGAAAGTGCTACAAAGAACACTGCTACTTTGCACACAACCAGAATGCAATAAATGTCACTGGTAGATTGCAGACCACTCCTTACAATACCATAAATGTCTACTCTTTAATTCATCTTGATCTGCAAAATGAATGTTAATTTGCCTGACTATAACAAATGAACAAGATGTTTTATTAAAACTCAAAAGCAGTATGATGTTATCTTTACATAAATTAATGGAACAAATTGCATTAAAATAGCATTTAACAGATTTTCATCATGTAAATGTTTGGTAAGAAATCTGCAGCTCTTGGGCTTGGCCCAGGGAAATATAAATGGAGGAGATGAGAAGTAATAAAGTTTCAGATATATTTTGAACTCATCACTTTATAAACTGCAACTATAATATTCACAGGTACAACCTTAACTGTCTTTTAAGTCTCTTTAAAATTGCTTTACAGAGAATGGCAGCCAGTCATTTCTAATTAAAGAAAAAGGAATGAGAATGAATATAGCAAGGGATGGTTAAATTAAAGACTGAAACATCACTAAACATTAGAATCTGGACTTCCCTCGTGGCTCACACAGTAAAGAATTTGGCTGCAATGCAGGAGACCTGAGTTCAATCCCTGGATGGGGGATCTCCAGATCCCCTGGAGAATGAAATGGCAACCGACTTCAGTATTCTTGCCTGGAAAATCTCATGGACAGAGGAGCCTGGCGGGATACAGTCCATGGGGTCACAGAGTCAGACACTACTGAGTGCCTAGTGCTTTCTTTCTTCTAAACATTAGAATCAATATTTGTGATTGTATTATTACAATCCATTATAGTTTTCTCTTCCTTTCACTCTGTTACGTCTTATAGATGAGCTTTTTGTAATAATCTCATCAAAACAGCTCTCTTCTAGTTACTCACAACTTGCTTTATTTCTGTCACAGTGCCTTATGGTTTAAGATTGGTTTGTGTGTCCATATATCATGCTGGAGATTTCAGATCCACTCTCAATATCTGTGCATTTCTCTGTTAAGTTAGTCCACCATGTTTTCTTGTTTCACAGTCTTGACTTGAAGAAGCTCTAACTTTTTTACTGATTTACACAGGGATTTGAATCTGTTGTTAAAAGTGATCAAGCAAAGGCCAGACTCAAGCCTTTTTATTTGCTGGTCCCTCTCCCTGGATGCTCTTCTTCCTCACGTCTATACACATGACTCACTCCACCAAATCACGGTGATCTCCACTCACCTCAGAGAGGTCTCCCTCAATTCTCTATAGAAAACAGTGACTTCATCTTCCTTCTCTCCTCTAACACACCATTAATCTCAAGCCCTTATCATGGTTTAATTTTCTTCAGACTATATCATCAAATACCATATTATTTTCATTAACTGTTTACTGTTTGTGTCCCCTTTACTAAAGAGGCAAACTCTATGAGGGTAGAGATTTTTTTTTTAAATTGAACCTACAGCTCTAGTTCACAGAATACTGCCTGTAACATAGTAGGTGTTTAATAAATGGTGTTCAAATTAGACTTAACTGATATTTTCAGGACAATACATTCAAAAGAGGCAGAAGACAGACTTTTTTCAAGTGCACGTGGAATATTATCTAGGATTGATCACATATTAGGGCACAAAACAAGTCTCAACAATTTGAGTATAAAGAAATTATTTCAAGCATCTTTTCTGATCACAATGGCATGAAACTAGAAATTAACCACAGAAAAAGAAATGAGGAAAAATGATTACATAGACACTAAACAGCAAACTACAAAAAAAGAGAAAATACCCAGTGGATCAATGATGACATGAAAGAAGAAATTAAAAAATATCTTGAGGCAAAGGACAATGAAAACATAACCATAAAAAAACCTATGGGATGCAGCATAAGAAATTCTTAGAGGGAAGTTCATAGCAATACAGGCCTTCAAGAAACAAGAAAAATCTCAAATAAACAACTAATCCAACAAAATCCACCACCTAAAACAATTAGAAAAATAAAAACAAAGAAAACGTAAAGAAGGGAGGAAATAATAAAATCAAGAGGGAATAAATGTTAATAGAATAGAGATTAAATGAATAGAAAAATCAAAAATCAATAAAACCAAGAGTTGGTTCTCTGAAACAGCAAACAAAATTGACAAACCTCTGGCCAGGCTCATCAAGAAGAAAAGAGCAAAGGCCCAAATGAATAAAATGAGAAATGAAAAGAGGAGAAATCACAACTGCTACTGCAGAAATACAACCAACCAATGAATCCCCCCCACCCCAAACATAACAGAATACTATCAACAATTATATGCCAAAAAATTATACAACCTAGAAAAAATGGACAAGTTTCTAGAAATATACCAAAACGGAATAGAGATAGAAAACCTGAACAGACCAATCATTGGTAGTGAAATAGAATGTGTAATTTAAAAACTCCCTACAAAAAAATGTCCAGGATCACATGGCTTTGCAGGCAAATTTGACCAAACACACAAAGAAAAACCTGATCCTTCTCAAACTTTTCCAAAATATTTAAGGGGAAGGAATACTTCCACAGACATTCTATGAAGACATCATCACCTTGATGCCAAAACCAGACAAAGATACCACCAAAAAAGAAAATTAAAGGCCAATCTCTTTGATGAATATATATGAAAAAATTTTCAAAAAATATTAGCAAATGGAATCTAACAACACATAAAAAGATCATACACAGGACTCTTAACTGGATTCATCCCAGAGTCACAAGGATCATTCAACATACATAAATCCATCAATGTGATACACTCCATCAACAACAAAAAAAAAACAAAAACCATACGATCATCTCAATAGATGCAGAAAAAAATTTGATAAAATTCAATATTCATTCATGATGAAAATCCTTAGGAGTTGGTATAGAGGGAATATACCTCAACAAAATAAAAGCTATTTAAGACAAATTCATGGTTCATATACAACTTAAAGGTGAAAAGCTGAAAGCCTTCCCACTATAATTTGGAATAAGACAAGGATGTTCACTCTCTTAAATTCTATTCAACATAGTGCTGGAAGCCCTAGCCATAGCAATCAAACAAGAAGAAATAAAAGGTATTAGAATTGGTAGGGAAGAGATAAAACTGTCATGATATGCAGATGATATAATACTACATATATATAGCATAAAGACTCCATGCAAAACCAATTAGAACTGATAAAGAATTTAGCAAGGTAGCAGGTACAAGATTAACAAAGAAATTAGCTGCATTTATTTACACTAACAGTGAAATATCAGAAAAGGAACATAAATAAACATCAATTTTAATTGCATCAAAAATTATTTTAATTTTGCATCAAAACTTTTTTGAATTAGAAATTCTTTCAATATTGTATCAAAAAATTCTTAGGAATAAATCTCATCAAAAAGGAAAAAGACTTATATGCTGAGATCTACAAAACAGCAATAAAGGAAATCGAAAACAATTCAAACAAATGGAAAGATGTCCCATGGACTTGGACTGAAAGAATTAAAACTGTTTAAATGGCCATTCTACCCAAAGTAATGTGCAGATTAAATGTGATCCCTATTAAATTATCCATGATATTTTTCACAGAATTAGAAGAAATAATCTTAAAATTTATATGGCATCATCAAATCCTCAGAATTGCCAAAGCAATCCTGAGGAAAAATGACAAAGTCAGAGGCATAATGCTCCCAGACTTCAGGTAATACTAGAAAACTACAGTAATCAAATCAGCATGGTCTTGGCACAAAGACAGACATATGGATCAACAGAACAGAACTGAGCCCAGAAGGAAACCCACACATCTCTGGTCAACTGAAATTTGACAAAGGAGACAATAATAGACAATGGGAAAAAGACAGTCTCTTCAACAAGTGGTGTTGGGAAAGTTAGTCACATGCAAATTAATGAAGTTAGAACACACCCTTACAGAATACATAAAAATCAATTCAAAATGGCTTAAAGACATAAATATAAGGCATGACACCATAAAACTCCCCAAAGAGAGCACAGGCAAAACATTATTGGACATAAACTGCACCAGTATTTTCTATGGTCAGTATTCCAAGCCAACAGAAATAAAAGCAAAAATAAGTGAGACCTAATCAAATTTTTTGGAGAAGGCGATGGCACACCATTCCAGTACTCGTCTGGAAAATCCCATGGACAGAGGAGCCTCATAGGCTGCAGTCCATGGGGTCGCATTGGAGAAGGAAATGGCAACCCACTCCATTGTTCTTGCCTGGAGAATCCCAGGGACAGAGGAGCCTGGTGGGCTGCCATCTATGGGGTCGCACAGAGTCGGACACGACTGAAGTGACTTAGTAGCAGCAGCAATCAAATTTTTAAGCTTGCATAGCAAAAGAAACCATAAACCTACAGACTGGGAGTAGATATTTGCAACTAATGTGACTGGCAAGTGGTTAATTTTCAAAATATGCAAACAGCTCATACAACTCTGTGTTGTGCTCCTGCTCAGTCATTTCATGCCCAACTCTCTGCCACCCTATGGACTATAGTCCATTGGCTTCCTCTGTCCATGGGATTTTCCTGGCAAGTATACTGGCGTGGGTTGCCATGCCCTCCTCCAGGGAATCTTCCCAACCCAGAGACTGAACTTGCATCTCCTTCTTCTCTTGCATTGCAGGCATATTCTTTACTGCTGAGTCACTGGGGAAGACCAACAGAACAAAAAAACAAACAACTCAATCAAAAAAATTGGCAGAAGACCTAAATAGACATGTCTCCAAAGAAGAAATACAGATGACCAATAGGTACATGAAAAGATGCTCAATATTGCTAATTATTAGAGAAATGCAAATGAAACTACTATGAGGTAGAATCTCACACTGGTCAGAATGTCCATCATTAAAAAGTCTACAAATAACAAATGCTGGATGGGGTGTGGAGAAAAGGGAACCCTACTACACTGTTGGGGGAATGTGGGAATGTGTGTTGGTGCAGCTATTATGGAAAACGGTTTGGAGGTTCCTCAAAAAACTAAAATAGAGTTGCCATTGATTCCAGCAATCCCACTCCTGGGCATATATCCAAATAAAACTGTAATTCAAAAAGATACATACAACTCTATGTCCAATGTACCACTACTTGTAATAGCTAAAACATGGAAACAACCTAAATGTCCACTGACATATGAATGGATAAAGAAGATGTAGTGCATATTTATATGTACAACGGAATATTTGTTGGTGTTTAGTTACTAAGTCAAGTCCAACTCTTTGCAACCCCATGAACTATAGCCCACAAGGCTCCTCTGTCCATGGGATTTCCCAGGCAAGAATACTGGAATGGGTTGCCATTTCCTTCTCCAGGGGATGCTCCTGATCCAGAGAATGAACCCACGTCTCCTGCATTGGCAGGCAGATTCTTTACCAATGAGCCACCAGGAAAGCCCAGTGGACTATTACTCAGCTATAGAAATATGAGATAATGTCATTAGCAGCAGTGTGGATGGACCTAGAGATTACCATACTAGGCAAAATAAGTCAGTAAGAGAAAAATACCACGATATCACTCACATATAAAATCTAAAATATGGCACAAATGAACTTATCTATGAAATAGAAACAGACTCCCAGATAAAGAGAATAGACTTGCAGTTGCTAAGGGGGAAGGAGTGTAGGGTGTTTATCCATATAAGATGGATAAACAACAAGTTCGTATTGCATAGCACAGGGAACCATATTCAATAATTTGTGATATTGCATAAAGGAAAAGAATGTAAATCATTTTGCTGTATAGCAGAAATTAAAGTAGCGTTGTGTATCAATCATACTTCAATAAAATTTAAAAAAGAAATCAATAGTTGTTTAGTGACCAAATAGACTGATTGGCTAATAAACACATGAAAAGATGCTCAACATCACTCATTATCAGAGAAATGCAAATCAAAACCACAATGAGGTACCACTTTACACCAGTCAGAATGGCTGCCATCCAAAAGTCTACAAGCAATAAATGCTGGAGAGGATGTGGAGAAAAGAGAACCCTCTTACACTGTTGGTGGGAATGCAAACTAGTACAGCCACTATGGAGAACAGTGTGGAGATTCCTTAAAAAACTGCAAATAGAACTGCCATATGACCCAGCAATCCCACTGCTGGGCATACACACCGAGGAAACCAGAACTGAAAAAGACACGTGTACCCCAATGTTCATCGCCGCATTGTTTACCATAGCCAGGACATGGAAGCAACCTAGATGTCCATCAGCAGACTAATGGATAAGGAAGCTGTGGTACATATACACAGTGGAATATTACTCAGCATTAAAAAAAAATTCATTTGAAGCAGTTCTACTCAGGTGGACGGAACTGGAGCCTATTATCCAGAGTGAAGTAAGCCAGAAGGAAAAACAAAAATACAGTATACTAATGCATATATATGGAATTTAGAAAAATGGTAACGAGAACCCTGCATGCGAGATAGCAAAAGGGATGCAGATGTATAGAACAGACTCGTGGACTCTGTGGAAGAGGGCAAGGGTGGGATGATAAGGGAGAATGGCATTGAAACATGTTAATTATCATATGTGAAATCAATCGCCAGCCCAGGGTTGATGCTCAGGGCTGGTGCACCGAGATGTCCCAGGGGAAGGGAATCGGGAGGGAGGAGTGAGGGGGCTTCTGGAGGGGGAACATATGTATACCCATCGTGGATTCATGTCAATGTATGGCAAATCCAACACAATAAAGTAAAGAAAATTAAAAAAAAAACCTTTCTAAATCTCTTCTCCTTCAGTTTACCTTCACACTAACGTCAAATTAATTTTTCTAATATGACTCTGAGTCACTGCTTTCCTAAAAAGTCTTAATTGCCTCCAATGACAGATTAAATTTTCACTTATCCTGCCATCCAAACCCCTTCAACCCATCTTCCTGTCATACTTACTTCCCATGCATAGTCTAACCTGGATCACTTGATGCCTGTGCTAGTTACTTACCTGTCTCATTTCCCACCCTGGACTCTAAAAATATAACAGGTGTTTCAATCTTTTCTGTCTCAATAGCACCAGGGTAGACAACTGATGTTTTGGCATGCCCAGTATCCATTCTCCTTTCTTTAGGGAAAGAGTTTCAGGAAACTATCCTTTTCCTATTGGCCTCCATGTTCCAATCAAAGTGTCTCTCTGACCAACAAATGGGCATGTCTTTCAAGATTTTTCCAACTATCAATGAGATATTCATTTCTTGTCATACCAGGAATGCAAAGACTCAAGAACTGAGAACAGCTGAAGCTAATTTATCCCAGTGGCAGCTCTGTGAACAGACTGTCCTGCTCTTACACTGCAGGGTGCCTAGATTAATGTTCTATGGGAAGTCTAGTCTTCTCTGCTTACTTTATTTTCCAGCTTTAATGAGGCATAATTGACAAATGAAAATTGCATATATTTAAAGGTAGGCAATTTAATGTCCTGAAATACATATTCATTGTGAAATGAGCATTAAATCAAGCTAATTAACATATCCATTCCTCACATAATTACTTTTTCCTTTTTTGTGTGTGTGATAACAACACTTCAGATGTATACTCCTAGAAAATTTCAAGTATACAATATATATTTTAAACTATAGTTGTACTGCTGTACATTAGCTTTCCAGAATTTATTTTACAAAATTGAAACTTTGCACCCCTTGAATAACATCTCTCCATTCCCTCTGTTGCCAGTTTCTGCCAACCACTGATCTACTCTCTGCATTCATGAGTTCACCTTTTTCAGATCCCATGTATAAATGAGATTATACAATATTCGTCTATGCTCCATTTATCTGAGTTTTGATTTGCATTTCTCTGATGATTAGTGATGCTGACCACCTTCTCATGTACCTGGTTTTGGGTTGCTGGAAGGTATTTAATTACTGATTCAATCTATTTATTTATGTGTCTGTTCTGGTTTTCTATTGCTTCTTGATTCAGTTTTGGTAGGCTGTATGTTTCTAGGAATTTATTCTTCCAGCTTATCCAATTTTTTGACACACAGGTGGTCATAGTAATCCTTTATGATCAATTTATTTTTAAGGTATCCACTGTAATGTCTCATCTTTACTTCTCCTATTGAGTTTTCTTTTTTCTTAGTAAATCTGGTTAAGGTCCTGTTGATTTTAAAAATTTCTCAGCTGATTTATGCTGATGTTTGGTAGAAACCAACACAATACTATAAAGCAATTATCCTTCAATTAAAAATAAGTCAAATTTTTAAGAAAGAAAAAAATCTCAAAAAACTTTCAGTGATTAAAAAAAATTTTCTTTCTGTTTTGTGCTTGATTTATTTCTTAATCTTTATTACTTCTTTTCCTTCTGTTAACTTTGGGCTTAATGTGTTCTTTTCTCTTGTTCCTTGGGTTGCAAAGTTAGGTTGTTTGAGAAATTCTTATTTCTTTTGTAATGCAGGCATTTATCACTATAAACTTTTCTTTTAATATTGGTTTTGTAGTATCCCGTAAGTCTTGGTATGCTGTGTTTTTTTGGTTTCCCTTGAGATGCCTTCCAAACTCCTTTTCTATTTTCTTTTTGGCTCAGTGGATCTTCAAGAATAAGTTGTTTAGTTTACACATACTTGTTTCCATGCATTTGTGAATTTTCCCATTTCTTACTGCTACTGATTAATAGTTTCATTCAACTGAGGTCAAAAAAGATATGTGAGATAGTTTCAATCTTGAATTGTTAAGACTGCTTTGTGACCTAAGATGTGATCTATTCTGGGGAATGTTGTGTGTGCAGTTAAGAATGTGTACTCTTTTGTTGTTGGGTTCAAAGTCCTGAATAAGCCTATTTGGCCCATTTGGTATATAGTGTTCTTCCAGGTAGCTGTTTATTAACTTTCGTTTTGGCTGTTCTATCCACTACTGAAAACTACTGTGCTGTTGCCACTTTTCCCCTTTACAGGTGTAAATATTTGCTTGATATATTTAAGTTCGCTGATGTTGGGTACATATATAACTGTTAAACCTTCCCATTGGATTGACCATTTTATCATTATAATATAATGTTCTTTGTCTTAGAGATAATTTTTGACTTAAAGTTTACTTTTTTTTTTCCTGTTATAAGCACAGCCATACTTGCTTTCTTGGACCATCTTTCTTGTCACCATTTTAATGGACTATATTTTTCTACTCCTTCACTTTCTGCCTCTGTGTGTCCTTATATCTAATGTGAATCCTTTGTAGACAGCATATAGCTGGATTTTGTTTTTTAACCTATTTGCCACACTATGCCTTTTTAATTGGAGAGTTCAATTCATTTATATTTAAAGTATTGATAGGTGAAGACTTAACATTGCCATTTTTTTTCATTGTTTTGTTTGTTTTGCATTTTTTGTTCCCACCTTCCTCTCTTGCTCTTTTTGTTATTTGATAATTTTTGGAAGTGAATTGCTTTGGATCTCTTATCTTTTATATATTGATTATAAGTTTTTTTCTTTGTGGTTACCTTGAGCATAAAATATTTTGTAGTTATAATCACAAAAGAAGTTGGTAACAACTTCCATCACAAACAATAACTACACTTTTTTTTTATTTTTAACCAACCCAAACACTGGGTGTTTCTGTAGTCAGAATTTACTTCTTTTAAAATTGTGTATCCATTAACAATTTATTTTTTACTTTTATATTAGGAGTAATATAAGTAATTTACATATTACTGTTACAAGTATAACATTATTCTGTGTTTGTGTCTATTTTTCCTTTACTAGTAAGATCTATGCATTCCTACATTTCTGCCTTGTAGTTTACTGTATTTTTTATTTTGATTTGAAGAACTCCCTTAAGCATTTTTTTTTGCAAAGCAGGGGTAGTGGTGACAAACTCCCTTTGTTTTTGTCTTCTTGCCTACTTTTGTTTGTCTCTCAGTTTATTTTTCTCTCCTTTTTTCTTAAAAAAATAATTTTTTCAGCTAAAATGTTCTTGATTCATAGATTTTTTTTTTTCTTTGGCACTTTGAAATATGTCATTCCACTCTCTCCAGGCCTACAAGGCTTCTGTTGAGAAATCCACTCAGTCTTACTGAGAGATGGGAGTGTGGGACTTACATATGGTAAGCTATTTTCCTCTTCCTACTTTCAAAAATTTTGTCTTTGTCTTCAACTTTTGACAATTTGATTATGTGTCTTGGTGTGTGTTCTTTGGTTTGCTCGTATTTGAGACCATTCATAAATCTGAATGTCCATTTCCCTCATTAGATTTGGGGAGTTTTCAGTCATTACTTTCTTAAAAAAAATATGCTTTCTGCCCCTTTCTCTTTCTTCTCTGAGGACTCCCATAATGCAAATATGGTTCAGTTGATGTCATAAAATTCTATAGATTTTCATTATTTTTTCTCTTTTGATTGGATCATTTCAAATAACCTATGTATGAGTTAGATGATTCTTTCTTCCACTTGAGTCTGCAGTTGCTCTCTATTGCATTTTTTAAAAATTTCATTTCTTGTATCCCTCAGCTCCAGAATTTCAATGTCTTTTATTTTATAACTTCTATCTCTGATGAATTTCTCATTTTGTTCATGTACTGTTTTCCAGATTATATTGTCTATCTGTGACTTTCCTGAAATAAATTTGAGTCAGCTTTTATTTATACTTAGATGGTACAATTCAATGGATATTGCTGATTAAATAAAAGGGACTAGAATAAGTGCTCTGGAAGACATAGGAATATATGAGTTACTCCACAACTTTTAGAGAAAACACAATGTACAGATAAATATGAACTATTTTCTTAAGCTACAATGCAATATAAGAGAAAAAACTAACTACTCCAGGCAGAATATAAGATGTGTTCTCACAGAAGGAGAGCGAGAGTACCCTAAGACAACAGAGGAGATGAGGATTAAATGTACCTGGAGAATGAGAGAGGGTTTCCTAGAAGCAGGAGAATTTGAGATGCCTTAGTTGGACCTCCACTCACCCAAGCAAAAGTAGACTCTGCAAGAAGTACTGAGAGCAGCTGGTTGATGTAGGTAGTCCAGCAGGGTAATAGGACAATGATTGAGGGAGAACAGAGTCAACAAGGGGGGGGGTGCAATTATTAAGCTACTAGAGCTTTTTCAGTGGTTCTGTAGCTGCAACCTGGGGAGAAGCTGTAGAACACTCTAGAAAATACTCATCCCAGAATTATTCCAACCAAGGAGTAAATAGTTGGGAATTTATACCCCCATATTTCTCAGTCATTGGTTAAGGGTTGCTCCTAGAGCGATATTACTTTCTAAGCACTTCTGGTCCACAGAAGAATTTTCTATCCCTAGGAGACCAACTGAAGAAAATGAGAAATTCAGTTCTAAAGCAAATACAAGTAATCTTTGAAAATCTTCAAATACTCTCTTGCTATTTATTGAGTGCCTCTATTTGCCAAATACATACAATATAGTGATTTAAAGTAGGCAACTTCTGAGGTGTCAGTGCCAAGGTATTGCTGTCTCACTGTAAGTAGCTTAAAGATTGCCCAGTATAATAATGTTTTCATAAGCAAAAGCAACTCAGTCTATCTTCTGTTAAACATTCCTCATAATAGGAAAGAAGGAATTTAACACCTGGCACATATATATCTAATCTATTCCAATGATTCCTGAGCAGACATGACCTTCTAATGTTTCTCTGTAAGAGTTCTATAAAACAAAACGTCTGGGGAGAAGAAACTCATAGTAATCTAAACTGTAAATATGTGACTGTGATCTAAAAACTGTAGCCATAAAAGTATGCCAAGCTAAATAATAACTCTCAAAACTACTTTTATTACTTGATGCTTTATGCGTACTGATAATCTAATCAGTTTCCACTCCTGGAAAGTGACCATTTGAGTCATGCAAGCAAACAACATTCTGTCATGCTCTATTATCTCTGCTTTTATTAACCATCAGTGAATACTTTTTAACCTTCAAACTTGGAGCCAATCTGAAAAGCATAGCTCACGATCCAAAAAAAAGGTTTGATTTGATGAAATGAGCAAATGAATTTAGCGCTACCTCTGAGTTTCTTGCTGCTCACAATGATAACCTACTGATTTTGGTAGGTTATCTTTATTATGTAAGTCCACTTACACAAAGAGACAACATAGCTAAACACAAAATATCAAATAACAATGTAAAAGCCAAAACTTTTTTTTTCCTATTATGACTTGACTGCTACCCATTTGGAGTATTCTTGAAGAGCTATAGAAAAGGCTAGGAGTAGTAAAAACATGTAGAACTGGAGTCAGAAGAATAGAAATCAAGTTCTCCCCTGACAAAAAATTGCTGTAATAGGTATAGAATGAATAATGTATAAATGTTCATGGTATTGATATTTCAATTAAAAACTGTAATTTTGATTATTTCTATATTTTGCTTATGATCAGTACTTTGAATTAAAAATCTAGCTGTTATTTACTGCTACTCACCTTGAAGAATTTACTCTTTAGACTTCCTCATCTGCAAAACAGGATTAAGATCACTTACTTTTCAGGATTACTTTGAGAAGTAAATGAGATCATATGTACAGAAGAACTCAGCACAGTGTCTGCCGTGAAGTCCCCCTTCTTTTCATCCCTCTGTTCCTGCACTGATTTTATTTGTGTGTTGTGGACTGTAAATTCCCTTAGGGACAGAGATATATCTTATTTATTTTCTGAAGAGGCCCAGCACATAGTCTTGATCTTTACACAGAGTAGGCATTAAATTTTTTTAAAAAGTGAACAAACATGTATTGAAGCTAATTTTAGATTATAACTCTAAATGAAAAATGGAGACATGCAATGTTTTTGAGCATGGAAAAGACATGAGAAATAGTCTAGGAAGTTTATGTGATGTTTATTTGACAAATATGAGAATTTATATGAGAAAAATGATTCTATAGGAATAAACTTTGTAATCAAACTACCGAAACATATATTGATAAGTGAGCAAGTCCCTTGAACTAATCATCTTGGAAGGCTGTTCTAAGATTTTCCTTTTGCTCATGACATTTTAAATAACTGCTTTGAGAGTTTACATATGAAACACAAGGGAAAATGAACATAATATTTTACAGCCAGATTTCAGTTTTAAAACCAAAAGAAGTTATTTAATCACTACTCCCAAATTTAGTTATCTGCTGTGGCTCAAAAGGACTACTGACTGTCATTTATAAGCAGATAAACATCAAAGTACAAAGATTTCTCAGTCTAATAATACAAAGAAAAACATGACACATGAATAGCACGTATTTGAAGACAATTTTAAAATAAATTCCCGAAGATATACTGAGTAATAGCAAAACTGTCTAGTAAAGACAGTTTCACAATATGTTTATTTGGAATAGAGTGAGATTCATCTAACTACTTTTAGAGAGATATTTAGTAACACTTTAATCACATTATTTTGTGACTGTATATACATATATATATATGAGGCTCTACATTAACTCTGTTAAATATATATACTTATATATGCACAAAATATACAAATAATATGGCTATACTAACTAGACCAAAGTTACAGCTTTCCTGTCCACTTCAGTATCAGCCACCCTTGTGGGTAAATACAATGAAAAACTATCAGCGTCATCATCCCTACCATCTCTTTCCCAATGGTCTCTTTCCTCCATGTCAGTCACTCATTCTCATAAACACAACTTAAACCTTATCATCCCTCCAGATCACTCCACCTCCAAAATGACTAATGCAAACATCCCACTCAGTTCACAATCCCCTAATCTTTTAGCTTGCTTGCTTATCTACTCTCATCTTAAACATTCTTCAGCCTAATTGGAGTCTCCAGGGCCTCCTATGGTATCGCTCTTTTATATCCTAACTTACCTTTCAGCTCCTCTCCCCACCTTCACTGCTACTACCCAGGTCTAGGCTACCATAGTTAGTTAACGTGTCTACTGTGATAAACTCCCAATGGATCTCCCTGCTTCTGCCTGTCCTCAACAGTCTATTGAGTCTATGCTTGGCCGAGCAGTTAGAGTAATCCCAGGAATAGGTAAGTCCTGTTGGGAACTCTACTGCTCAGTACTATCTAATAAAACACTGTTAGAATAAAGATCAAGTACCTGTAAAAGCATACATGATCTGGTCCCTTGTTGCCTATGTGACCTCATTTCTTTTCACTTTCCCCTTGCTAACTGTAATCCAACAAGAGCCTTCTCAATTCTACTTGGCATGTAGTACAGGCACACTGTACTGTTCTTGCACGTGTACTCCTCTCTCAAGGGTCTTCATGGTTTACTCCCTCAGCTCCTTCAAGTTTCTGCCCAAACGTCCCTTGTCAATGTAACATTTTGACCATCCTGTTTCAGAGAGAAAATGACATTCCCCTACCTCACCAGCACTACCCCCTTTCCTTGCTTTTTTCCTACAGACATATTACCATCTTACAAACTACATTCCCTTAATTTTTTGTATTGCCTGTTGTTTACTGTATTCTCATAAAAATATAAGAATCATAAGGGCAGAGACTTTTGTCTCTCACTCACTGATGGAGTCCCTATTCCTAGAACAATGCTTTGCACATGGTAGGCACCTGATGATTATTTAATGAATGCTGCTTAGACTTCATGGACCATTATTTCAACCATCCTTTTTGCCACCAAATTTTGCATATATAAATGTCTAGGTGATTAAGTAAAGTTTTGAAGACAATAAAGGAAAAGTTTCATTCAAGTTGGGATTTAAATCATCTTATAGAGAACTCCAAAATTATTCTGAAGCTAGAGAAATTAAACTATGGATTGAACCTGAGTCTTCTGCACTGGCAGGTGGGTTCTTTACCACTGAGCCACCAGATAAGCCCTTATAAACTATGGCTATTAGATGCCTACCTGAAAGATGTGATTCTCTTAACCCAGTTATTCATAAAAACAGCTTTGACCTTCCAGTTCAGCCGCTCGGTTGTCTCTGATCTTTGCGACCCCACAGACTGCAACACGCCAGGCTTCCCTGTCCATTGCTAACTCCCGGAGCCTACTCAAACTCATGTCCATTGAGTCAGTAATGCTATTCAACCATCTCAACCTCTGTTGTCCCCATCTCCTCCCGCCTTCAATCTCTCCCAGCATTAAGGTATTTTCCAATGAGGCAGTTCTTCACATCAGGTGGCCAAAGTATTAGAGTTTCAACTTCAACATCAGTTCTTCCATTGAACACCCAGGACTGATCTCCTCTAGGATGGACTGATTGGATCTCATTGCAGTCCAAGGGACTCTCAAGAGTCTTCTCCAACACCACAGTTCAAAAGCATCAATTCTTCGGCGCTCAGCTTTCTTCACGTCCAAGTCTCACATCCATACATGACTACTGGAAAAACCATAGCCTTGACTAGACAGACCTTTGTTGGCAAAGTAATGTCTCTGCTTTTTAATATGCTGTGTAGGTTGGTCATAACTTTTCTCCCAAAGAGCAAGCTTTTTTTAATTTCATGGCTGCAGTCACCATCTGCAGTGATGTTTGGAGCTCAAAAAGATAGTCTGTCACTGTTTCCACTGTTTCTCCATGTATTTGCCATGAAGTGATAGGACCAGATGACATGATCTTAGTTTCCTGAATGTTGAGTTTTAAGCCAACTTTTTCACCCTCTCCTTTCACTTTCATCAAGAGGCTCTTTAAAGGGTGGTGTCATCTGCATATCTGAGGTTATTGATATTTCTCCTGGCAATCTTGATTCCAGCTTGTACTTTATCCAGCCCAGCATTTCTCATGATGTACTCTGTATATAAGTTAAATAAGCAGGGTGACAATATACAGCTTTGACATACTCCTTTTCCTATCTGGAACCAGTCTGCTGTTCCATGTCCAGTTCTAACTGTTGCTTCCTGATCTTCATACAGATTTCTCAAGAGGCAGGTCAGGTGGTCTGGTATTCCCATTTCTTTAAGAATTTTCCAGTTTGTTGTGGTCCACACAGTCAAAGGCTTGGGCATTTATTGACTAATAAAGCAGACAAAAAAAAGGCACTTCCATTTAGGCTCTTCTTTAGAAACTACAATAAAAATAATGAAAGAAAGAAAGCTCCACCTTGAGTAAGCAACGGCCATAACTATAGGTAGCTGATCATGAATACTACTTATCAAATTCAACAAAATGTGGACCTAAAGGCCAAAAGCCAACATATACACTTTCAGACCTCTAGTGGACTACAGATTCTTCCAAATATCACAGTCCTAAGAGGTCTATCCAAAATTCCTTTGACTGAAGTAACTAGATCTGGTGGACATGGCCAAACCATTAAAAGAAAAACAAATCTAGAAAAACCCTGAAGGGCCCGAGGCTCACTTTCAGATAATGGCAGGGAAAAGGGAGTTGAAGGAGGAAGCATGCAGGTAAACCTTTGTCCTCATCTTTGCTTTGACTTCCTAGTAGAGGAAGCCTGTCTGGAAGTGAGGCTGGTGAAAGTGTTGTAGAAGCCATGATCAGTTTTGTAGGTTTGACCAGAGTCAGCTGAGCAAAAATAGGTATTAGGTGACTGCAATGACAGTCTGTTACAAAAATGCTTTACAGAGTCGCGTCAACTTCCTACTCGGGTCAAAGGGATAAAGTAAAAATCTAAAGTACAGCTGAGATCAAATCCATCCTGTTCTTAAAATCTTTCACCATTCTCCAACTCTTACACGTTTTAACTACTTAGCTGAACTCTATCCTAATTTAACACTAGTCTCTAGCTTTCTCCTGCTATTTCCTATGGTCCAGCCTAAAATGTCCAGTCACCACAACATGTAACTTCAAATCCTTAAAGCATACTCTTCTACCTAGAAGGGTTTCTGTTCCCAACCTTGCTTCCTCCCCCTACTAACTTGTTGAAATTCCTTGTCATTTTGCACAGAGCCACTTAACCCCATCATCCAAAAAACTTCCACTTAAAATAGTTTTATAGTTTATGAAATAATTCATTTGTAAAAAGCATATCTGGAAATATACCTTAAACACTAAGATTACTCACCTAGACCAGACATCCTGGAATGTAAAATCAAATGGGCCTTAGGAAGCATCATGATGAACAAAGCTAATGGAAGTGATGGAATTGCAGTTGAGCTATTTCAAATCCTGAAAGATGATGCTGTGAAAGTGCTGCATTCAATATGCCAGCAAATTTGGAAAACTCAGAAGTGGCCATGGAACTGGAAAAGGTCAGTTTTCATTCCAATGCCAAAGAAAGATAATGCCAAAGAATGCTCAAACTACCACACAATTGCACTCATCTTACATGCTAGCAAAGTAATGCTCAAAATTCTCCAAGCCAGGCTTCAACTTTACGTGAACTGTGAACTTCCAGATGTTCAAGATGGTTTTAGAAAAGGCAGAGGAACCAGAGATCAAATTGCCAACATCTGCTGGATCATCAAAAAAGCAAGAGAGTTCCAGAAAAACATCTATTTCTGCTTTATTGACTATGCCAAACCCTTTGACTGTGTGGATCACAATAAACTGTGGAACATCCTGAAAGAGGTAGGAATACCAGACCACCTGGCCTGCTTCTTGAGAAATTTGTATGCAGGTCAGGAAGCAACAGTTAGAACTGGACATGGAACAACAGACTGGTTCCAAATAGGAAAAGGAGTATGTCAAAGCTGCATATTGTCACTCTGCTTATTAACTTACATGCAGAGTACATCATGAGAAACACTGGGCTGGATGAAGCACAAGCTGGAAGCAAGATTGCTGGGAGAAATATCAATAACCTCAGATATGCAGATGACACCACCCTTATGGCAGAAAGTGAAGAAGAACTAAAGAGTCTCTTGATGAAAGTGAAAGAGGAGAGTGAAAAAAAAGAAGCTCAACATTCAGAAAACTAAGATTATGTCATCTGGTCCCATCACTTCATGGCAAATAGATGGAGAAATAGTGGAAACAGTGAGAGATTTTATTTTCGGGGCCTCCAAAATCACTGCAGATGGTGACTGCAGCCATGAAATTAAAAGATGCTTACTCCTTGGAAGGAAAGATAACCAACCTAGACAGCATATTAAAAAGCAGAGACATTACTTTGCCAACAAAGATCCATCTTGTCAAAGCTACGGTGTTTCCAGTAGTCATGTATGGATGTGAGAGTTGGACGGTGAAGAAAGCTGAGCGCCGAAGAACTGATGCTTTTGAACTGTGGTGTTGGAGAAGACTCTTGAGAGTCCTTTGGACTGCAAGGAGATCCAACCAGTCCATCCTAAAGGAGGTCAGTCCCGGGTGTTCACCAGAAGGATTGATGTTGAAGCTGAAACTCCAATACTTTGGCCACCCGATGTGAAGAACTGACTCATTTGAAAAGACTTTGATGCTGGCAAAGACTGAGGGCAGGAGGAGAAGGGGACGACGGAGGATGAAATGATTGAATAGCATCACCGACTCCATGGACATGAGTTTGGGTAAACTCCGGGCATTAGCAATGGACAGGGAGGCCTGGCATGTTGCAGTCCATGGGGTTGCAAAGAGTCGGACATAAATGATTGACTGAACTGAACTGTCCACTGAGGATGCAAGCAGATTCTTGCTTCCCAAAGACTAATTTAACTATACAGAGAATGCTAGAAATACTGAAGAGCAAGAAATGTTTAGAAGTAGCAAGTACTCTGTCATGAGTAACACATCTGATTGGCAACTTTATTTTTCTGCTTTTGGCTGTTTTCCTTCTATGATCAAGCCTGATTCCTTTAATTTAAAGGGCAGTAAGGTGATGTGACTCTAATAATTATTTGAAAGCTAAAATTTATTAAAACCTTGCCATCATTATCTAATTTAATCATAGCAACAGCTAAATTAGTTACAGATATTTTTCATATTTTACAGATGAGGAAACCAATGCTGAAGGAGAGATTAAATAATTTTCCCAGTCACACCAACTGTAAGTTCTAAGTCAATGTGGTTTCAGAACTACAATTCTTACTTACCTCTGTATCCTAAACTTATCAATATATTTACTGAAGTATCTCTGCAAAGTATACCAAAGTATACCATTTCAAAATAAGCCAATGGCTTCATCTGTAATACTTCACCCTGTCTGTAATAATCACCCAAGCCACTGTGTCTCTGATTCCAGCCAAAAATAAAAAAGGGCAATACTTTTTATTCCTGTAATACCTAACTGACCTTGAAAATACTTTCACAAGCATTAATGGTTTAAATTATGCAGCAAATCTGCAAGACTTTCACTATTTTATATAGAGGAAAGAGGTACAGAGATACTATAAATCACCCAGTCACACTGCTAAGTAGCCAGGATACAGATATAAACTTTCTCAACCTAATATCAGTGCTCCTTCCAGAATAGCTAAAGACTTTACAAGTATCTGAGATCTCTTCTTAGATATGGAAGTAATGAACTATTCAGTGAACTATCATGTTGCCCAGTTTCTTTCAGATTTGAAGACATTCACTGTTATTACTTTCATATTATGTAGAAATTATGATCATAGACATTATTTTCAGTAATATAATGAGCCCAGTCACTGATCAAGGAATTTTCAAAGTCAGGCACTGTGCTTATCAGTTTCACAAGCCCAAGGCCTGAAATGACATGATTTCTACACTTTCATCTACCAATGACTGTTGGCACATCAAATGTATGGGTGAGAGTGGTGGGAAAACAGTGGGGAGAAGTAGGGTGGTTTCAAATCAAGGAAAGCTTTTTTTGTTATACTAAGATTGAGAAGTATAGTAGAGGGATAGGTGAAGAGGATTTACTGAAGAATTTTGATATGGGAAGCATTATGGCCATATTTGCATGACATGAAGTGCCTTGGCAGCAGAAGAGGGAAGACTGTGTCAAGGGGCAGAGTAGAGTCAGGAAAACCAGCAAGAAGGCTATTTATTGCAGCAGACTCCTGAGCATCAATCAGTTCCCAAATCTGGCTGAGTATTAAAATTGTCAAGGAAGCCTTTTAAAATACACATTTTGGAGGCCAGCCATGAGTTTTGACTCAATCTGGGTCAACCAGGTGAATGTGCTAATGGGCCAGGTGTAGAATTCTCCTGGCTGGATGAGAGACAATAAGGAAGCACCAGTGAGGGTGGGAGAGATTTATGAGATACTTAAGCAACAGAATAAACACGTTTTAGTGACTGATGCACATCAACCTGGAGTGATTATGTGGATGGATGGGCCATTCATTACGTCCATCAAATGGAGCATTCAGACCTTCAAAGGCAAGGAAAATGATGAGACAATCCATGGGGCATGCAAGTACAGGTGAGCATTAGGTAGGTAGATACAGGTGTATGGTGTGCCAGGGAGTGCTCTAGATTGAAGAGCTAAGAATGAACTTAGGAAAGAATGTTTAATTCTGACTAAGAGAAGGAAGAATTCTCAAAGGAGATGGAAGAGAGGTCAGAGAAGTAGGAAGAAGACAACTAAAATTCAAAATTCACTCAAGAATTTAATAGGGAAAGTTTGGCTTGAGGACAAAATATAAAGGGTCTAAATTCTATGTAAAGAAATCTTGATGGTCTATTGCCAGCAAAAGCAGGGGAGGGCAAAACAATAATGGCAAAGGGTTTATTTACTTAAGTCAAGACTATGATATAATCAGATTTGTTTTGAGGGAACATCATTCTATCACTGGTAGAAAGGAGATGGGGACAGGGTGAGTCTAGAAGTGGCAGAACAGTCTGGAATTGTGTGGCAGTAACAAAGGGCTTTTCTGGTGGCTCAGACAGTAAAGAGCCTGCCTGCAGTGCGGGAGACCTGGGTTCAATCCTTGGGCCAGGAAGATCCCCTGGAGGAGGAATTGGCAACCCACTCCAGTATTCTTGCCTGGAGAATCCCACGAACGGAGGAGCCTGGTGGGCTACAGTCCATGGATCGCAAAGAGTTGGACACAACTGAGCAACTAACCAAAAAACCAAAAGAAAAGGGCCTAATCTAAAACAGTGGTAGGGGGTGGACACAAGTCACCCATCTCAAGGGAAATGTCTAAGGCAGAATGTTAGTCCCTGTGGAAATGGTAAAGGAAAAGGAAGTAAGGGCAAACTAAGGTTTCTAGCTCAGCAGGCTATTGGCTGAGAAACTAAGGCTGGAGAGGGCAGAATGTAGACAGTTTTAGACGTGATGTTGTGGGTGTGAGAAATTTCAGGCACCATATGGCGTTTTATGGGTGGTGAGAAATATGGCTCTATTGTTCTTCTGATGGGTTGGGGCTAGTTATGATTTCAAAGTCAGCAGTAGGACGATAAGTAAAGTAAACGATAGTCACCAAGGCAAATACATATTTAGTAAGGATAAATGGTGGCCAGTGGTGATTGTCAGGACAGTGTGAATGCAGGATTCAAAATAAAATTAATACTTCAGATACCACCTGACTTATACCACGCTCAAAGAGACCTACATTCTTTCTTCTAAGTACTATTGGTACACACAGTAAATCAGTCTGTGGGTGTTTGTTTCTTAAATTTTGGCAATCATGTCCTACTTACATCTCACACTGTGTTAGACGTTAGGTAAAATTCATGTATGTTTTTCAACTGAACTATTAATAACAAATTTTGGTCTCCTTTTGGCTATGAAACTAAGCATAGGACTTTCCAACTGTACTGGTTACATGAGACATGATGCTTTTATTGCAAGAGACAGACAACTAAACTAAAAGTAGTTCATCTTATATGGGCATTTACTTCCCTCGTGTAACTGAAAGTTCAGAGGTATGTGTATTGAAGGTTGGCTCAGCAGGTGAGCAATGATGAGGAACTGAGGCTTTTTTCTCTTTTAGCTGCTAACCTCAGTGAATCAGCAACACAGTCATCAGGGGCAAAAAGTGGTGGCAGCGGCACCCTGCATTCTGCCTTCCTATGAGAACATCTGAAAGCAGGAAAACTCCACCCAGAGGCAACCATAACTCTGATCTCTGAAATCATTCTCTTTTCTGTAATCAGGGATGAAAATATTTCTTAGAAGCCATCTGCCCCCAGCACACTTTCCCTTTCATCTCTTTAGCCTGAACTGTGTCACAGTCAACACAATTTAGTCAATCACTGACTAAAGAGGATAGTAGTATGGACCATTTATGATTTGTCCAACTGTTGGGGCTGAGGGAAGGGCCTGTCTGACCTCAGGACACTGCTGCAGCCTCAAATAAAGCAGGTGATTTTTTTTCTTGTTAAGCAAGGAAGAACAGGGGAAGGGCTGTACACACACACACACACACACACACACACACACACACGTTCTTGGTCTACACATCCAGCCATCCAGTGTCTGACCTATTCTTCCAGCTTTATTTCACTCTCAAAAGGGCTAAGTATGTGCTTGTTCAATCCAATAATTAAAATACTGAGAATGACACAAACAATTATAGAGACCACCCCTGAACAAAACAGCAATCTACATTCCAACACTCAGAAAAAGTTCTTCATCCAGGTCCAAATGAATCCAAATTTATATTTGTCTGGGCCCCGATTTTCATTTAGCCCACAAGGGACATGAGATCATCATCTAACACTTTGTGTCCTACCCTGGGGCACACAGAGGTGTGTCAGTGGGTACGTTCAGTACTTTTCCTTTTTTCTCTGTCAAAGTACTTTTCATGAGCCTCAATTTATTCTCAGCTCAGATGTTTCAGGTCTCATTCACTTCAGCGTATTTACCACTTGTTCTGTGCCCATTTCCTCTTTTTGCTACATCCCTCTAAAGACTGAGCTCATGTGAATGAAACCTTGTTTTTCTTTGTTGCTTTTCCATTTTCTAGTATGCTAATGATATCATTCTGAACCTCCCAATCCCTTTTTAATCTGGCATCTTTTTGGCTAATTCCCAATGTTTCTATGAATTTAGGAATTTTAGAAAAATCTGCTTTTTAAACAATGTCCAGGTATACATATCTAACCATAGTTAGCGTATTCTTTATTGTTGTGGCTCTTAAAACGGCCCTGGTTCATCCCATTAAACTAGTTTCCATAACTTCCACTACATCTTTCTTGGCTATAATTAAGTCCAGATAACCATACTCCCTTGTTGCTTTATTTACACAATGTGAGAGATAAGACTATTAGCAAGATCAGCAAAAAAACGCATTAAATATTCTGCTTTAACAGAATGATGCTTCAACACATAGACATGGAGCTTCCAATGATGACACTTATCTGCTTCTAGGCCAGATGTGAAACTTGCATTGGGAGAGGAGCAGTCATATTCATCCACCTGAGACATCCGTACTTGGCTCACTCAGTATTATTAGTTTATCTTTCTTATAAGCTCATATTCAAATCTAGCAGCTCAAGGATTTCCAAACAGGGTACTCTTCCAAAGATCTCAACAGGTATTATTTTATTTACACAACATTTAAGCTCCTGTTGGCATATTCTAGTGATTATTGGTATCTCAGCAAGTTTGTCTTGCCTACGAAATCATACGAACCTATTTTCATTCTATTTTAGGTGTACTATATTATCTTATCAGCCATAGTTAAAACCTGTGTGTGTTAAAAAGTGTTTATCAGAGATACAGCTGAAACAAAGTCAATCATTTTTTAATATTTTAAAAAGAGACCCTCTAGAAAGCATTATTGGAATTAGAGAAACATATTTAAGATATATTTTTTTCTATTTAAAATTATTTTTCATAGCAAAATTGATACAAGTCTTTATTTTTTTTTTTAAATATTCTCTTGCGAATCCCTGGTATGTTCTCAGCTACCAGGTTACTTTCCTCTTAGACTACACCTGATATTCTCCAGAGCAGTTCCTCCCTTCCCACAAACTTCAGTTTAAAGTTCTCTTTATCAGGTTGGCAAGATTCCCATCAAACGCATTCCTCTCATATGTACTCCATTTCTTACAGGGAGTCTGTTGCATTCATACATAACTCCTCATTGAGAAAAGCTCACTTTGGCCTTCTTTTAGCTGTTTTGGTTGAGTGCCCCATGATACCCCTTGTTTTTTCACTGCTTCTTCAAAGTCATGCCCCAGCTGGAAGAAGAGATGAAAATACCCCTTCAGGGCCCAAACCGAGCACCTCTAGTTTTACCACTGAAGGCCATATGAATCAACAAGAATACAGTGTGGTTTGTAATGTGCTAAGTCTCAGGACACCTCCTGAGAAACCTCTCCTATCAGTTCCGTCAAGATGTACCTCAATATGAATGAGAAAGAAACAAGATGGCCTCCCTCTAGCCCCTCCCTAAAGCACTTGGCTTGGATGATTAGCCTCTGACTCTCAACAGTAAATCTGTAGAGACTTACATGATGCATTTACCTAACGTGAAAAAGATATGTTATAAATTATCAGCCAACATATAAAAAGATTTAGAGAGTATTGTCAAGATTCCTTTATCAGTTTTAAAACTACTGTCAGTACTGGTGATGGTTACCAAGGACCATATACATGGGACTTTCAGTCTGAAGTTGAACTTGGAAGTGCGCCAGGCACAAGAGAGACAAAAAGACAGAATAATACTGTCTTCAGGAATCTGCAGCTTACTCAGTAAGCTAACACTGGTGGACACAGACTTAAGCACGTATCCCTGCTGTAACACCAGGCTTCCATAAAAATGTGGTGCACACAAGTGACCACAGCACTGGGCTCACGTAAGTGCTTTGGAGATGATTTTACAGCAGTAAGGAAACGTCAATCCACAATTATTCTTCAGTCTTGGAAGAATATGTATCAGTTTAACAACACAAAGAACAGATTTCATAAAAAGGACTCAACAAACATAGGAATAATCATCTGAAGGTATATTCACAAGGAATTTTTTATGACAGAATGAATAAATATCTTCCATTCAAAATTAGCAATACTAAAAATTAAATATCAAAGTTAACTTACTTTTACTATGATAAGCCTTGCCAGATTTTCACACCTCTGGTTATCATTTTCCATATATTCTACTTCAAACAGGGTATTATAATTTTCTAGTATTTTAGCCATTATCTTGTTGCAGAGATCTTGTTCTTTCACACCTTCAAGCCCAGGTGGCACACTAGAAACAAGGGGAAAAAATTGAGAGCAATTACTCTGTAACAGCACAATGCCAGCACAGCTGACTCATGCTTATACCTTTACATTTCCTGAATGATTGGTCAGCTTTCTTAAAAGGACACGTGGGATTTTTCAGTAAGCTCTATGGTGACACACAGGTATTGTTGGGACAACTGGCAAGTTCCCAAGATCTGAATTAATAGCTTGTGCTAAATAATAAAAGTACACGCTGTTCAGGAAGAAGGTATAGGTTAACATGGGTACAATCAATAATGCTTTGTATATATTAGAAATTGTTACACATAAAGTAACATTTATTTTTTTAAAAAAAGCAAAGCCTAGAAAGAATTAAGTATTACGACAAAAAGAATGAGTGTTTCATCACGTTAGAAACAGTTACACAAATAATAGCAATATGTTCTTTATTTAAGGATTTCTTAGATAATTCACAAAAGGCACAAAACTTAAAGGAAAGGATAAGATACTTCTGGGAAAAATACTGATAGTCGTTGAAGATTATGCACACAGAAGATGTATTATTACTATATGCTCTTCTTTGGGGTATGTTAAATTTTTCCATCATTTTTAAAAAAAGTATACAAATCTGAATATGTGTGTAGATATATATATATATATATATATATATATATATATAGAGAGAGAGAGAGAGAGAGAGAGAGAGAGGGAGGAAAGACAAGCTATAGATTGAAAGAAATATCTCTTTAGTAATATGGGTAACGGGTATAGGATTTAGTAATTACACTATCTAAAGAATTCTTACTAATCAATAAGAAAATGAATAATTATTTTTAAAAAAGAGAGAGAAAAAACAAACGAAAAACTCATCTAGAAGAAAACATATGGACAGTCAAGAATTGTAAGATACTTAATCTGATTGAGTAACCAGTGAAATCCATCAAAAAGCAACAAAGATGTATCAGTTAATATCCATCTGTATTAATTTCCTACAGCTGCCGCAACAAAGCTATGACCAATCGGGTGGCTTGAAACAGAAATTTATACTGTCACAGTTCTGGAGGCCAGAAGAGTAACATCAGTATTACTGGAAAGAAATCATACACTCCACAGAGTCTCAAGGGAGAGAATATGGCTGGCAGCATTACTTCACTGTGGCCACATCACTTTAATCTTCAATCAAGGTCAACATCTCCAAATTTCTCTTTATTCCACCTGCACATGACCTTCTCCACTGTGTACATGTCCAATCTCCTTCTGGCCCTTCTTATAAGAATACATATTGCATTTGGGCTGGGGCTAAGACACTTCAGTCATGTCTGACTCTTACTGCTCACTCAAATAATCCAGGAGAATCTCTATCTGAAGATCTCTGAGGTGACAGGAAGTAAAGAATCTGCCTGCCAATGCAGAAGATGCAGGAGATTCTGGTTTGATCCCTGGGTCAGGAAGATTCCCTGGAGGAGGGCATGGCAACCCACTCCAGTATTCTTGCCTGGGAAATTCCATGAACAGAGGAGCCTGGTGGGCTACAGTCTAGAATCAGACATGACTGACTGAGCACATGCTATGAAGGTCTCTATCTTAATTATAACTGCAAATTCCCTCTTTTACCCCCAGTAAAGTAACATTCAGTTTCCAAGTCCAAGGCTTCTAAACTTGCTCTTTTAGGGGGATGTTGTTCAGCCTCCTATACCACCTTGGGGTACATACCCTAAGGTGACTCCCACTGAGTCACACTCTTGTACTCCCCTCAAGCGTAGGCAATACCTGTGATTTGCCTCTGATCTAGAGAATATGGCAAATGTCATATGATGTCACTCCCCATGATTACATTGTTTAAGATTCAATCTTAGCAGACTGGAGTGAGGATTCTTTTCTGCTCTTGAAGAAATAAGCTGCACATCCAGAGAGGGCCTGTGAGGGTGCCACACACCAGGGGACTAATGTGGACCTGAGGCCTCTAGCTCACAGCCAGTACGAAGCTGGGGTCCTTGTACAGCGGCAAGAAAATGAGTCTGCGAACAACTCTCATGAGCTTGAAAGCAAGTAATTTCCTAAACTCAGTGAAAAGTGAAGTCACTCAGTTGTATCCGACTCTTTGTGACCCCAGGGACTGTAGCCTGTGAGGATCCTCCGTCCATGGGATTTTCCAGGCAAGAATACTAGAATGAGTTGCCATTTCCTTCTCCAGGGGATCCTCCTGATCCAGGCATCGAACCTGGGTCTCCCGCATTGTAGACAGACGCTTTACCATCTGAGCCACCAGGGAAGCTACCTAAATTCAAGTCTCCTTATAAAAATGCAGCCCAGCTGTTACCTTGATTTCAGCCTTGTGAGACCAAAAGCAGAGGACCCATCTAGGTTGTACCAGGACACCTGAGCCATGGAAAGCATGAGATAGCAAATTTTTGTTGTTCTGAAGCACCACATTTGTGGTGATACGTTGTACAACAATTGAAAATTAATACAAAATTTGACACCTGGAAGTGGGTTGCTGCTATTATAAACATCTAAAATGTGGAATGTCTTTGGAACTGGACAGTGAGAGGAGACTATCTGGCATATGCCAGAATTTGACTAGCATAACAGAGAAAGCCTAAATGCCTTCAACAGAATTTTCATTGAAATCTGGACTTTACAGACACTGCTGGTGAGAGTTCAGAAGTGCTTAGCCAGACAGTAATAAGGAAGGGGTGAGGTCAAATAGTAGGCAATGAAAGGAGCTACAACACACACTAGACAAATTTAGGTTGAGAACTGGAGCAGGGATTTTAGAACCCATTTGTGTTCTGTTTACTGAAGACTGGGTGAAAGATGAACTATGGCCTCCTCGGGCTTCATTTGGAAACAAAGGCTAGGTCTCAGTAAATAACGATTTTCAAGTAGAACAAAGAAGGCAGGAACAAATGACTATTATTAAGGAGGAGAAGTAACCACAGGAAAGATAATAAATTAGTCATAAAGACTACCATTTCTATTCCAAAGGTACAGATCAGCCTGAAGCACATTCTTGAGCTGTTTTGTAGGATCCAAATCCCCTCGAGCACTGAGCCACCAGATTAACTGGAGCCTAAGGAATGCCGTTGGTGACCTCTGCTGACCCTCACTCAACTAGACACCTCAATTTTGTCAACCTAGAGTGACTTGGGCCTCATTTTAATGTTAAGATCTCTACCCCAAGGGCTGGGATTGCTACCATTTTTGAACGTGTGACTGCGTTTGAGCAAGCTGTCGCATTGTGCAAGCCCATCTAGACCTGCACCTATAAACAGAAGGTTACACTCATCCTGTCATGATAATGTACGCCTTCACAGCTGGAAACGTCACTCATCTTCCTATTTTGGGAGACAGTGTTTTGTGAGCCATCTCCCTGTCTCTTAACTTGTCACAAATAATAAATACTTCTGTTTTAATCAAAAGTACTCGGTGTATTCATTGCCTAACCACTTCAAGGGATGATGGACTGATCCAGTGTAACATGCTATTCATGTCAATGTATGGCAAAACCAACACGATAATGTAAAGAAAAAAATAAAAAATAATAATAAACAAGAATCACAACAACAAAAAAAGAGTCCTTTTAAAATTAAAAAAAAAAAAAAAGAAACACTCTATTGGAAACTGGAAGAAGGTAGATCCTCACCTTGCTGGCAGAAAACAAAGTGCAATTAACTGTATTCTGCAGTTATGTGGGAAGCACATTTTTTAAGCAACAAGGTTGTATATACAGTGCAAGCAATTTCCAAGCAATGTAAAAGTGGCAACTGATTTTTCTTTGTCACTTATGATAAAATCAGAGGTGGGGGGAAGAGGGGGTGAGGGGAGAGGAGGGAAACTGAGGTGAAAACTGCTAAGTAAAAAGAAAATAAGTGAAATGACGTGAAGCGAAAGTTGCTAAGTCGTGTCCAACTGTTTGTGACCTCATGGACTATATAGTCCATGGAACTCCCCAGGCCAGACTACTGGAGTGAGTAGCCTTTCCCTTCTCCAGGGGATCTTCCCAACCCAGGGATTGAACCCAGGTCTCCTGCATTGCAGATGGATCCTTTAGCAGCTGAGTCACAAGGGAAACCCAAAAAGAAAATAAGGCTTGATTTAAAAATCAACTCTACAGATGGCAAAGAAAGTGAAAGTGTTAGTTGCTCAGTCATGTCCAATTCTTTGTGACTCCATGGCCAGTAGCCTATTAGGCTCCTCTGTCCGTGGAATTAATTCTTCAGGCAAGAATATTGAGGTGGGTTGCCATTCCCTTCTCGAGGGTATCTTCCCAACCCAGGGCTCAAACCTGAGTTTCCTGCATTGCAGGTAGACTCTTGACCATCTGAGCCACCAGGGAAGCCACACAGATGGCAAAAGACACTGAATTAAGAGATTCACTGTCAGGAAAATAAGCTCGATGGAAAAGGCTGAGTGTGTGATGATGAGAACCTTGGCTAAAACCTCAGAAACATGAAAAGTTCAGATTATTCCTTTAGACAAAGGTGAGTAAGAGTGCGTCTCACCCATCCTTTCAGTTAAACCAGAAGGCCTCCAGGAATTTAAAGGCATTGCCTGTCAAGTCATTTTAGCATGAGCCTTAAATAGAGAAAGGGTTATCTTGGAAAGATCTGAAGATACGTCTTTTTTCTAGTGGAGTGAATCCCAATAACTTTCACAGAAGACTTGTAAGTTTTTGAGAAATCTATTTCAGCAAAAAAACTGCCAACTTGGAATGAAAGGGACAAAACAGGTGTAAAATGAAAAGAGGCCATTAGATTACCAAAATTCAATTGGTAGGAAGCAGGCTGATAAGTTACTCAGCTACAAATATGTGCTGCCTTTCATTAAAAATGAATGATGTCTCAGAAGACAGAACCAAGAACCAAGAGAGTGAAGCTGAAAACCATGCAGAAGTATCCCCAGGCTTTGAAACTTAGTCACTAGATTCCCAATACTGACTGGTCTGGATATCAGAAATGTCATTAGCCAGTGACTTTTTAAGTTTTTAATCTTGAATTTTATCCTATTTGAAACAGAACATCTATTGTTATTCTCCTGTGTTTGTTCCATCATCATATGTTAAGCAGGTTAGGGCAAATAACCTGTCTTCAGTTTCATCCTCTCAGGATGCCTTTCTCAACCAGAAAGTCACAGCCAGTTTTGAGATGTGCTAGTGGACAATCCAGTACTCTTGCCTGGAAAATCCCATGGATGGAGGAGCCTGGTAGGCTGCAGTGCATGGGGTCGTTAAGAGTCAGACATGACTGAGTGACTTCACTTTCACTTTTCACTTTCATGCATTGGAAAAGGAACTGGCAACCCACTCCAGTGTTCTTGCCTGGAAAATCCCAGGGACGGGGAGCCTGGTGGGCTGCCGTCTATAGGGTCGCACAGAGTCGGACACGACTGAAGCGATGCAGCAGCAGCAGCAGCAGTGGACAATCATCAGCTGTAACAAAATAGAAACTTTTGCACTTTTTGTCTTATTCTGAAATTAGGTTCAAGGTCCTCTATATGATACACTTACTCTCAGTCATTGTATTGCAGTGTGTTTCTTTAGTCTGAAGTAAGGCTAAAGCTTCAGTTAAGTAACAGGATACATGCATTCCTTAAGACCTTCTGCACCAATGACACAGCAGTCTGTTGGAAATAGTTTTGGCAATTATAACTTTCTGCAATATGGTTATTTCCATTGATAAAAGCTTATCAGTTTTACACTCATGACTCTTTAAATATCCCAGGCAAAAGCAAATGAGGAAAAAAATGTTAAGGAGAAGATTCTGGAAAGATAGTGGAGTAGAAAGCACCAGAGAATCTGTCTCACTACCTAGCCAGCAATTACACCAGCAGAATTTGTCTGATGAAATATCTTGAAATTCAAGATATTCTGGAACTGAGGGTTTTCAATATCTGGGGAAGGTGCAGCCAGTAAACTACAGTTAATTCTGGTCAATTTTAGCTCTTAGCAGAGTAGCCACTCTCCCCCACCGCATTCATGTGGCAGGAAGATATTCTCAATTCCTTAAGCAGCCTGCATATAGCTTGTGGGAGCCAAGATAAGCAAAAAGGACCCTGTCTTCCAAACACTGGGGATCTGTGCTCTGAATGTTGACTGTTGCATCTGAGCGGCAGAAACATGGGCGGCCACTGCTGCTGCATCTTTCTCCCTCGTTGAAAAGCCCTCCCTCTTAGCTGAAGTGACTTCTAGGAGATTTAAGGGCTGGCACCCTTTTTTTCTGACACTTAGATTTTGTTTCCTTTCCTCCACTTTTGGGAGTCAGACATTAAACATCAGGACATTAAAAAACATCCATATACACGGGGAAAATCAGAAAGTGATGGTGCATGCCTGGGGAAAGGCTCAAAACAGACCTGAAAAGACCTTAGGGTCACATGTAAGGTTGATCTTGGTAAAAAGAAAGTCTATAACAATAAAAACAAAAACCAGTCAATAAGAACTTTAGAAACAGCACACCCCAGGGAAGGAAGAGAATCTGAATTCCAAAGTTACTACATTATTTGATTTAAAGGACCTCTGTTCAACAAAAATATCGCAAGGCATACAGAGACAGGAAAATATGGCTAGTTCAAGGAAAAAATAATTCAACAGATAATGTGCTAGGAGAAGACTTGATGGAAAATATACTAGATAAGTATTTTAAAACAACTGTCTTAAAGAGTATCAAAAAAACAAAGGGATATGTCAAAAATGTCAAGAAAATAATGTGTGAACAAAATGGAAGAATCAATAAAGAGAAAGAAAACCCAAAAAGGAGACCAAAAGAAATTCTAGGGATGAAAAGTACAATAACTGCAATGAGAAATTCACTAAAAGGATTCAAAGGCAGATTGCAGTAGGCAGAAGAAAGAATCCATGAACATAAGGATAGGACAACGAAAACTACTGAGTCTGAGGAACAGGAAGGAAAAAAAAAGACCTAAGAAAAGCAAACAGAACCTAATGAACCTATGGGACACCAGTAAGTGAGTCAATATACACAACATAAGAGTCCCAGGAGAAGAAAAGAGAGAAAATATCTGAAGAAATAATGACTGAAAATTCCAAGATAAAAGAAATGAATATGAGTATCTAAGAAGCTCTAAGGACTCAAAGACCTACAGAGACACATTATACTCAAGCTTTGAAAAGGCAAAGACAGAATCTAGAAAGGAATGAGAAATGAATTATCATATCCAAGAGATCCTCAATTAGATTGTCAATAGATTTCTCATCAGAAACTTTGGAGGCCAGAGACTGATATATTCAAAATGCTAAAGAAAGAAACTGTCAACTAACAAATCTATATGCAGCAAAAATGTCCTTCAAAAGTGACAGAGGAATTAATACATTCCCAGATAAACAAAAGCTAAGAGTGTTAGCGACCAACAAACTTGCCCTGCCAAAAATGCTCAAGGAAATCCTGCACAGTGAAATGAAAGGACACAAGGCAGTAAATAGAGATATATGGAGAAATAAATATTTCAGTAAAGCTAAATACATGGGAAAATTTAAGAGCTTGTGTTATTGTAACAATGATCTGGAACTATACTTTCTGTTTTCTAATTTAAGAGACTAATGCACTTAGAGTACAAAAAATATTAGTTTAAAAGCTAATACTGTAACTTTAGTTTGTAACTGCAAACCTAAGAGACTGGTGATTCAAAAGAATTATCAGTAAACCCAATACAAGGACACAAGAAAAAAAAACTGCAGGCCAATATCCTTGATTAACATAAATGCAACAATCTTTAACAAAGTATTTGTAAGCTGAATTCAACAATACATTAAAAGGATCATACTATGAGATTTATTCCAGATATTGAAAGATGGTGTAACACCTGCAAATCAATGAGAAACACCATGCTAACAGAATGAAAGACAAAAATAACAATCATTGCAACAGATGCAGAAAAAGCATTTGACAAAATGCAACATTCATTTATGATAAAAATTCACAATAAAGTGGGCACAGAGCAAGATACCAGAAAATAAGAAAAGCCATATACGATAAGCATGCAGTTAACAACATACTCAATGGGCAAAAGCTGAAAGATTTTTCCTCTAAGATCAGGAACAAGACAAGGATGCCCACTCTCACCACTTTTATTCAACATAGTACTCGAATAACTAACCAGAGCCATTAGTTAAGAAAAAGAAATAAAAGACACCGAAAGTGAAGAGAAGGAGTAAAGCTGTCACTCTTTGCAGATGACATGATTTCGTATAGAGAAAATCCTAAAGACCACCAAAACTGGAGCTGTAAAGGAGCAAACTTTTGTAAGTTACTGGAGTAAAGCTGGTATTTATTCAAATTAGAGTATTAAAACTTTAGGACAGTAAATGTAATTCCTATGGTAACCACAAGGAAGAGAGCCACAGGATGTTCAAAAAAAGGAAACAAGAAAGGAACTGAAACATTTCAGTAAAGAAAAAACGACAACAACTAAACACAAAAGAGAATCCTCGTGCAGGAAATGAACTAAAAAAAGCTTTCCTTTCTAAGATATGTAAGTACTCGGGATGTAGTATACAACAAAAAGTGCAAGTGTCAGTCGCTCAGCCATGTCTGATTCTCTGCAACCCTATGGAGTGTAGCAATCCAGGCTCCTCCGTCCATGGGATTCTCCAGGCAAGAATACCGGAGTGGGTTGCCATTTCTTTCTCCAGAGGATCTTCCTGACGCGGGGACTGGACTCAGGTCTCTGGCATTGCAGGCAGGTTTTTTACTGTTTGAACCACAAGGGAAGCCCAATATACGACATGTTAAATATAATTAACACTGCTGTGTGTTATATAAAAATATTTTAACAGAATAAATTCTAAGAGCTCTTATCTCAAGGAAAAATTATTTCTATTTTGTATCTATATGAGATGATGAATGTTATTAAACTTAATATGGTAATCACAATGTATACAGTATGTAAGTCAAACCATTATGCTGTATACTTTAAATTTATGCAGTAATATATGTCAATTACATCTCAGTAACACTGGAAGAAAAAAGCTATAAGGAAGATAGCAAACAAACACCACAATGACAGAAAGTCCTTCCATATCAGTAATTAAATATAAATGCATTGAGCTCTCCAATCAAAAGATAGAGGACACGATCCAACCATACGGTGTCTACAAGGGACTTGAGATCTAAAGACACAAACAGGTTAGAAACAAAAAGGATGGAAAAAGATATCTCATTCATACAGTAATAAGCAAAATATCTGACATAATAGACTTTAAATCAAAAGAGGTTTCAAGAAACAAAGAAGGTCATCATATAGTAATGAAGACTTCAATTCAGCAAGAAGATATAATTACAGATATTTATGTTTCTAATGACAGACCATCAAAGTATATGAAGGACAAATGGACAGAAATGAATGGAGAAATAGATCGTTCAATAGTAGTCAGAAAGAGTCTGATGCCCCATGTAGAACCACAGAGAGAATAACCACATAGAAGTGAGGAAATAGAGGACTCAAAAAACAACAAATAAAATAGATCTATTGACATATATAGAATATTCTACCCAACAACAGAATGCCCACTTTTCTCAAGTGTACATGTGACATTTTTCAGGACAGACCATGTGTTAGGCCACAAATTAAGTCCACACACATTTTAAAAGACAGAAATCATACAATGTTCCTTCTCTGACCAACTTCTCTGGACAAAGTTGGAAATCAGTAACATAAGGAAAATTGGAAAATTCACAAAATCGTGGGATTACACAATACATACTTAAGCAGTCAATGGATCAAGGGAAAACAGTCAAAGAAAATTAGAAAATACTTAGAGATGAATGAAAACAAACCACAACAAACCGAAACTTATGGGATGCAGCAAAGTGGAACTAAGGAGGTAGCTTATAACTGTAAACAACTGTAAACACATTAAAAAACAAAAAAGATCTCAAATCCAAAACCTAACTTTACAATTTAAGGATCTCAGTTCAGTTCAGTTGCTCAGTCATGTCCAACTCTGCGACCTCATGGACTATAGCACCAGGCGTCCCTGTCCATCACCAACTCCCGGAGTCCACCCAAACTCATGTCCATTGAGTCAGTGATGCCATCCAACCATCTTATCCTCTGTTGTCCCCTTCTCCTCCTGCCCTCAATCTTTCCCAGCATCAGGGTCTTTTCAAATAAGTCAGCTCTTCGCATCAGGTGGCCAAAGTACTGGAGTTTCAGCTTCAACATCAGTCCTTCCAACGAACACCCAGGACTGATCTTCTTTAGGATAGAATGGTTGGATCTCCTTTCAGTCCAAGATTTAAAATAAAAATCCAAAGCTAGCAGAAGGAAGGAAGTAATAAAGCTTACAGCAAAGAAATGAACTAGAGAATAGAAAAACAAAAAAGAAAATCAATGAAACCAAAAGATGGTTATTTGAAATGATCAACAAAATTAAAAAATATTCAGCTAGATGGATTCAGAAAAATAAAAGGAGGTTCAAATGGTTAAAGTCAGAAATGACAATAGGGATATTAATATCAGTTCTACAGAAATAAAAAGGGTGAGTATATTATGAACATTTAAACAGCAACAGACTGAATAACCTATATGAAATGGACAAATTCTTAAGAACAGAAAACCTACAAATACTAAATCGTGAAGAAATAAACAATCTTAATAAACCTAAAACTAGTAAGAAGACAAATCAATAATCAAAATTATCTAACAAAGAAAAGCCCTGAACGTGATGGCTTCACTGAGGAATTCTATCACACATTTAGAGAAAAATTAGCAATATTGTTTTTTCAAACATTTAAAAAAAATTGAATACTTTGTAATTCATCGTATGAGAGGAGCACTACAACGATACCAAGGCCAGACAGAGGCTACAATAAAACTTCAGACCCCAAAGCAAACAAACAAACATCCCCCCAAACTACAGACCTAAATCCCTTACGAACACTGATGCAAAAATTCTCATCAGATTATTAGGTACAGAAATCATCACCCTATTAAAAGGATTATGTACATGACCAAGTACGATTCATTCTTGTATGGATGTTTCAACTTAGAAAAATTGATCAATGTAATACAACACATCAACAGAATGAAGGGGGAAGAAAACCACATGATTATCTTAATTGACGCAGAAAAAGAATTTGACAAAATTCAACACTCTTTCATGACCCACTCAAAAACTAGGAATGGAAGGTAGTTACCTCAACACAATAAAATTCACATATGAAAAACCCATAGCAAACATCATACTCAGTGGTGCAACACTGAAGGCTTTTCCTCTAAGATTCCTCTTCAGCTATGCATGATGAAAGGCAGATAAAGTGATGACACAAGATACATTTTGCAATAATTATATTCACATTAACAGCATGTTAAAGCTATATGTTATATCCACTGGGGACTTAATAAAAATAAGATTAATATTTACTCTTCAGTAGAACTACTTTTTCACATTATATGCTGAAGTCTGGATCTAAGTTAAAAGCTAACTTTTAAAAACTTATTTTTAAAAATTAGCTTAGCCATATTTTAACTTTTCCTATTAAATAATATTTGAAAATTATGTCTAATGGCTGACTTTACTTACCTACATGTTCTTAAGGCGCTTTCATGAACATCCTGCAAAATGTCTGCTCTGCTATTTTCTAAATCTTCAGTGTTATGAAAATTTGGATGTGACTGTGAATGTGTCTCATACTCACTCAAGGGTTATGTGCCATGCATGGGACAATGGGACATAGGACAATGGTTGAAGATCATTCTAGTCTAGTTTTAGTCTGAGCGTTCTCAGTGGGGGCTATATTGTTTTGGGCAAAAACAAAATTTGTGGCTCAGACAGTAAAGAATCTCCCTGCAATGTAGGAAACCCAGGTTTGACGCTTGGGTCAGGAAGATTCCCTAGAGAAGAGAATGGCTACCCACTCCAGTATTCCTGCCTGGAGAATTCCATGATGGGTTACAGTAATAGAGTCACAGAGAGTTGGACATGGCTGAGCAACTAACACACACAAAAAGCAGAGACGTTTTCATTATACACATAGATACACAGTATATCTAAGGCGTTAAAAATTAACCGGGGAGGGCATGTGATTAGGAAAAAAAAAATTCTAAAGAGGCTCCTATGGTAATGATAATGAAAAAAAAGATTGAGAAACACTGCTCATTACTATGAATGTTAAATCTTGGCTCCTAAAATAGGAGCCACCTAGAGGTAACTGAGGACTTCCCTGGTGGCTCAGATGGTAAAGTATCTGCCTGCAGTGGCAAAGACCTGTGTTTGATCCCTGGGTTGGGACGATTCCCTAGAGGAGGGCATGGCAACCCACTTCAGTATTCTTGCCTGGACATTTCCCATGGACAGTGGAGCCTGGCAGAATACAGTCCATGGGGTCACAAAGAGTTGGACATGACTGAGCGACTAAGCACAGCACAACGCAGAGGTAACTGAACAATGTAAAGAAGGGTGGGATTCTTGGAGCAAAGGGCTAGATGGAAGAACTGAAGAAGTGTTTGGGATTCTGAGTTAGAAAATGAAGGTTCAGGTCCTGCCCACTATTTATGTAGTGCAGCTTTCAGAAAATCACTTGACTGAACCCTGGTCACTTCATTTTTACAACAGACATATTGGTAATATTAAATGCTGTAGGGACATTGTGAGAACTTTAAAAAGTGACATGAAAAATGCTTTGCAAACCTATGGGGTCAGAAAATCATCAGTGGTTACTAGGGGGTTGAGTAAAGGGAAGGGTGGGACATGAGGGAACTGTCTGCAATGAAGGAAAGGATCCATATCTTAATTGCGGGGGTGGTGATATGACTGTATGACTTTGTTGAAGCTCAGAACTCTATACCACAATGGATATTTTACACTACATAAATTGTATATCAATAATCCAAAAATTTTTTAAGTGCCTTGCAAACTATAAATAACCATACCAGTGCTTTTTATTATGCAGAGTAAGACTCTAGCTTTCAAAGTTGCACTGTTGGTCCACACTGAACTTGTAATTGCCTAAAACTCTTTAGTCTTTTTCATAGGAATTGCTATTAAACTAGGTCTTTCTAGTTCTGATTTGAGAGTCAGAGTTCCAGATTAGAAACTTAAATATCAATCTGCTAAGTCTCCATCCATTTTTTCCACTTATGATGAGATAGAAACATCTAACATTTTGGTAGTAGTCTTCAATCTTTTATCTCTAGCCTCACTAGTTGACAAATTAGTTTTCCTTCTCAGCTTTGTTTCATTGACTACTTTCACATGTATAAAGTCTTCTATATCTTAATCTAAGTCATTAACAAAAGGCTTAAGGAGGCAGTGAGTGATGAGATGTTTTCATTTGTAAACTCTCTTTGGACTGTTGTCATTTGATTCATGAATAACCTTAGAATATGATTGTTTACCGAGGGCTGACTGTACCTAATTGTATTATCATCAGATCATATCACCCAATCTTGTCCACATACATTACATGCAAATATCACATCCTCAACTAATTGTTTTGCAATAAAACATGCTGATATGCTGGGACATTCCCCCTAATTTGTTTTCTATAAATAAAAAATCTATTATTGAAAGCAATCACTGGAGGTCAAGTCTAATAACCATGTATACTGTCCTATTAATGACTACTGTGATTGTACTATATTTACATGCTACAAATAAAATATTAGTATAGATGAAGAGAGGAAAGATTGTTCTAAAAGATAACATTCAATAATAAAGCTCCTAATGCTTCTTGGGAAGATACCTGGAGAAGGGACCGGCTACCCACTCCAGTATTCTGGCCTGGAGAATTCCATGGACTGTATAGTCCATGGGGTCACAAAGAGTTGGACACGACTGAGCGGCTTTCACTTTCACTTCACTAATGCTTCTTGGAATTGAAGTGAGGCAATGGAAACAAAATTTTCCAGAATTGTTCTTGTACCCGAACTTCGCCACTCACTCCCTGCAATGCTTCCCTTAAGAACGAAGATGCTGGTGTTTCTAGGTATTCAATTTATATTACACACCTCAGCTTTTGTTTTTTTCCTCTCATATTACAGATTTTATAAACAGTATCATTTACTGTTCATCCGATTGATAAGTTAATCTTTTCTACTTAAAAGCAACTGAATATAAAACTTCCTAAATGAAAATTCTAGACTACTGTATCAACAAGTACACAATTAGGTCTACATAATATTTAATCAATGTTTTAGCAATTAGAAAATTTTACATGAATTAGATGTTTTAAAATATCCAGATGTTCAACATACAGTTACCAATCATTAAAGCGAATAAGTAACTTAAAAAAAAATTTGTACTAGATAACTAGGTATGTTTCAATCTATTTTATATACATGGTTTCAACTAAAATAGTGAAAAAGTAATAAGCGACTGTTATTAAAGATAGTTATTATTAAATCTATAATGAAAAAGTCAGATAGGAATCGACATACTTAAACATGAAGACTGGGGTATTGTTATTGCCACTTTCAAGAGTTCTCAAAAATTTGCCACCATGTTCTACTAAAACAAAATATCTCCTTAAATATTTTACAGAAAATCTGTTTATAGTGGGGACACAAGGAGAAAACTGAGGTAATGACAAAGGGGTAGATGTGGTTTTCCAAACCACTACCAGAATTAAGAGAGACTAAGTGTTGGTGTCTCAAAGACACTGTCTGAAAGGTTCACAACCAGAAAGAATCTAACAGATTTTGGGTGAAGAGGGGGGCCCAAACTTTAGGGGGGCCCCAATCTAAAATCTGAGGGAAATTTTCCATGACTCTCATTTTTATACAAGGATGTGGCTGATGTTAAAGCAGCAGATTAAGAATGATGGGTTAGTAATTCCATTCAGCTCCTGTTAAATTGTTAGCAGAAGCAGTCAGGTTATCTACTGTATTTCAGATGACCAGCTTTAGACAGAAGAGCTAAAACACGTCAAAACACAGGGAGCTAAGCGGGGCCCACGCACAGTGAAGGAAGCCCTCTGCCGGCCCCTCTGCTGTGCTGGAGGCTGGGACGAGCCCTCGGCTCAGAGTCAGAGCTACCGTGATCCTGGGCTGCTATTGCCGTCACCCGGCACTGAACCACTCTGGAAACCTCCTCACTATGAAATTGAGTTTTGTCCTAATGGTATTTGGATCCTTTCCATTTCTGTAATTCTACTTTTCTGAAGAAGTACCCTGGTCAAGTGAGGTGAGGTGAGTGTAAACTCCTGATGGCTTTAGAATGCCAGTGATGGAACACAAGGGCAGGTATGCATAGGAGGTCTACCAACATTAACAAAACAAGGGGATTTTGTAGAAACTCAACTTTACAACAAGTTCTCATTTTAAAGTAGAAGGGTGGAAACCTCATTTTTCATTTAAAGGATTAACTTCAAGTATCTTACCTAAGAAACTTCTCATTGTTAGCAGAGAATGTCACTCTTGGTTCTCGGCTTGGTATTAAACTTTATACCAACCAAAAGTGATCAGGATCAGAATGTTAGTAGTTTGAATACCTCATGTCCCTTTTGGTCATTTTTCATCATTTTCTCCCCTGCTCCTTAGGGTCCTATGACATAAATACACATTTTCCATCTCAGAGCTTCTACTCATGATATATATATACACATATTTTTCCTGGAGAGTCTTTCCTCTCCATCTTCACCTAGTAAAATCTACTTATCTTCCAAGTTTCAACTAAGCTACCTCCATCAAAATTAGCTGCTTCTTCCTTATTTTCAAGGAATTCATTTAATCTTCTATTATAGCACTTAAAAGTGTCTGTTTTGTATCTCAATTTGCTATGATGGTATTTCTCCACATTAGACTGTAATTATTAATATCTTAAGGGAGGGCAGTTATCTAAATCATTTTATATTTCCAACAGACTACTACTACACATGGCTTCTTACATACTCCAAGAAGTAGAACTGATCTTTATAGTTCACTTTCAATTTCATTAAAAGTTACTTTCCACTTTCAGTTATAAGATAACTAAGTTCCAGGAATCTAAGATATCAGTTCAGTTCACTCACTCAGTCATGTCTGGCTGTTTGCGACCCCATGGACTGTTGCACGCCAGACTTCCCCAGTCCATCACCAAATCCCGGAGCCTACTCAAACTCACGTCCATCGAGTTGGTGATGCCATCCAACCATCTCATCCTGTCTGTCCCCTTCTCCTCCCACCTTTAATCCTTCCTTCAAGAATCAGGGTCTTCTCTAGTGAGTCAGCTCTTTGCATCAGGTGGCCTAAGTATTGAAGTTTCAGCTTCATCATCAGCCCTTCCAATGAATATTCAGGACTGATTTCCTTTAGGATGAACTGGTTGGATCTCCTTGCAGTCCAAGGGACTCTCAAGAGTCTACTCTAAAATTCAGTTCAAAAGCATCAATTCTTCTCTAAAATCACAGTTCAAAAGCTGATGCTCAGCTTTCTTTATAGTCCAAATCTCACATCCATACATGACTACTGGAAAAACCATAGCTTTGACTAGACAGATCTTTGTTGGCAAAGTAATGTCTCTGCTTTGTAATATGCTGTCTAGGTTGATCATAGCTTTTGCTTTCGAGGACCAAGCATCTTTTAAATTAGCAGTGGTTTTGGAGCCCCCAAAAATAAAGTCTCTCACTGTTTCCACTGTTTCCCCATCTATTTGCCACAAAGTGATGGGATCAGATGCCATGATCTTAGTTTTCTGAATGCTGAGTTTTAAACCAACTTTTTCACTCTCCTCTTTCACTTTCATCAAGAGGCTCTTCAGTTCTTTGTTTTCTGCCATAAAGGTGGTGTCATTTGAATATCTGAGGTTATTGATGTTCTCCTGGCAGTCTTGATTGGGCTTCATCCAGCTTGCATTTTGCATAATCTGCTCTGCATATAAGTTAAATAAGCAGGGTGACAATATGCAACCTAGATGTACTCCCTTCCCGACATGGAATCAGTTGTTCCATGTCTGCTTCTAACTGTTGCTTCTTGACCTGCATACAGATTTCTCAAGAGGCAGGTCAGGTAGTCTGGTATTCCCATCTGTTTAATAATTTACCACAGTTTGTGGTGATTCACACAGTCAGTGGCTTTGGCATGGTCAATAAAGCAGAAATCGATATTTTTCTGGAATTCTCTTGCTTTTTCGATGATTCAACGGAAGTTGGCAATTTGATCTCTGGTTCCTCTGCCTTTTCTAAATCCAGTTTGAACATCTTAAAGTTTACAGTTTATGTACTGTTGAAGCCTGGCTAGGAGAATTTTGAACATTACTTTGCTAGTGTGGGAGATGAGTGCAATTGTGTGGTAGCTTGAACATTCTTTGGCATTGCCTTTCTTTGGGATTAGCATGAAAACTGACCTTTTCCAGTCCTTTGGCCAGGATTGCTGAGTTTTCCAAATTTGCTGGCATATTGAGTGTAGCACTTTCACACCATTATCTTTAAGAATTTGAAATAGCTCAAATGGAATTCCATCTAAGATATATAATGGTGATTATTGCTAAAAAATACTATACTATATACAGTACATTGCTGACAGAGTAGATCTTAAATTTTTTAATCACAAAAAATGGAATTATGTGACACGATAGAGGTGTTAATGAATGGGATGGTCACAATGATTTTGCAACATTTAAATATATCAAATCAACACATTGGATATCTTAGATCTACAAATGTTATATACCAGCACATCTCAATATAACTGAGAACAATAAAGTGTTAATGGAATCACAAAATTTTCTTCGTGTGTGTGTGTATGTATATATATATATATATTTATATATATAGTTATATATATATATACCATATGCTTGTAGTGTGTAGTACATAGTGTAAAGAATACACCCAGTGTTCTTGTTAGCATCAGAATAAATAGCATTCAGAACACATTTCATCTCCAATGGGAAGAGATACCCCTCAAATCAGCAACTCATAGGCAAAAGTAGCCATCTTTGACTTAGATAACACCTGGACGGGAACTGGAATGCTTCCAAATAAGCTAAAGAAACGCTGGCAAGGGTTATGTGTATGTTTGTGAAGATGCTCAGTGTGTCTGACTCTCTGCCATCCCTTGGACTGTAGCCCACCAGGCTCCTCCATCCATGGAATTTTCCAGGCAAGAGTATTGGAGTGGGTTGCCATTTCCTTCTCCAGGGGAATCTTGCTGACCCAGGGATCAAAATTATAGGGAAATAAACACCAAGAAACACATGGTCTTCACCAAGAGCTCATTCCGTAATGTTACTGAAAAGTGAAACTTGAATCCTTCATTGCTATAGTATTAGGGCATTTTCTGAACCCAGTAGGGATGCACAATATTGATTATCAAACAAGTAAGCAAACCTCTCAGAGTCTCAAAATGACCTTTAAAATAGTTTGAAATAAATTGTTTCCATCTTATGCTGAGCTTCATGGTATCTGTCTAGTTATAAACTGGCAGAAGTCTCATGAAAGTGAAAGAAAGTGTTAGTCACTCAGTTTCGTCCAACTCTTTGGGACCCCATGGACTGTCTCAGCGTGCCAGGCTCCTCTGTCCACCGAGTTTTTCAGGCAAGAATACTGAAGTGGGTAGTCACTTCCTTCTCCAGAGGATCTTCCCCACCCAGGGATCAAACCCAGGTCTCCTGCACTGCAGGTGGAGTCTTTACCATCTGAGTCCCCAGAAAGAGTGTGAAAGTGAAGTCACTCAGTCATGTCCAACTCTTTGCGACCCCGTGGACTACAGTCTACCAGGCTTCTCCGTCCATGGGATTTCCCAGGCAGGAGGACCAGAGTGGGTTGCCATTTCCTTCTCCATGAATCATCAGGGAAGCCCCCCAAAGTCTCATGAATTTTAGCTAAAACATGGTGAAAAGGAAAGGAAATGACAACCACCCTCGTCGTTTTCTCCCACAGTATGTATGGATATGTGTGCTCTCTTCTAAACCTGAGCCCACTGAATACTCCAGAAAACTTTCCTCAAGAAGCAAATCTGACTAACTAAAATTTCAGCTCCTTGCTTCCTCTTCTTTTTATAAATTGTGGTAAAAACAGATAACGTAAAATTTACCACGTTAATCATTTTTAAGCATAGTGGTTGAGTATAAGCATATTCACATCATTGTGAAACAGATCCCCCGAACTCTTTCATACTGCAAAACTAAACTCTACAGCCATTAAACAACTCCTCTCTTCCTGGGCATGCCCCCAGTCCCTAGGAACCAACATTCTACTTTCTATTTCTATGAATTTGACTATTTTAAATACCTCGTGTAACTGTAACCATATGTGTGTTTGTGCTTTTGTGGGCTTACTTCATATGAGTGTAATGTCCTTTAAGTTGATCCACGCTGTCACAAATGACAGAACACCCTTCCTTTTTAAGGCTGACTACTCCCTGGTTTGCTTGTATACACATTTTGTTTAATCCATTCGTCTATCAGTGGACACCTAGGTTGCTTCCACCTCTTGGCTATTGTGCCTTGCCTCTTTCGATACAGAAGTGTTAAACAGCAACCAAGGGTTTAAATAGCAGGTAAGAAAGAACAAAATAAGAATGATGCAAAAATTCTGAAGTCAGCCGTTACCCAACCAAAATGAGCCAAAATGTTCACAAACGACATGAACATTTAGGGAGGCTATTTATTTCTTTAAAAAATTAAAAAAGAATAAAACGTTAGGCTTCTTGAATCTAACTGATCTACCTACAGCTAAGTCAAAGTGGGTCTTAAAAGAAACCAAAATAAGACAACTTAGTTTGTATCATACATAAAACCTTTTGAGGTACTATGTATTTTTATATTCTTCAACCAAAGCATTTTGTCAATTTTCAGAAAAGGTATATACTTTATCAGTGGCAAAAATGAAAACTGATTCCACTACCATGAACTTATTCCCTTCATCTGGTTTTTGGGGAGCAGGGGCAGGCCAGAGGAACACAGGGGAATGCTATTGTCCAGGAAGAGCTGCACTACTTCTAAGCACTACAATGTCAGCCATCCATCCATCGATCAAGTCAACCATTCATCCAATTACCAAGCAAAATACTGGAAGCCAGGCAAGTCACTGACACTTCTAAGATGAACGAATCAGATTCCTGCCCGAAAGCCATCTGCAGGTGGGCTCAGAGTGAAGAGTTAGGAAGAAGCAAAGGTCAATAGGTTCAAACAACTAACAAAAGGGATGCAAAACAGAAGCAGTTTCAAACTGCTTTCAAAAGCAGTTTTTTGCTTTTTTTTTTCTATTTTGCATAACAAGTTTATTTTTTAAAGGTATACAGACAGTAAACAAAGTAAACACAGCACCAGATCTTAACTTCTGCCAAGTATTATCTGTCCTAGAGTTATTTTGTTAAGTTCCAGTCTCTAGACAAATTCAATGATCACCATCTTCATCAGAGTCCATTACTTTTCTTCTGTTGAATTTAACTCTTGTTTTCTTCTGTTTGTTGGCTTACTTTTTCAAAGATTGCTATTAAACCTTCTTCTGATACCTTTCCACTTAGCTGTCCATATTGTGCCATCTGTACAAGGTAATTCTCTATCACTTTAGTTTTCTCAGGCTTTACAACTTTCTCAGGCTATGACAACTCTGGAACAGAGGCTGTTACTTGCTCTTCCCATTGCAACATTTTCTTCTTTTCTGACTCTTATTTTCTTGATTCCAATCCCATCAGGATCTCAGTCTGCCAGTCAAAATTCAAGGAACTCCAAAGTGCTTCTTTAATATCCCTCAAATATTTGTGACTTTCACAAAGATTTTATAGAGATTGGATGCTGTTTACTCTTTCTAGGAGAGCATCATCTAAAATACTTCTCAATTTTAAGGTAGGTTCAGAATACTCATATAGTCCATCTGAATACAAGCAGTTCCCAAAAAGTAAATAATTTTGCTCTAAAAATTCACACTGTAAATCAGTCACCTAGTATACAGAACATAATCTCAAAAGGAAAGAAAAGGTAAGTGTGGTATTTAAGTTCTTAGGCCACTCCCCCAAATCAATTTAATACAAATTAAATTTACATTACTCACAACATAAATACAATTAGAAGAGCAACAGCAGCACTGTGTGTCCAAAGATGCTTTTGGGAATTTTTTCAGAAATCTGAAAAATGTAACAGAATAATAAGTAGCAGAAAAAGAACATTTATTGAACATTTACTATATGCTGGACCCTATGCAAAACACTTTGAATTCATGATCTGATTTAACCCTCACAACAATTCTGGAAGAAGGGTACTGCTCTAATCTCTGTCAGACATCAAGGATTATTCACAGTGAAGAAAACACAGGACAGCAGGTACGGTGTGATTCTATTTATATGGAATGTCAAGAAAACAAAGATTTATATAGAGAGAGTAGATTAATGGTTGCCTGGAGGTTGGGTTAATTGTAAAGTGGGCATGAAAGGTCTCATGGGAGAAGTAAAAACATGTTCTAAATCTGATTTGATGATGCTTATACCACTCAGAAAAATGACCAAGAATCATTAAATTGTATATGTGAAAAGGGGGAATTTTATGATATGTAAAATACACCTCAAAGAAGCTTTCTTATAGAAAAAAATGATGGGAAAACATAGGCTTAAAGTTTAAGGAATTTTCCCAAGGTTACTATATTAGTTTCCTATTGCTGTAACAAATTACCAGACTTAGTGGTTTAAAACAACACAAATTTATTATCTTACAGTTCTGGAGGCCAGAAATCCAAGATGGGTCTCACTGAACTAAAATCAAGGCGTCCGTAGGCTTGCGTTCCTTCCAGGGCAGATTCAGCTTCCTCACCCTTGAGCTTCTAGAGGCCACTTGCGTCCCTCAGCTGGTGGCCTCTTCCTGCACACACTGACCTCTCCTTTCCCCATAGAAAGTAACACAGACACAGGCCTCAGGATTAGCATTTGGACATCTTTGGGGGCCAGTTCTTCTGTCCACTGCACTCATTTCTCTGGCAGATTTAAAAGCAAATCCACACTCAGACATCTGAGTCTCTTCTTGCTTGAGCACCCTATTCCTACCCGGCTGAGCACAGTAAAAGCAGGCAGGCCCATAGCAAGGAGGCCCCAAGACAGCTCAGAAAATGTCTTCTCAAAATACCCTGGACATTCAGAGAGAAATGACTCAGGGATCTTAAAAACATACCTCACTGCCAAAAGTTCTAGGAGTAGTCATCTCAAATTCAAAGTGGCTGCAGTTCACATGCATAGAAGTATCTACACAAGACAAGCGCTATCTCCCACTCTCTGTAGGACATAAGTGAAAATGCTACAGGAAATCCTTTAGGAAAATAAATTGTCAGCTACTGTCCTTCTGTCTCTCTTTTATGCTTTTTTTTAAAAAAAATAAACAGCATAATTTTAAACATCCCAAGGCTTATTTTTGTGTGAGAAAGCCAGTTTAAAAAATTTTATACTAGTTTTGAGTAGAAGCAAAACTGAAAATAAAAAAAAAAGATAAGTTCAAAAATAATACAGTGGAGAAAAACAAAGGGATAAAAGCGAGCTTGCCCAATTGATCAGAAACAATCCTTTGGTTCTACTCCTTGAATATTATCTGCTTCAAAGGAAGAGAAAATACATAGTGTACACTATGAAAATACATAATCTACAAGAGAAAATACTCTTGCCTATATTGTTTTACAAAAGAGTAAAACAATAAACAACTTCTTTTCTACAACAACAAAGGTACTAAGATGACTGAGCACTCTCAAGGAGAAAGCAGGTAAGAAAAAGCACAAAAAAGGTTCTCCATTAATTTTCTTTATCATGATTACTAGAACATCTTAAAAGCAGAATACTCATCTCGATATATCTTGAATTTTATCACATTCTTTAATCAGTTGCCTGGCCAGACCTATCTCTGATCCTGTTACTGTTGATTTTCTGAATTGTTTTTTCCAACATGGCTTTCCAAATTCCCTTTTCAGCCTACAATCAGGTCTCTTTCTAAGTGGAGGAAATATCTCTTGTAAAACTGCTTCCTGAAAAAATTTAAACGATTATTGTGGAACACATATGTAACAATTTATGTTGTAAAGGAGAAGGCTTGTGCAAGTTGTAACACAAAAAACAGTTTCTAATTTAAAAACACAAATTTAATGAGAAGAAAACTCAAGAAGAAACTAGAACAAAATGTACTTCTTATGGAAGCTTATGAACCACATTATGAGGTAGCTCAAAAGTACATCTGTACTACTGAAACATGTTAATTATCATATGTCTAATCAATCGCCAGCCCAGGATTGATGCTCGGGGCTGGTGCATCGAGATTTCCCGGGGGGGAGGGAGAAGGGAGGGAGGAGGGAGGGGGGTTCTGGAGGGGGAGCATATGTAAACCCATGGTGATATCATGTCATTGTATGGCAAAACTAATAAAAAAAAAATACTTCTTTAAGGAGGCTCCCTCTTAAATTGTACTCCAAAGTTCACTTTAAGCCAGTTTTAGAATTCAGGAGACACTTTCTGATAATCAAAATTATCTGAATTCTGATAACTCTGATAAACGCAGTGGTTTTCCAAGTTAGCCTAGAGCAACAGATATACTCCAACAAAGTTTTGAAATATAATATTAATACACTTGAAATAGAAAAACAAAAAAACAGAAAACAACATAGTTGGAATGAAAGATTTAAAACGAAACACCCACTTTAAAAACGAAAGAGTGTAAGTTATGTTTTACAGAAAACTCACTCCTTCATTTAACAAGCTGTACCTATATCTGCCAAGAAAAGAGAAATATAAAAACAAATTATTGCCCTAGTGGAACTTTAGTGGTATGGGGAGGAGGCAGTGGGGAACACAGGGATAGATGAAGGTATGATGTATGATGTATTGAATGTGTCTCAAATGTGGGTACTTGAAGGACTAATTTAAATGCAAACTTCTGGATTTGGTCCATTTGAAGGGCTGTAAATATAGCTTTTTACTTCAATGATGCTTAATTCCACCTCAGAATTTATGGAATCTTATTCTTTTACACATAATAGATATTTTATCATGCCATGGAAAGCGGAAGGGGAATAGAGATGGGAGAGAGAAATGGAAGAGGAGAAGCAGGGAAAGGAGGTGACTGGATTAAGTCAGAAGAGAGGGGGAAAGGATAAGAGAGATTAAGATTCGGGCATTTGTAAGACAAAGGATTTTCTAAAGGACAACAAACCAACATTTTGCCTGTGAAAATGGAAGAATATGAGGAAGAATTCAGCATTTGTACAGCTTTTCAGAGGGAAAAGAAAGGAGATGGTAAAATCACTGGGAATCAGAACTTCCAAGTTAGGGAGTTTAAATGCAACCTGTGTAGGGGGTGGGCTGCTGGGGGAGGCTCCAGAGTGGTGGGAACAAGGGGCTATTGGGTTGTTATCATCAAAGAATTGTTTATTCGAGTGTGTGTGTACATACATATATATATATATATGTCTGTATGTATCAAATCATGAGAGAATTATCTAAAAACTAGATTTTAACTTTATGACACAGCTAGAAGTGAGTAAAATATTTATGGGATGTGCACCAGTCACTCAGAGTAAACAACCTTTCTGGGCTTTTCTGGAAACTGAAGCATGGGTGGATATTTTTCTAAAATTGAAAACTACTTCAATATTCATCACGAGAGAATATAGCAAATTACACAGCATAAGGAAATACTATACTAGCTATAACAACTAGTATATAGAGTAATATTTCCTGACATACAGATATTCATGGCATGTTACCCAAATGATAAAGTTAGTAACAGAAGAGCAAACATGAATAGCTCTTTTATGTAAAATGCCTTTAAATTTCTATGTAGAGATTTCTAAAAGGATGTTCAGAAAAATGTGGAAAGCAGTGGGTCACTTGGTAATTTTTACTTTTTATTTTTGCCCTTTTGGGTATTATTTTAGTTACTTAACAAGGAGCAAGTATCATTATAATGGAACAATGTTAATTAAAAACATTTAAAAGTGATGGGAGTATACACTTCTGTGAAGCTTAGCAATCGGATAAAAGTATCATTACCTTACCCAGACCAAACAAACAACATTTAATAAGATGTTCCCTTATTCTACAGCAATAGTTTGGCCACCCAGAAAGCTATTACTAATACCAGACAGTTTCATTGAAAACCTTTTCCTTGAAGACGAGATAACTGCACCTCTGTATTACATTTACAAAAACAATTTTCATTAGTAAAAAGGCATTGCTGCTGCTGCTACTAAATTGCTTCAGTCGTGTCCGACTCTGTGCCACCCCATAGATGGCAGCCCACCAGGCTCCCTGTCCCTGGGATTCTCTAGGCAAGAACACTGGAGTGGGCTGCCATTTCCTTATCCAATGCATGAAACTGAAAAGTGAAAGTGAAGTTGCTCAGTCGAGTCCAACTCTTCGTGACCCCATTGACTGCAGCCCACCAGCCTCCTCCGTCCATGGGATTTTCCAGGCAAGAGTACTGGAGTCGGGTGCCATTGCCTTCTCCAAAAAAGGCATTACCAACCATCAAACTATATATTTCACAGAAAAAAAATTTATAAAAAAGTAAACAAAAACATACTAATGAAAGATAAGCCTCTTCTACCTATGAGTAACAAATGGTATTCCAAAGGTGACTCTTTTGAAACGTATTTAACTGGCATATTCATCAGTTCAGTTCAGATCAGTTGCTCAGTCGTGTCTGACTCTTTGTGACCCCATGGACCGCAGCACGGCAGGCCTCCCTGTCCAACACCAACTCGTGGAGCCTACTCAAACTCATGTCCATTGAGTCGGTGATGTTATTCAACCATCTCATCTTCTGTCATCCCCTTCTGCTCCTGCCCCCAATCCTTCCAAGCATTAGGATCTTTTCCAATGAGACAACACTTCGCATGAGGTGGCCAAAGTATTGGAGTTTCAGCTTCAACATCAGTCCTTCCAATGAACACCCAGGACTGATCTCCTTGCAGTCCAAGGGACTCTCAAGAGTCTTCTCCAACACCACAGTTCAAAAGCATCAATTCTTCGGTGCTCAGCTTTCTTTATGGTCCAAATCTCACATCCATACATGACTACTGAAAAAATCATAGCCTTGACTAGATAGACCTTTGTTGACAAAGTAATGTCTCTGGGTTTTACTATGCAGTCTAAGTTGGTCATAACTTTTCTTCCAAGGAGTAAGCATCTTTTAATTTCATGGCTGCAATCACCATCTGCAGTGATTTTCGAGTCAAAAAAAAAAAAAAAAAAACAAACCTAGTCTCTCACTGTTTCCCCATCTATTTCCCATGAAGTGATGGGACCAGATGCCATGATCTTAGTTTCCTGCAAGTTGAGCCTTAAGCCAACTTTTTCACTCTCCTCTTTTACTTTCATCAAGAGGCTCTTTACTTCCTCTTCACTTTCTGTTATAAGGGTGGTGTCATCTGCACATCTGAGGTTATTGATATTTCTCCTGGCAATCTTGATTTCAGCTCATGCTTCCTCCAGCCCAGTGTTTCTCATAATATGTTATGCATATAAGTTAAATAAGCAGAGCGACAATATACAACCTTGATGGACTCCTTTTCCTATTTGGAACCAGTCTCTTGTTCCACGTCCAGTTCCAATTGTTGCTTCCTGACTTGCATACAGGTTTCTCAAGAGGCAGGTTAGGTAGTCTGGTATTCTCATCTCTTTCACAATTTCCCACAGTTTGTTGTGATCCACACAAAGACTTTGGCATAGTCAATAAAGCAGAAATTGATGTTTCTCTGGAACTCTCTTGCTTTTTTGATGATCCAGCAGATCTTGGCAATTTGATCTCTGGTCCCTCTGCCTTTTCTAAATCCAGCTTGAACGTCTGAAAGTTCATGTACTGCTGAAGCCTGGCTTGGAGAATTTTGAGTATGACTTTACTAGCGTGTAAGATGAGTGCAATTGTATGGTAGTTTGAGCATTCTTTGGCATTTCCTTTCTTTGGGATTAGAATGAAAACTGACCTTTTCCAGTCCTGTGGCCACTGCTGAGTTTTCCCAATTTGCTGATATACTGAGTGCAGCACTTTCACAGCATCATCTTTTAGGATTTGAAATAGCTCAACTGGAATTCCATCACCTCCACTAGCTTTGTTCGTAGTGATGCTTCCTAAGGTCCACTTGACTTCACATTCCTGGATTTCTGGCTCTAGGTGACTGATCACATCATCATGATTAACGGGGTCATAAAGATCTTTTTTGTACAGTTCTTCTGTGTATTCTTGCCACCTCTTCTTAATATCTTCTGCTTCTTTCAGGTCGATACCATTTCTGGCCTTTTTTCAGCCCATCTTTATATGAAATGTTCCCTTGGTATCTCTAATTATCTTGAAGCAATCTCTAGTCTTTCCCATTCTATTGTTTTCCTCTATTTCTTTGTAGTGATCACTGAGCAAGGCTTTCTTATCTCTCCTTGCTATTCTTTGGAACTCTGCATTCAAATGGGAATATTTTCCCTTTTCTCCTTCGCTTTTCATTTCTCTTCTTTTCACAGCTATTTGTAAGGCCTCCTCAGACAGGCATTTTGCTTTTTTGCATTTTTTTTTTTCCTGGGGATGGTCTTGATCCCAGTCCCCTGTACGATGTCACGAACGAACCTTTGTTCATACTTCAGCAGGCACTCTATCGGATTCATTCACTTAAATTTGTCACTTCCACTGTATAATCATAAGGGATTTGATTTAGGTCATACCTGAATGGTTTAGTGGTTTTCCCCATTTTCTTCAATTTGAGTCTGAATTTGGCAATCAGGAGTTCATGATCTGAGCCACAGTCAGCTCCCCGTCTTGTTTTTGCTGACTGTATAGAGCTTCTCCATCTTTGGCTGCTAAGAATATAATCAATCTGATTTTGGTGTTGGCCATCTGGTGATCTTCTTGTGTAGAGTCTTCTCTTGTGTTGTTGGAAGAGGGTGTTTGCTATGACTAGTGCATTCTCTTTGCAAAGCTCTATTAGCCTTTGCCCTGCTTCATTCTGTACTCCAAGGCCAAATTTGCCTGTTACTCCAGGTGTTTCCTGACTTCCTACTTTTGCATTCCCGTCCCCTATAATGATAAGGACATCTTTTTTGTTGTTAGTTCTAAAAGGTCTTGTAGGTTTTCATAGATCCATTCAACTTCAGCTTCTTCAGCATTACTGGTTGGGGCATAGACTTGGATTACTGTGATATTGAATGGTTTGCCTTGGAAATGAACAGAGATCATTCTGTCGTTTTTGAGATTGCACCCAAGTACTGCATTTTGGACTCTTGTTGACTGTGATGGCTACTCCATTTCTTCTAAGGGATTCCTGCCCACGGAAGTAGATATAATGTTCACTTGAATTAAATTCACACATTCTAGTCCATTTTAGTTCACTGATACCTAATATGTGAGCATGCACTCTTGCCATCTCCTGTTTGACTACTTCCAATTTGCCTTGACTCATGGACCTAACAATCCAGGTTCCTATGTAATATTGCTCTTAACAGCATTGGACCTTGCTTCTATCACCAGTCACATCCACAACTGGGTGTTGTTTTTGCTTTGGCAACATCTCTTCATTCTTTCTTAAGTTATTTCTTCACTGATCTCCAGTATCATATTGCATACCTACCGACCTGGGGAGTTCATCTCTCAGTGTCCTATCTTTTTGCCTTTTCATACTGTTCATGGGGCTCTCAAGGCAAGAATACTGAAGTGGTTTGCCATTCCCTTCTCCAGTGGACCACATTCTGTCAGACCTCTCCACTATGACCTGTCTGTCTTGGGACAGACATATTCTTTGGTCAATTAAATTAAAATCACTTCCCTGATAGTACTGAAAACTAGTTTAAAATTAATTTTATACCAGAGTTTCATAACACAGTATGTTTATCCTTAAAAAATATATCTCTACTCAATAAGTAATGTTGATAAGGGACTGTAATCTTTCTACCTCCATAAGATGATAATAAATTTCCCTAGACCAAGAAGGCGATGACCAGGGTTCTTTTTTTTCCAAAGCTTTTTTTAAAAATAATAATATTCCATAGCTCCTTGTTACATCTTTGAGGGACCAGACAGCCTTGTTAGTTGATGTTAAAAATGTATGAATAATATGCATGTTAAGTCACTGCAGTTGTGTCTGACTTTTGCAACCCTATGGGCCCGCCAGGCTCCTGTTTCCATGGGATTTGAGGCAAGAATATTGGAGTGGGTTACCACGCCCTCCTCCAGGGGATCTTCTCGACCCAGGGATCAAACCCATGCCTCTTATATCTCCTGCATTGGTGGCAAGTTCTTTACCACTAGCACCACTTGGGAAGCCCATAAATAATATGGTAGGCTACTTGTTTGAAACAGACCCTACTGACACGAAGAGTATTTCAAGCATGGAGACATCCATATTTACTTAATAAGGACAAGCAGTAGACAAGCAATCTGATGACAAGCTAATCAATAAGTGAGTGTTGGGGGTAAACTGTCTGGTGTACAGTACACTCCTGGGCAGGTCCCATTGAACAACAGCATCATTGAAGAAGAGATGCTATAAACAACTTTCTGTTCACCGGAAAACTCAATAGGTTTGACTTCCATTCAATACAAACAAAAGCTTCCTGAATAGTCAACAAGAAATGAAAGTAGCTGCAATCTGCCTAGGTTAGGCAACAGAAGGCAGCAATGGACTGGACTTGCATATCTTTCAGCCGACTAAAAACAACCAGAACAGTTAATTGAATGAATATGTAAACAGTCAGCTTACTTCGATCCAACAAATATTTACTAAGCACTTAGTGTTTTCTTTGTTGGTGGGAAGTGCTTCAGACAAGACCAAGATAAAAGGCAAGACAGTTCCTGCCCTAAAGGAGCTTATATAATGGGATGAAGAAGAAAATTATGTAAGTATCATAATTAATAGAATGTTTCCATAAGAAATGTACAAACGGGCACTAGCTGGCATAAGGTACAAACAGGAGTTAAGAATTATGTATGTGGGGGACTGGTTTGTCTAGGGGCTAAAAAGTATTATTTGGAAGGGTCTTCTAGGGGAGGTAGCATTTGATACAAGATCTAAAAGTCTGGGTAACACAGTTAATATGACTACATTCTTCCAGAATCTCTTTTACAGAAAGCACCAGTGAGTAAGCATAGTGAACCACAAAACTAACATGCACTCTGCTTTCAACAAAATATTTTACAGAATATCCACAAAGATGTATTTGTATAGTGGTATCAGTTTTCTTACTGCCTTCTCTAACGTAATGGGAAAACAATAACACAGTACAACTTGACATCTTCTATAACTGCCTTGATTCTACAATTGAACCAGTAATACTAAGGGTGCTTTGTGTGCGTGTGCTCAGTCACTAAGCCGTGTCTGACTCTGCTTTAGACCTGGCCTTATACAATTCATGCTACCATTGGAACAGCTGTAACATTTCTGTTCCTCTATGAGGGGAGCACGGGGTCATTCCTCACTTCAATGAGAAGAACAGTGCCTTTCACTGAGGGAGAAACCTAAAAAGAAAAGATGGCTCGGATTATTCATGAACCACAAGGTGATCCAAAGTGGACTCTGAGTTGGCCCCCTGTGCACACACACAGTGCTTCAATCTTCAGAATGTTCCTCTATCAAAGACAGACAGTAGATTTCTTTCTCAAACAAAATGTCTTTCTCTACATTACAAAGATCAGATATTGGGGCAGAATGGAAAGTAAATAGCAATCCTCTTGGAACATAAAGAATGAAGGAAAAATGTGCAAATGTAGCTACCTCAAACACCAAAAAAGAAGATGAATATATGGAAAGCTATCTTTTTTAAATATTCCATGTTACTTATTTTTAAATTGGAATAAAATTGCTTTACAATGTTGTTCGTTTCTACAAACTATCTTATGTAAAGACTGTCATAAAAAACTGTGGCTAAAAAAAAACATGTCACATAAAATTGACTATCTTACCCATTTTTAAGTGTAGTGTTCAGTGGTGTTAAGTGTATTCACATTGCTGTGGAGCAGATGTCCAAAGCATTTGCATCTTGCAAAACAAATTCTATAGCCATTAGACAATAGCACTACATTTCCCTCATCACCCAGCCCCTGGCAAATATCTTTCTACCTTTTCTACTATGAATTTGAATAGATACCTCATATAAGTTGAATCATACAGTATTAGTCTTTCTGTGACTTAGTTCACTTAGTATGATGTTCTACAGGTTCATCCACAACGAAGCTTGCAACAGTATTTCCTTCCTTTTTAAGGCTGATAATATTCCTTTTATGTATATACCATATACCATGAATAGACACGTGGGTTTTTCTATTTCTTGGCTATTGTGAATAATGCTATAAACATGGATTTGCAAATATCTCTGAGACCTTGCTTTCAATGTTTAGATAAATACCAAAAAGTGGGACTACCGGATCAGATGATAACTCTATTTTTAATTTTTTGAAGAACAGTTTGAAAAATCTGTATACTTTTGGACAATTCAAGTGGTTTGCAAACTGGACTCCTATTTATTAAACTTGAATTAAACAGATTATTAGTACAATTTATATTAATTCTGGGTGCTTACTTTTCCCCAAATAATTAAACTCAGGTGGGCTCCATTCCTCCCCTCCTTTACCTATAGAATTAGAAACAAAATTTATACTGAAGGGACTATATAAATATGGGCACTGGGCATTGTGTGCTAGGCAAACAAGGCAAAAGTGAAATTTTCACCGTGCCCTCTCACATCTGGCCTTTTTCCTATAACTGTCAAAGAATTACAGCATTAGGGGGACCATGAATAACCCATTTGCCTAGAACCTGGGCTATATCTTAATATGTCCAACAAAACGCTGTTTTATTTTTCTACCTATTTTCTACTTTATTATTAATTATAGGATATAGGTTCAACTAAAGTTGACTCTCTGACATTTAGTTACAATATTCATTACTTTCAGTCCACCCTGACTTCTGGTATTTTATGTTACAAGGAACCACATTAGTATTTCTTCCAATGAATTACAAAGAAAAAATGCTCTTAAGATTAATCAGAAATTTTATATTGAATTAAGCACCACTGATGTATCTCAATATATGCAAACTAAACACTGCAATTACTAAAGTAAAATCTAAACTTTTAACCTACTAGAAAATCATCATGCTTTCTCGTCAGTATTCTCTAAGTCAGTATCTTGTTTTTCATTCTAGGGCCCTTGTGTTCTGTAGTTACAATGTAGAAGTCAAGAATTCAGACTCTGAGCCTTGTATCCAGGTTTAAATCTTGGCTCTTTATATTACTAGCTCTGTGACACCGTATAAAAGTTACTTAACCTATATACGTCTCTTTCCTCATTTGTAAATTTGGGAAAGCATTACCTAATTTATGAGGTTGTTGTTCGGAGTAAATGAATTCACATGTGCAATTTGGATAGAACAGTGCCTGACACCTAATAAACACCTAGCTGTGATTATTACTACAATTATTATTTTTATATTGCAATTACTATTTATTTGTATTGTAATTATTATCTATTTATAAATTAGTTTTATCTGTCTCTTTCCACAAGAATATAAGCTCACTAAGGGTAGCAGGCATGTCTCTCCAGTTCACCCACTGTGTATCTGATACATAGTATGGTGCCCATGACAGAGAATGTGTTCAATAAACATGAGAGAACAAATTATCCCACTCCCTTCCATAATCAAGTGGTTTTTTAATGCTACTTTCTCCAATACTACCAGTATTTCATATGCAATTATCTCCAGCTTGGATGGAATGTACCAAATGAGTTTATTAGAGCTTTTATTAGTACAATCTATGTTAACATTTTAACTATTCTAGAAGCTCAGCTACAAAAACGGTCATCTTTATATTTATCTTAATTTATAGTACACGCTCTGTGTGAGATGATGCCTAAGTAGAGTGCCTTTTGTTTCCTCACTATAGAAATGAGAAACATTTCCATCTGACTTGTGATGTGGGAGAGAACAATGGAAAGAAAAATCAGGGGGACAAGCATTGTGCCAACATAACTTTAGGAAAAGCAAACCAAACTCCAACCAACAGTCAGTCCTACTGAGGGCAGGGGGTGTGTAATGGGGGTAGAAGGAAGGAAATTCTTTGGGAGAAGGTAAATGAGTTGATACTCCGTTGTTATCAGGAGTCTCAGGCTGCCACATGGAGGGGTCTGGCCAAGTGACAGAGCCCATAGTGGTGTGGATATCTGTTCTCCACAGCTAAGTCCACTGCATACTCACTTTTCCTGTTTGTTCCTTTCCACAGAGGCCTTGCCATTACGCCTGCCATTATGTGCTTACTGACTGAAGGTTTGTTGACTCAAGGTGGGAGGCTGTCTGGGTCCAATGGCCAAGAAGGGTGGATAACAAGAATTATCTGCATTACCTGATAACAACACACAAGCAGGATACACATTTCTAAAGCTTCAACTTCACACCACTTCTGTTCTCAACAACGGGGAAGTGGGGACAATCACTGTTCCCAACATACCAAGCATATAAATACTAGGATCAGAAGCAACGTAAATTTGATTCTTAAAAAAAAAAAAAAAAAACTTTTGGATTATCTCTTGGCCCTGACCTGGAATCAAGCTCTGATGAAGATACAATAATTACTTACTCCACAATGAAACATTTTGACTTTAGAACACTTGACAGTTGTTCTCAATCTTCTTCTGCCATAAATGCATGAGAGGATAGACGCTGTACTTCTTAAAAGGAGATTAATAACTGACTTAATTTCCAAAGGTATTTAGAGGCTTTTATTCTGCACCTTTTCCCATTTTCTTTTCATATTTCTTTTCCTTTTCTTGCCCTTTTCACCTTATCAGGCATAATGAGTATTTAAATTCCAATAAAGTAATTACCTTAATTTTTTGTTTTTCATTGAATCAGTGGCATTTACTTCACCTCTGCATCTTCACAAGACTATATTTATTCAACAGAAATCTATGTAATACTGTTAAGGGCTTTGGGGTTACATATGGCTCAGATGGTAAAGAATCTGCTTGCAATGCAGGAGACCCAGGTTCAATCCCTGGGTCAGGAAGGGATTGGCTACCCACTACAGTATTCTTGCCTAGAGAATTCCCTGGAGAAGGGAATGGCTACCCACTACAGTATTCTTGCCTAGAGAATTCCATGGATAGAGGAACCTGGTGGGCTACAGTCTATGAGTCGCAAAGAGTTGAACATGACTGAGTGACTCACACACAAAGAAGTATAACCACTGGACAGCCACTTGTAAAAGAATGAAACCAGATCACTTTCTAACACCATACACAAAGATAAACTCAAAATGGATCAAAGATCTAAGCATAAGACCAGAAACTATAAAACTCCTAGAGGATAACATAGGCAAAACACTCTCTGCCATAACCCAAAGCGGGATACTCCATGACCCACCTCCCAGAATATTGGAAATAAAAACACGAATAAACAAATGGGACCTAATTAAAATTAAAAGCTT